>MDYQ01000022.1:0-335970 GCA_003024175.1 Planoprotostelium fungivorum | reverse complement strand
TCATCTTCTCTAATTTGTGACAGAGTCAGTATTGACTGCAATGCAAGTGATGTCCGTATGGACGATGAGACGCTCGAGGTGAGGTGGGTGTAGTAAAGCGATAGGACCAGAGGTGTGTAGAACAGAGATTCTCATCTGACCCTCTCAGATCCTCCTTGCCTTGTTGTCCCGCGTTGCGCAAGTCAGCCCCGCCAACAGCATGGAAGATGTTCAGAGCCTCATGAAGAACCACTTGGCTTCCATTCTCGTTGTGGACATCACATTGGTCTCTCTACGGCCTCTTATTCTGGTCTCCTTGTCACGGTGGGAAATGCTCTGGAATTGAAGAAGAGGAGCGAGATTGAGTTGCCTCTCCACCAAGTCACGCCTCTAAAGGTATTTCTTGAATAAGAATCAATCTCCACTGCACCGACATGATCACATTGGCGAGAGATAGAACTGAAGACCATAGACGCCCCTGAAGCAATCGAATATCATCTCCAGCATATCTGCAGCGTTTGAACGAATGAAGAAACCAGAAATACCCACTGAGAGCCTATCACCTAACGCAGTGAATAAAGGTGAGGCTATGAGAAGCTCATTTCTGAAGCATCAAAGCCGTTAGGGGGCAGATGAAGAGGGTGCTCGTGGTGGATATGACAATGGATTGAACCGAAAGATGGTGTGCAAGATGTTAGAACCTCTAGGATTTCAGCTCGACTGTGTGGTGGATGGAAAGCTGGCGGTAGAAGCGTCATACCACAACCGATACGATGCTATTCTCATGGTGGGCAGAGAGGACAAACGACACGTTATGACGTGAGCAGGATGTCCAGATGCCAGTGATGGATAGGCTGCAAGCGACTGAGATCATTCAACAGAAGGAAGCTCTACAGATGAGAAGGACACCGATCATAGGTCTGAGTGCCAGTGTTAGTGAACATGATCAACGAGTTTGTTATGATGCTGGAATGGACGATTTTGTTCCAAAGGTGAGGAGATGAGCATAACGAGGCTGATAATACCAGTCAATCAAATCTCTTGATTAGTTGTCTGGAGAATTGGCTGAGGAAAGAAGAATGAATGTTAAAATTTGAATGGAGCATGTTGTCTCTCGTCTCCTATCTTCTAAAGGAAATGCTGTTGCATGTATGTTGTATCAAATTAGACTAATGGTAACATTAAACAGATTATCTTTATTGGAAGATTGAGATTGGGATTATTCTCTTGAGATATTGATACTTTTCCAGCTCAGTGAGTGGGAAATCCATAAGATTACCAACATCTGGGATGTAATCTACTGGAATAATACTGCCTTCTTCATTCCCTCTAGTATCTTAAGATGAGGAGTTAAATCTGTCTGTTTTTGATGTGTCCTCCATAGAGTGAAAAGAAGAGCCTAAACTTCCACTGAACAGTTCACAACTTGCCGACAAATACAGAGCTTCATATCACACGGTCAACAGAGAACTCCATCACATTCTTCCAATCATTTATTGTCATTTGAACTTCATCAGATGGCCAACATCACCCCTTCAACGCTCGTGGTGCGGTACTATTGGTGAATGATGCAGTCATCTTCACATCATCTCACCATCATCATAGGAGCAATCTCATTACTGTAATTGAGTCCATCCAGGACAAGCCTCCTTGTATCATGGAGACAAGCATGCTCACTTCTATAATGCTCAGGTGATTCAATGTGTGAGAGGATCTTCTGTGATGACCCAATCAAGGTCATGGTCACATATGATTGTGATATCATCAACATCAAGTTTGTTATTGGACACAATAACGACTCTGGGGTGTCCCAGATCTCTGGAACTGACGACGAGTTGATTGTTTGCTATCTGAAGCTAACTCACCGCTCAACACCTTCTCCAATGGCCCATTCAATGGCCATTATGCAATCTGGATGATCCAGCCACTGCAACAGTAAGAATGAACGAGCAGACGACTGCGTGGGCAAGAATTTGCAAACTGACCCAAAATGGCCCATTGGGGCAAAGCTTCTTCTCCTCAAATCTCAGACCTTGGGGAGTTTCCATAGCGCCTGGTGGAAGGTCATTCTCACACACTGAAGAAGGCTATAGCTCCTTAAAACATGCCTGCGGGCTGGGTTAAAACATGGGCTCCGAGCAGGACATTCACAATTCAAATGCCAAGTTCAACGGCTCAGCTGCAAGAGGAGCGCCAAATTTTTTTTTGGCTAATGAAAGCCTACAATCTGTTGATGTCACCAACCAAGAGTCAAATAAAAATGATAAGGAGAAGCGAAGTTCAAATTGTGATTGTCTGGCGTCGAGGCATCGCATCATCAAAATCCGATGATCTTGACAGTGTACTGGACAATTTCAAGTCTGTCAAGAAGAATCACTACACCGATGTGAGGCCTGGTTGATCCTCAGTCAAATTGATCATTCATAAATTGCTTGTCTGGGAGATAAAAATGGCATAGGAACCTGCAACACAAAGTTGTATACCTCAGAACAGATGTCCAGAAAGAATTGCCATACCCCCAGTACCTCCCTCGATTTACAATTACCTCTTTTCAACCTTGATTTTTGGGTCTTCCCACTGGACTGCAGAAAAGTCCTAAGTTATCAGTTGGCCAGCCTCACAGGGTCAAACTAGGATCAGTTAGATTAGAATGCGGTACTGTGAAATGCTAAATCGCTGTCTCCTTTCAAATTTCTAGCAAGTGGCAAAAAAAGGTGCTCGTTTTTTGAGCTATTGGATTTGTATATTTGTGTTTTTTCTCAATGGTTCAACTTAACCAATTGAGGGATTTGCCAAGACCCTGGACATAATGACATGGAACAGATATATCCTTCAACTTGGAAAAAAGTGGTCCATCTCATTATCCTCTATGTGTGTTTTGCATATCTTTGAGTTCAGGTTCAGGTTTTATTCAGATGTCAGTTTGACCCCGTTAGGGGCTACTAAGCCATTGCTGGCCAACTGATAATTTTGGACTCGGCAGTCCAGTGGCGAGACCTAAAAAAAAAGTAGCAAAAGAGATATAGTGAATTGAGGTACTAGGAGGGGGTATGGCAATCCTTCTAGACATCTGCGCACATGTAGATAGGGGCAAGCTTGGGTGGAGTGGGGTCCCTGAGTCCCATTGGGGGTGGGGGTTGACCCCTTGTTGAGAAGAATAAAATGAGAGGGTTGGACTTAGCCAAGCCATTTCTGAACAATCAATTACGAAAATGATGACAGGGGCAATTTGGTAATTACGGAAAAAAATCAAATGACCAGGGGTTGACCAGGCTTTGCATTCAAGTGTGCAGTCATTTGAATAGGATAGAAAAAGTTTGTAGCCAACCATGGCATGATGCATACAAAAAATATGGACATATATTGTTTGTTTATCTTTCTTCTGCAATTCTATTTTATTTTATCATTCTTCTAGTTAATATTGATTATGTTTTGCAAAGTACTTATGCTTAATTTAAAATGTTTTCTCTCTCAGCCAGGCGTTGCAAACCTGAATCTGAGCATGTGTCAACAAAGAATTACACTCAGTTGATCGTCAATCGTTGAATTTGACTGTAATCTACATATATGATCTTTTTTAGTGTTGAAATTATGACATTAAATGTTGCGTATCTTTGAGTGTGGAGCAAACTTGACATGAAAAGAATACTAAAATACTACTACAACAAAGAGATGGAGGACGCATTTGCTACCTGTTGAGCCATCAGTTCCATCTTCTTGTCTTGCTTGATCCCCTCCTCCTCTGCAATGCAATCAAGTGGTTTCAGCCATCTGCACCTCAAGTGTTGATCTGAGCTGCTCCCTGCGCTCTGCAAGGACAGAAATATCAAAGTAGGGTGTGAGTCTCAATCTTCAAGCCGTCATGTATAGAACTGACCATGCCTGCTTTGAGAGAAAAGTTATGCTGTTGGGACAATTGGAATGTCAAAAAGTATATGACAATCTCACATTGAGGGATTTGGACATATTCTTACGGGATACCAGAAGGTCAAGCGTGGATATCTTCCATCAGTCAATGTACTATACTGGGAAACCTGTAAGATGGTCGATACTTTCAACGCTAAGCTTGGGAGCCTCGAGTTTTAACACCAATACCGGAATTGGATTTCGCAATTTTCTGTCACGTGATCAAACTTGCTGTCAAGCGTGGACCCTCTGGCTCGAAGCCACATTCAACAACAACATTAATCCTCTCGAAAGAACACTTTATTATCCAAGAAGTTGGAACAATAAAATTTGCCCATGTTTTATCCCAATCCGAGGGCATGTTGAATAAAACCTGAACCTGAACATCATACATGAAAGGAAGCTCCATTTCTAAATTTTAATTAAAATCAGTATGTTCACTATCGTCTATTAATTTACCACAAACATCGCACAAACATCTTGCGAGCACTCTTTGTCAATATAATTAAAATAATATCTACATTTCCACATGATATAGAAATCAATCAATTGCACATCAGTAGTTAACATGATTCACTATTGTTTTCACATGAATTAATAGTCCATATCACACAGAAACCTCACAAAGATGAAGTGATTCATACTTTTACCAGTCTGTTTGTATCTTTCTGTGAATGTACCATTTGAAGCCTGACCTTCCATTGCATTTCCATATTGTTTAGTTGTGATTCTGTCTACTATTCTTCTACAATTATGCTTGTCAGCTCAGAATATTAGTCATTACTTCTGTGTTCTCCAATTTTTTGTCTGGTTATATGTCTCTATATTGCTGACTTCATCTCTGTGTATGAATCATCATAGTTTCCATTTCATCCCTACTACATCAAATTTAGTCGATCTGTATTGAGGACCTCTTCACAGCTATTACATCATTCTCAACCATTGATGTACATTGATAAATGGATGAACAAGGTAGATCAATTCAAACCATCATAGTAAAAGGGGGTATTATAGTCCATTTCTCTACAACTCTCCTTGCACTGAATGCTCACCTCCTGTGTTCTGTTTGGTAATCCTCTGCAAAACATTTGTTAGCGTTCGCGCACTCTGTACTCGCTTTGTGCAGTCTGGGTGGAAATCTATGCACTCAAATCATATAAAAGACACAAGGAGGCAAAAAGCAGCAGCTGCTTATAAATAGACTGAGTTGAAACGGGCACAATTTATTGCATTGGGGCATTCGCCCTGATAGTTGTAGGAAACAGAATAACCTGGACCTGTGGCCTTCCTGTGGTGTATGGTCACCACATAAGAACCAAACAGTTCAATGAGTCTCTGTTTATAAAGAATGATTTCAAACCAAAGAAAGCCAAGGAGTTCCCTTTCAATGAATGTGCATTGAATGTGTTTCTTGGTTGCTGAGATTTCTCCGAGATTTCTCCGAGATTTCCAATTTGTCAAGTGATGTCAAATGTTGGTCACAACACTTCCAACAGCCGTTTTCTGCCACGTATTTCTTGTCTGTGGTTGTAGTTCTGTTAGGAAGGGAGTGGCTGCCTACTTTTTCAGACATACCTAGCTTGAGGTGTTTGTGTGTTTGTGTGTTTGTGTGTTTGGTTGAAAATGAACATTTCCTCACTCAGATCAATAAATTCCCTCTTCCTCTGCTTCCGCCATGAGATCCTCATGAGGGCACTCTGCCACGAGTGATTTTAAGAGATGGAGTGAAGTTATAACTCCCTTTCACAAGAATGGTGGTCGTGCATGATTGCCACCCACCATCACGTGATCTTCAGATCATGAGATGACTCGCTTTTGTTCGTTGAAACCAAGGGAAAAAAGCGATGCATTACATACCTTAAAGCAACCAGATACAGTCATGCAGCGTGATTTCAATTCACGTGACGATTGCCCCTACATACCTCCACATCACCCTGCCCCATTTCGTCCTGCATCTTCTCGTCCTGTAGAACCTAAACCTAATCAAGTAATTCGCCAACCTGATTATACTTTTCCTGGATATCAAGGCTAGTCTTGAGTATCCTAGATAAACTCCTCACTCAAAACGTTCGTCTCTCGTCTTCAGATCCTTTCTGCCAGGGCATAGGGAGAGCCCAGCTTTCTGCTTTTTGTTTTCAGAATTCGCATCTGCAAACCGCACTTGCAACTGTTGTGATCTTGCAAACAGGTGATTTGGTTTTTCTGGTTGGCAGCCATCCATTTGGACCACTAATTTTTTTTGCTGTGCATTTACCAGTAGTAGGAAGAGAAATGATCCATCTTCAATGCACCATTTCACTACCAACTGGTAAACCCAAATCTGGTAGTCACTTGTCCAAATCGTCACTGTTCTCGTTACATCATTGCTGCTGCATGTTTATCAAGTCATGTTGCAGACTTTGTTTCAAACGTGTCCACAGGTAACAACAACAGCTTGTTGATGTTAGTTCCTCTCACAGTGAGTCCCAACCTTTTATTCTCTATATTATTATTTTTTGTTGCAATGTCTCCAGGACTTCTACAGGGCTCCAAATGACTGCAAAAAAAAACAGAGGTGAAATCACAAAGTCATCCATTCCACACAGATGGAGAGCTACATGTTCATATTTGATTTAGCGTCCTGCCTTTTCAGACGTGCAGTGATGGTGCTTCTCAGTTTGGTCCAATTGATCAAATCTCTCGCTGAAGGCTTGGATTACAGTCATTTGCTTTGTGATAAAGTTGTCCTTATCTCCCAATGCCTTTTGCATCCTTCCAGCTGAACCTCCAAAGACATTGTCTTTGAGGTCCTTAGACCCCATAGATGATCACCAGCTCTTTTCATGACTTTTATTGGACATTTCTACGTTCAAGAATGAACGATTTGAACACAATAAAATCACTTCTCAAGTCTTCCACATAGGAAGCAACCAGCAGTCGATTGTAGACTGCAACCTCGAGAACAAACTGACCATGAAGATGGCATCTTGTTCAAAACACAACAGCAGTCCTCTTAAGGTGGCACAATACCATAGAATCCCGATTCAAAGATTCGTCGATCACGTGACTGCGTGAGCTCTTGATGCGATGATTTGGCTTTTTGTGATGAGTTTCGATCGACGGTTGAGGGTGTTCTGCAGCCTGTATTGTGGATGATGTATCGTATAGAGTTCCATTACACAAAATCTCTAATCATCTCTGGTCAATGTGGCTCATGATCTGTTGAATCTCTGTATCGAGTATCAAGGTCATGATTTTTATCTAATATGATATTGGGAGATCCAAGTTCGAGTAATCTCTCAACATCATGACATTCAAATTTGCACTCTACATCTGTAATATCTCAAAATCTGGAAATGAGAAAATCCTGGCAATTTACCACATGAAAGCTGGCCATCTGAACTGAACAACAGTTGAAACAGACTGTGGGGTCATGGACCATCTGTGCGAGAAAACATTAACGCACCCAAGCCGGAATGAATTTTCCATAGAGCCCTTGTGGTTGAAAAAACAGAGCAAAGCGGAGAAGAACGCAAGATATGTCACGTAACTATGGAATCTTCCCAGCGGAAATCTATGGTATCGTGCCACCTTAACTAAATACATAATACTGTTTTATTTATGATTTGTTATGAATGTATGTTGCTGTCCCAATCACTCCCAAAACTATGCCAACTGCAAAGGATACGGCAATCGAGCCTGCGGGCAGGAATGCTACTATTTTCTCGTAGGTTGATCTGTTTGCCCATGTAGCAACTTGGTTGGTTCTCTGACTGAGAAGTGGTACGCTTGTCTCTGTTCCCACCCTGGCTCTCTGGTCTTTGGGATCTGGCTTCATTCAATTGGATTGTGTTTCAACCAATAACAAATACCTTCTATGACCCAATTGAGAGTCTCTCTTAATTCATCTATCTGTCTCTGCTCATTTAAAACTGTTAATTTCATTCAGTAATTTAGATAATAGAAAATCACATTATTTTCCTCGGTAAAAAAACACACAACAGAGTCAGCCAAAAACCCCTCTCAGCCGCTTATACGCAAGCTAGAGCCTGAGGGGCCCGTAGAGCCACATAGAGGCCCTGGGGACACCGCAACAAGAATAAAGAGAATAAAAAGAGAAATAAGAAGGGTCGACACTCACTGGCAGGTCCTTGGCCGCCTGTGCAAGAGAACAGCTGTCTTACATCACCCAAACCGGGAGTGCTGGTCAGAAAGCTTGTCTAATAGAGGAAGAAGCAAGCATTTCCAACATCAACAAAGCCTTTCTTGACGTAGCAAAGGACATCCTCAAGAACAATTGAACGGCCTTGTGAGCCACAAATAAATTGATTCTATTTCAGCTCAGCCTATTCATATGCAGCTGCCTTTTGTCTCATTGTGTCTTTTGTATGATTTGAGTGTATAGATTTCCACCCAGACTGAATGAAGCAAGTATGAGCGCGCAAACGCTTAGAAATGTTTTGCAGAGGATTACCAAACAGAACACAGGAGACGAGCATTCAGTGTGAGGTGAATTATAAAGAAATGGACTATAACACCCCCTTTTACTATGATGCAAACCACTAGGTATGCATTATGCATTGTATATGCATGCATCTCAGCAAGGCAAGCTGCAAGACAGTATTTGGAACGTCAAAGATAGGAAGAAGAAGAGATTGATCAACTGAGGGCAAGCTGAGAGTCACTACTGGCCAATCAAGTTATTGTTGTGTGGGCCTATCGAGTTACCACTGTGCAGAGTGAGGGAGCCATCATGTGAGCCAATTGAACCATTGTCATTTGGGCAGGAGTCCACCACTGGGCCAGCCAATTGAGTCACTTTATTGTGGACTCAGCTACACCAGTGCAACTATATGATCCATGAAGAGCAGCACAGAGGAATTATCACCCAAGGCTCTTGGTGCCGAAGTCCTTGACACCTGGCCAAGTGACTGCTGGAGCAGGTTTGAAATTTCTGGTTGAGGGTGACGTCCAGGTGTATATCCAAACAATGAGATTGTGAACCATCCTCTGTTCACGATGGAGGACGTTCTGGCCTTGAAATTATAGATGTTGGATTTAGAATTTGTGGAACGACTAAGAGGTGAAGATCTTACACAATCAGAGTCAGGAGCGTCCCATGGAGGACAAAGAATCAGACGAGGTCATAGTGAGAAGAATTCAATTGCCTCAACAGCAATCATTCGATGATGAGAAGGTGAGGAAGAGATTCTATTTTACATGTGATGGTGACGAACAGATCCCGTGATCGATATCGCGGCATGAGATAATTTCCCTCTAGTGGTTAAGATGGTATCCTCCGTCTCTGGGCCCAGAAATGAAGGTCAGTCACCTCCCTCATCTCTCAATGACAATCCACAGCCCACCTCCGAAGTGTCAATCTCAACAGCGCAACCTGAACTGTCCGTAGGTTGCGATCATCATTTTGATCAAGAATCAACGATCTACTCAAATTGAGCCAGGATCGCGTGATTATATACTTGCAGATATTCGGATCATCTGAATAGCTCCTACAGCCACGGTGCGTAAGATGCCTGCGTTCGCAAAGATCACATCATCACGAGAAAAGTTCGCGAACGACCCGAAATTATTTCGGCTGGCAGCCAGTCGCCGAGCACCGCATGCATTCCAACCCTCTCGAAGGACTTCCGGATAATAGTGGTAGTTTCTTTACTACTGAAAGTAAATGTCGTATAAACGAGGAAGAAGAGGAAGATTATGAGGCCTTTTTGGAGCGAACCTTCTTGCTCAGCAATCGAGATGCCGAAGATAGATTGAAACACATGAAGTCTACCATACAGGTGTTATTATTGATGTCTTACAGTCTAATTCCAGTGCAGACTATGCATCAAGAGGCGAACAAGAACATAGAAGTTTTGATGGTGCAAGAATCACAAATAATGAAGAACATTGAGTCACTGCGAAAGAAAGTCCAAGAAGAAGAGCAGAGACAGCAACGTCTCAGTACAATGAGAAGCGTGACAAAAGAGGTGATTATAGAAAACGCGGATTCAACCGAAGAAAATTGCAGGTCGATGTATAGTATCAAGTAGAACGATCGCCCAACCCATTCTAAAATAAAAATGACTGCCAATAAGGTCCATCAATGTCTCTTGTAAAAAGATCCTTTTCGCATACCCAAGAAAACGATCACATCATCAAGATCGAAGATGATCCACCCAAGATTATACTTGTGCACGAAAACACTGCGAGTAGTACCGACATGGTCAAAGAGAAATGCATCCAACAGGCCCTCAGATTTTTTCGAAGAATCGTTACCGCAGAGATTACCCCCCAAACAACCACTTAAAACCATCATCAACAAGAGTTTTCTGGTAACAGCCTTAGATAAGGCTTTTGAGAAGGTTATTCACAACACGTATTAGCGATCACATCACTGATGTAATAAGGTCATAGTGAATAAGAAAGAGGAACTAAGTCAGCACCCGGATGTTACATTTGAAAGTGAGGCAGAACGCGAGAGGGAAGCCAAAGACAAACTCAGAAGAAAGGTGGGCGTGTGTGTAGACACATCACTTACGTTGTTCAGACCCTCTTTTTGAGGAATAGAATAAACCATGCTATTCACGAGGACAACACATCTGAGTTGCAGGATTTCACATCGATTGCAAAAGAAGATGGTGTAATTTTTCCACCCGATACATACATTCAGGTGAATGAATGCCAATGTATCGTCTGTTGTAGTGAACATGTTCGAAGATGATGGAATACTACTCTGCCAAGACCAATCTGTATCAAATGGAGAGGTGAGAGAAAGAGAACACAGACGGTTGAATATTGCAGGACGATGATAGAATACGAAGAAGTAGGTCATCCCAGAACTATCTTTGTGTTGAATCTGTTGATGGACGCATATGCGAAGGCTGGGGATAAGAAGAAATTGATGGTAACTGTTTCTTCTCCGTCGAGCAGTTACTGACGATGGCAGGACATCATAGAAGAGATCAATAACAAAATTCCAGACAAGGAAGAACCGACAGATGAGGTGTACAAGGCACAGCTCGATATGTTTCTCAAGCAGCACAATTTCACAGCTGTGCTCCTGACCTATCAAGAGATGGTAGACAAAAAGGTAAATTTCAGTTTGCGAGAAAGTACTGACAGCAACAGATTGAGATCACACCCAAAGTGTATGGGACACTGTTGGAGTCATGCAAAGAGTTTAAGAGAGTCGACCTGATGCAGCAGTGGTATCAAGACCTCTTCAGAGCTCATCCCGATATCACAAAATACCCCGTAAACGTCTTTTGTACAATGATCGATGCCCTCATCATGGAAGAGAGATTGCCTGAGGTGTGTCAAATCGAAGACTCGACTGAAGAGCTCAGGCAATCAACTTTATTCGACTGGTCATGGCCACACCAGGCATTACCTACCAAGTGTGGCTGGAATCCATCCAAGTTTTGAAGAAGAGAAACATCATTCCCAAGGATCGAGAAGGAATACTGAAGGTGAAACATTTGCAAGAGAGATCTGAAGAGAGCAGGTCTTTCTCAAGAGGACCAAGTCACGAGCATTCTCATTCCAGGATCAAACATTGGCCCTTCGTAAATTGGATGGTGAGTGAGAGAGGTGAACAACTGATAATAAGAGACCAGGTTTGAACCACCACCACAGATCAACAATAAAAAAATGCAATGAGTTCTTGTTCAAGATCGAATATCCGCAAGAGAAAGAGATCATAGAGACGAGGGATGAAATCAAGACGAGGAGCTATGTTCATGAGAGGAACATCTTTTAAGCTGGGAATTTTAATAAACCAAATTCCTCCATCTACAATTGCGATGATCACCCAAGAAATCACCTGGTCATCATCACACATGCCTCAGAGGCCTGGCTTCGATCCTGATGAAGACACTGGTCTTATCCATCCTGATCCCGTGGAATGGTTCAACAAACTTCCTCTCGAAGACATATACAAACAGAGAGATGAGAGAGACAAGGAGCATGGTCCGCTGATACCACACCCAATCGACCAACATAGAAAGGGTTTTGCATTTGAGAAACTGAGTGACAAGGAGTTGTGGAGATATGGAACCATCCAAGATAATCACGTAGTACCTAATCCAGACTGGGAACCCGATTATTACCGTCCCATGCTCCCCACTGCTTTTGGAAGAAACGGTAAATAGAGAATCCTTCCATTCTGATTCGGGTAGTTGCTGATCCTAGCCACGCTATGGGAACGGTCAGTTCTAGAGGAACATTGCCCGCTTTCTATGGTCGAAAGCAAGTCTTCTTCAATGGTCTAGAGCCAGATCCAATGCACAGACAAAGGCCAAGAGGACTCATGAAGCGGTTCGTCGATAAACTCGCTCGTGTCAGTGAGTATCTCGCCGATGTACAAGGGCAAGGATCTCTCACTGAACTGTTCTAGTGTTTTTGGGGTTCTTTGTTGGTTTTGCCAAAGGTTATTGGGAAGGTAAACAGCAAATTAAAAGTGTCCCTGGATGGCAGGTTGGATTGTGCAATACGCAGAGGGTCTGAATTCATCGACAGGTTCGCATTCACCAAGATGCAAGGCTTCGATTTGATATTCTGAAGAAGAGGTCTTTCTTGAGAGCCAGACGTACTACGTGGCTGTGGGGCCAGTGGTGTAGGTGATAGATATTCTGGCTACATCTGACAGGTGCAGATCTTGGGATGACGCTCATCCACTACGTTGTGCACCGCTCCACTGGATATGAACACACATCAGCCCTTCCAATTACCATGGGGATCACTGGAGCTATCGTGGGAAGCAAACACGGAATGGTTGGGATCATCAAGAATGCCTCCTTCTTCGCTGGATTTGGGCTATTAGGCGCAGTCGTCATGAATGCACAGAGAGACCACCGAGGCCTATCCTACATCATTCTGAACAATCCTTATTTCCAAGCACTCGATAATTTACGAGTGAGCCTGTGTTTCCTTCGTCTTCTAACTCTGAACACAGAAGACGACCATGAGACCGAATGAGATTACCAGCGAATGATGCACTGTTCGCCTGACGTACCTACTGCCACGTATGGAGTATGAGAGAGAATTTGCTTCAATCCGAAATAAATATTGGTCTATGCTGCTCGAGAGGTTCATTTTCTATTTAGTGGTTCAACTTACGAGAATTGTCAAGAGCCAGGGCTGAAAAGAACAACTGCATATTTTCCGGATATTCTGCTTTCTCTTAACCAAACACAAAACCTGTTTCATCACCTCCATTTTTCATCTTCATCGTCCATTTTCTTCTCCTGTCAATGTTTGGTCGGGATATTCTGGAGTGATCTCACCTGAATCTTATCCGTCAATCCCACAATGACATCTGCTTTGTTCGTGCGTAAAACAGTTATTGGCGGGAAATCTTGAGAAAGAGGACCAATAGCCTGTACAAAGGGTGTGGTGGTGGGCCATTTGCAATCGTACGTTAGTTTCCTATAGTCATCAACAAAGGTTCACCACTTTTCATTCTACCTGAAATTAAGGTCGCCTTTGAAGAAGATATGAGACGAAGATCGCAAATCGTCATAGAGATCTGGTGCCTCGCTCTGAATGGACCAGTAGCTATAACCTGTTGTCCAGAAGGGATGAGTACGGACCTGAATATGTTACACTCGTTATATAGTGTCCTCACCTTCCATACGCCTTTCTCTATATAGCTCTTCCACCTCTCAGCTAGTTGGGTCAGCTCAGGGAAATTGTACTCGTTGGCCCTGCAGTGCTCCAGAAGCCAGTGAAAATCTATCGAATGAGTTCAATATTCTCGAAAAAGAGCTAACCTGGTAGTGTAGTGTCTGAAACAAACCAACCGTATGTTTTGAGATGAAAATGCACCTGTAAATATCAATCATGCATAAGATCTCGGTAAGATACCTCTGATGCATGATTGGAGCTGACCAACCAATCGGCAAAGATGAGGTCCACGAACTGCTCGAAACCTGTATTCTGTCATTCCAGTGGATGTACATCTACATCACCTGCGTTGTCACACACGAAATCTATTCTCCCCTTCTTCGTCCTCTCTATCGCCTGCTTCTGTCAGCCAAAACAAACAGATGAACAGTACCAGCCACGATTGATCAAGATGATTGACGACAATGAGCCTCTCTTGCTCCTTCAAGTTATTTCCGCTCGATTTCTGCCTCGCAGCTTCACTCTCTGTCATGGTTGCCAGCAGTGACAGATCGTGGCTATTTCCCCAAAGACAAGTCTGTGTGGAAACATCAACCTGTGCTGAATAGACTAGTACTCACAGATGCAAATTCGTGAAATAGTATTCTGCTATCACCATTGGAGTCAACTGCTTTCGTAATCTTATTGCTGAGTTGCAGTATTTGTTCCTGAACTCATTAACTTGTTATTTCTTCTAGCACACCTTATTTCCTTCGAAGTTTGATGTTTTCTTCGTAAAAAAGGGATCAAAGTCCATCCAGTGAGTGGAGATCAACAGAAGATGATGGATTCGTCTGTACATGTAACATTCTGTCTCCTGTTATCTTTCTCAAGTAATTAGTACTAACCTGTCCACAGCCATCCCGCGGTCATCCACGTTTTACCGTGAAAATATCTTGATGTCGTCAGTATTGGAGTGGGTCATCTTCCTACTTGTTGAGAGATTCATTCCAAGATGATAGATCTTCCCCCTGATCATCTTCGATTGGCCTGCATCTTCGTCAGACAGAAAAAAATTTTAACTACCTCAATGGTGCGTCTTTCAAAAGCTCTTCTTGTAGCATGAGTTCTACTTGATCGGCGATATGCTCTCCTTCTTTTGCCTTTTCACTGCTTTCTTGTTGAGCTGCAGCTTTCATATCTGCCATGACACCCCTGAGGATGGAAGGCCATCTTTGCGTGACGGTGATATATGGAAACGTTCCAGGACCATCGCTCCCTGCGTAATATGGATGAGGGGGGTTCTGTGGTGTGGGCATTATCAAAGGTGAAAATCTGGTCCACTCTTAAATTCTGACTTCTGACTCTGACCACGTTGGGACCTCAGAAAGTGGACCACTTTTCCTGATTTCTGATTTAAGAGTGGACCGAAAATCTGTTTCCGGAAAAATCGGGTACTCAGAATTATAGCGATGCAAAGATCGACATGTTTCTAGGTCGAGAAGTTGTCTCGTGCAGTGAGATTGACATTTGATATGCAATAACTGGTGGATCATCACTGATATAATCATCGGCCGGTGAAGTGCCAGTCCAGGAGAGTAAATCACTGTACATACTGTACGTTATATGATTCTTGTGCTATGGCTCTGGGGAATGGTAGCGTTTTTAGGGACGGATAAGATAATGAATAATCATCGAACTATGCTATCGAAAGTGATGCACCTCTCTCTTATACAACAAGCAGCAGAATCCATCAACATGGACGTCATAGATGTAGGACACGATAAGATAGAAGACTATTCGATGGACAAATATCTTCAACGGAGATGGGAAGATCCTGGACTAGCGTTTCACCGCCTGGAAATCGTATCATCTCCAGGTCCCAGATTGAGTTCGAGAACTCTCGTGATGACAAGTTAATAAGGTCGCTTTCTGCTTCTGAAGAGGAAGAGATCGCGTGGTAGATAGGAACGGAGAAAGTGACGGCAGTTGATCGTGCGGAGAAGAGGGCTGGAAAGCGGATTTCACTCCTGAGGGAGAGTCATGCTCAGCAATGACGGCAGCGCAGAGAAGTACTGGTCAGACCCGAGGTACCAACAACTATTTCCTTGATCTTCAAGCGACCAGGCAGCCTACTTCTTTCATGCAATGAAGGGGAGTATCTGGCACCTGATATTAATATTGCAAGCAATTCAGATTAGTATTGTGTGCGCAATGAATAACAGAAGAAATCTTTGTTGATATAAAGTCTATTCTCCTTTCATAAGAGGAACCGATTCTGCTTGGGCTCTTCTTGTGCGATACCGATAAAATAATACACCCGCAGCAGATAAGATGCACAAGACCAATAAAACAGAGAAGATGATCAGAGCCAGCTTCCCACCATTTGTGTCATCTGTGGGATGTTAATGATTGTTGTGCAGAATCATCCAACAATCACCACCTCCTGTTGACTGTTTCTTTTGATAAAAAGGTGCCTGGAATGAGTATGCTAATGGTTGAGTGGTGCTATTCAAAGCTTGACTGTTTTTGTATTGGCATCGGGTTACAATTGTCAGATTTCCTGTCCTATTCGGTAGAAGGTGATCTGTTCTTCGTTAGGGCAGAGAAGACATGGGGCGCACCTATTGTGAAGGAATCATAGATGTGAGTAGCCAGGAGAACAGAGTCGTTGTAGATCATTCTCCAGCCGTCTGCTGATGTGAGAGACGTCCAAGAGAGCGATCACCTTTCAACTGCTCAGAGCAGACGCAATCAGGACTTCCACTCCTCCACTTGAGCTCTAGATTGTACAACTCTTCATTTTGGAGTGTGAATATTTCCTCAACAGGGGATGCAGAGGTATACAGATAATTATCGGCATAGATGACGGGAACGGTGTTCTTCTCAGCTGTGTACATCTACTGCGTCAGAGATGAAATGTTGAGCGCAGATACCTCTACACCAGATGAAGTGTGCATGAGTAGGCGATAAGACAAGGAATAAGAGGAGCAGGACTGACACACGTCAGAGACGAGACAAGATGAAGTACATACGCTAGCATTCCAGAACATAGAGCCAGAGGAAGAGACGTTGAACAGCGCCGGAGGATCAGACTGATGAGAATAAGAGATGAGAATGGAAATGTTGTACGCACATCCTGGTCTGCAGATGAGGTCAAAAGAGAGAGGAGAACTGACTGTAGGGTGGCATTGCATGGATAGGAGATGTTGTGGGGTACGCTCCATGACACCTGGGAGTGTCATCGCAGGAGAGGAGACCTTCCCACCGTGAGGTTATTGCTGTGTCCATATGTGATGTTCATCTGTGTATGATTGGGATGGAAATTGTACAGTTGAGGCGACAGAAAGACGAGGACCTCCTGTGATCGGATGGGAAGAGATACATTCTGATAGTGTGCTGAGGTCAAACTGTTCGATAGCACCAATCGATTCTCTTGGCATGACTCCAGGCGGGACCCGTTGATGGTGGGATTGGTCGATGTGATGACACTCTCCATTCGATCGTCTGGCGATATCATCATTCAATCCTTCCACTGACCTCCCTCACTCAAACTCAGATGGAACTCTTCCGATGGAGCAAAACCACCACAATTTCCATTTTCACTGATGTTCCACCTCATGTGGACTTCTCTCTGATCCATAGTGGCCTCTGCTTGCAGAGAGATGTTGGGTTGTTTGTATGAAAAAGATGTGAACAGTCCAATCGATGTGACTGAACCTCCAAAACAATGGAACATGCCACTGTCGACATCAGAGAAATTGTGCGACAGAATCACCTCAGCTCCACTTGGGTGATGATCGTTCTTCCTTTGATCAGAATCGTTTCCTCAGTCCAATTGGATGGAGGTGTATCCAAGTTCTAACGATGCTCAGTAAGAAAGGGAATGTGAAGAGTGAAGAGAGATGTGTCTCACCAGGTTGAGGGTGTCGATGAGCGTAGACCCCGTGTTGGAGAATGACGTGGAGCGACTGAGATTGAAATGAGATGCGTGGACACTCTTCAGATCCCATGTCGTGTCCCCGACGATGGAGAGTGTTCCCATGCTCTCCAGGTGTTCGATTCCCTCTCCTTGTACACTCCCCTTGACATCAAAGCTTCCTCTTCTTCTCAGCTTACCCTTCGCTCAACCTCACCTTGGAATCGAACCGTTCCATTCTCCCCCTTGAAATACAAAAGACCTTCTATAGACCCGATTGTGCTTTCGAACGACAGAGTGTTGTTTAGAGAATCAATCCCCGAGAAGGTCGCAATCAATACCTGTCACTCCTCAGACTCAGGTGGACGTCAGGTTCATCCATCTTTCGCAATTGGGAGAATTCGCACGAGGAGAGGATATCTATATATATGATCACCGTCAATCTGTCGGAAGAGATCATAACTACACCGCTGATGTTAGATGTTCTGAACTCAGCAGTGGACGTGGCAATGTGTATCCCGCTGTTATTATCATTCTTCAGGATACCACTGGGTAGGTAAGCATAGTAACGATATTGTTCGTTCACTCTGTTAAATTGAAGGAATTGACTGTGATGTTGGTGTCTAGGAGAATCACAGACTCAGCTATCTAGATCCGATAAGAAAAGAATGTATGAGGGTGGTTCACCTCAACGGAATCCTGAGATGCTGGTATGTGACCACAACTCCAGCACGAAGGAATGGAATAGAGGCTGCTCTCCGTACAATTTCTGACGCAATGATCGGACGTAACGATACAAAGATGAAGTAGGAGCAGAATCAAAGTCCGCCTCATCATCCTGTGTCGTGGAGCGGATGTGAAATATTGAGAATAATAGAATAAACAGCGGAATCGCAAATTTTATGAATCGTACAACGAGCTCAAATAACCATCCTCAAACGGGTTCAATACGTCTGTCTGTTTCTGGCTTGGTATCTTTTGGTTATTCGAGCTCCTCTCTTGGTCTACAAAGTTGATACCCGTTGATACGGATGGTGTTGGAACGCTGACGGCAGCAGGAAAGGCGAAGGAATTTTGCATAACACCTTCAGTATTTGAGGAGGCTGATCCTAGGGAAGAAGGTGCATGAGTTGATCCGAGGGAGAATGGACGGAATGGTATCTCCAACTCTTTCGGTCGTGTGCTGACACCATCTGTTACCTTCTTTTGATTGACAAATCCGATCAAGTTCTGGAGCATCTGGGGTGGTAGTTGACTTGCCCCTGGAACAGCATTCACCAACTGCATCGCATCAGACACGAACGATGGTGATCGCTTCACCTGTTCCTCTGTGACAGACACTACTAGGCTGTCACTCTGCGTGGTTGGGCTCACTTTGAAGTGACCGTAAGCACAAACAGATGATACACACTTTCCCTCTTGGTAGTATTGGCAGGGAACACTTTTCAGATCGTGAGAGTAGATACATTCATCTCCTCTCTGGCATTTACCTCCACGATGAAACTTGCACACCTGTGATACATTATGTCCCATTCATGCGTGTTGGTATCTGATGTCAGTGATATTGTATCATCAACAATACCTCAGTCTTCTTAAGTGGAGGTGCTGAGTGTGAGAACAGGCACTGTTCGCCTTGTCTACAACGCCCTTGTGCCCAGAAGGTACATGGAGCTTTGTACTCTTTTCTCTCTTCTCTCTTCCCTCCTTCTCTCTTTCCTTCTCTCCTTCCCTCTTCTCTCTTTTCTTCTCTCTTTCCTTCTTCTCTCCTTCCTTCTCTCCTTCCTTCTCTCTCTCCCTCTTCTCTCTTTGGTCTCTTCCTTTCTCTCTCCCTTGTGGTCTCCTTTTCTTCCACCTCTCTCTGATTCTGTGAAGCTCTGTCTCTTATATTCACATTAAGTCAAGATACAGCAAATATACAATCTTACATTGTCGATTGTTCTAGAAGGATGATTCCTTGTGGAGTAGCACCCATCAACAGATGACTCCAGCTTTTCTCTTGATTCTCTTCCCTCTGCCTCTTCTTTCCTGCCTCTTCCCTCTGCTCTGGTACTTGTCGCTCCCTCTCTGCCGCTATTTTCATCTCCTCGATCTTTCTCTGCTCTCTATTCTCTTTGTTCCTCTTCTTCTTCTTCTTCCTCTCTTCGGCTTTCGTCGTCTTCTTGTCTGTCTTCTTACTCTGATCGATCACAGCCTGATCGTTTGAGTGATCGAGAATAGTTGTATTGTCATTGTGATCATAAGAATGATATTCTCTTCCTCACCCCGATCATTCTTTTTACGTGTGTTCTGTACTCTATCATTGTGCCTTGAAATTCATGACAAGAGCATTTTACCCTCTCATCATCTGCTAGTGTCGATGCTTTCCTCCCATCACTCACATGATGTTTGTTGATTACCTTCTTATATTCCTCTGCATCCATCAGTCTTCAGTCTGTCTTATTCCTCACCCTTCGATAGGATGTGCTTTTTCTCCATCTTTTGGCTCCCTCCCTCACTCCTCTCCTTATTATGACCCTCTCCTCCTCCTTTCCTCTCCTTATTTTGATTTCCCTTCTCTTCTCCTCTCTCCGTGCTTCGATTTTCTGGTCCTTCTCTTCCTAGGTCATTCGTTTCCATTGTCTCCTTGTGACTCGTTTCCACTTGCTTGTTACTCGTCTCCACTCTCTCCTCATCTCTCCTTTCTACATAATTCATGTCCCTCTTCTCTATTCTCTTCTTTTCTTCGACCCTCGGCTGCTCCTTCCTTGTCTCCTCTTGTCTGATCTCCTTCCTCTCCGTCTCCTTATTTCTGTTCTCTACTTTCTCATTGCTCGTGTCCGCCTTCTCTTCGTGACTCTTCTCTCTTCCTTTCTTGCTATGATTCTCATGGCTCTCTTCCTCTCTGTTGTTCTTTCCTGCCTCCTTGCTACCCGTCTGCACTCTCTCCTGAGTATTTCTTTCCTCCTTCGGCCTCTTCACTTTTTCTTTGTTCTCGTCTCTCTCCTCTTTTCTGCTCTTCTTGATCGTCTCTCTTTGCCCTTCTTCTATGCTCTCACTGCTTGTCTTCCCCTCTGGAATAGAACCTCTCGTGTCCGAAACGAGTGGATTCAATTCTGGTCTCTCAAGAACTGGCTGTACAAGGTTGAGGATCACTTGGTCATCAGATGAAAGAATACCTCAACCCTTGCAACAAACTGTCCAGGCTGTGTCTGCACGTCGATCTTCTCTTTAATATCGTTTCCCTTCACTGGCAGAGGACGTAGTGGTTCCATTTTATGAATCGGTTGTGGGGGCTGAAGAAGTGTGTGGGCATGTGTTGGGCCATCGGTCTGTTGAGTGGAATGCAAAGGTGATGGAGGTGTCAGTATACTTCTGATGCTCGGTTTCTCTTGAACGATCACTGAACTTGGATGGAAGGGAGGGGGTGCGTTGAGAGAGGCGAGTGCATTTTGTCTTAGAGGGGGTGGCCTTGAGAGAGGATTAAACCAGGCATTTGAGTTCTGTGTTTGTTCTGCTCTCCTGGCCATTAAGCAGTGTGATGTGATGTGATGTGATGTCGCTCCACTACAATTCCACTTTTCGAGCATGAGCGACACACAAGGAGAGGTTCAATTTAAGAACAAGAAAAGCAGAAACATCAGAAAGAAGACCAATGATAATATCGAAACAGAAGAGCAAGATGAAGAGACGTGGGATGATATTGAAAAATGCGCTCGATTAATCGTATAATCGCAGCCCAATCTTAATAAGCATGAAGAAAGACACTCTCAAGAAGAAGCCGATGGGATTTGTGACCTCTTCTTTCGCAGAAGAGAAGAAAGAAGAAGGCTCAGCGGAAGTGGGAGAGGCAGCGGTGAGGAATACAAACCAGTGAGAGGGTCTGACCACGGTCATCAGGTTGTTGGTAACCTGAATATTCAATTTGAATCGGCTGCACCAACAGGAGTCAGTGAATCGATCATGTGAGTATGATACTCGACTCACGCTCCACTCTAACTTCAATGAAAGGGAGAGATTTATCGAACAAAAGCTGCTGGAGAAGAAGACACAGAAGATAGTGGCAGAGAAGATCAAAGAGCAAGAGAAGAGAGAGAAAACGGAAGAGACTTCAAAGCCAGTTGTTGAACAGACAAAGCCACCGGCCACACAGTGAACTGATCATATCACCGCAATCCTGAGTGTGACAGGTTTCGATTCAGGAGCTGGAGGGAGATTGAGAAAGAGAAGGAGGAGCAGAAAGAGAGGGAAAGAAAAGAGAGACAGCAGATAAGGTGTGAACAGTACACTTGGCCATATTAACGCTGAGAAGGAGCATGGACTTACCGTTGAGTTTTGGAAACAACGATAACAGGAGAGGTGAGCTGTTGGAATGATTATGATGCTAACCAGGTGCAGAGTACACTAAAAGGCCAAGGGGACCGAAAGTATATGATCCAAAAGTTGAAGAAGTGCACGAGGAGAAGCCAAGAGAGAAGAGACAGCGCTAATGCTTAGATGCATAAAGTTTTACATGTCTTGCTTTTCAACATGTTTGTCTCTATACCTTGTGGTGCTGTTCATATTGATTGTGGTTGAGAAGCAAGCATTTGTATAGTTCGTCTATGAGCTAAGGCAATCAGTACAGAGCCTTAAGCAGTATTGATGAATATCAGTACAGACTGCGTCATACCATAAAGCCGATGACGTCTGAAATTGTCTGTAATTAGGAAGCGTTAGTTGGGACCGATGAAACCTCTTCTCACTACTCATGACGACCAGAGAACGAGAAGAATCTGAGGTTGGTCAATAAAAGTGACTCGTACCTCTCACCTTTTTGACTTCATCACATAATATTCTTCTCGTTCTCTGGTCGTCATGTGACAAGCCTTTGCCACAATCTTCAATGTCTTTGCTCTCCTCCCTCTCTACTCTTGGTGCGTAATCTTGCAAAGGGTTCGTTCCCGGTATCCCCGGAAAAGAGAAAGAATAAAACCTTGAGACGGTCTCGAGACGGTCCGAGACAAGACTTGTTTGTCTCATCTTTGTCTTGTCTTGCGGTTTTGTCAGAGACAAGACGGGACGAGACGCCCTCTTGTCTCGCCTGCGTCTCGACGCTGAGACAGAGACTGTGCCGAAACAGTCTCCAAGACAAGTCTGTCTCTGCAGGTCCTTACTCTGTGAGGCACAGGCTACTATCTTTTAGTGTGCAGTGATTTCTATCTAGTCTGTACAAAGCATGCTCTGAGCACACAGAAGCCTACAAATGTTTTGCAGAGAATTTACAAACTGATCACAGGAAGCAAGCATTCAGTGTGTGTTTAGTTGTAGATAAATGCACTATAATATTCCCTTTTACTATGATGAAGGTTTTATATGATGCACAGCACTTGAAGAGGTGATTTGGTTTTTCTGGTTGGTGTCCATGCATTTGGATCACTAATTTTTTGTCGTGCATATTCCAGTAGTCGGGAGAGAAGTGATTCATTCTCAATGCACCATTTGACTACCAACCGGAAAAACCAAATGAGAGAAAAATTAATTATTTATTTCACGGACGGATGTTCTGAGCAGTAAGCTGTTGTAGAGGAAAGCATGAATAATATTCACTTTTACGAAGATGCCTTACTCGAAGCCTGTGATTCAGTGAATGAACTGATCATCCCTTCCGATCCGCACAACACAACAGCACCAATCAGGCATGCAGGCAATAGCGAAGATGGTCAATAACACACAGGAGAGATTTTTATACATCATGCGAGGTAAGATGGAGAGATTAAAACATCAACTAATCATCACAAGGATGCCCTGGGAGTGGAAAATCTACGTTATCAAAAGAGATCTTGTCCGCACCAGGTCATGAACAGGGAACAATTTTCTCAACAGACGATTACTTCAGTGAGAGTGGCGAATACAAATTCAATCCAAGTGAGCTACCTAAGGCCCATCTTTGGAATCAAAACCGTTGTCGGGAGGCCATGGAGAAGGGTGATTTGAATCTCTTTAACTCGTGCTTATTGATTCAAGGAATCACACCCATCATCGTAGATAATACGAATGTGATGCGCTGGGAGGCTAAGACCTATGTACAACTCGCGAACAAGCACCAATACACAGTCATTGTATCAGGTGCAGAAGTAATCAAATACGTCGATTGAAGAAAACAGAGCCGCAGACAGAATGGTGGACGAAGAAGGATGTCGACACGATGGCCAAACTGAACAAACACCACGTCCCCGCAGATGTGATCACGAGGATGCTTCAGAAGTGGGAGGACGACTTCACGGTAGAGAACATCCTCCGTTCTCAACCTCCATTCCAAAAGAGGACGGGGAGGAAGACAGACAAGCTCCACGCGCAGTCGTAGGTTGTAATAGATAATCGAACTGCTGTAGAAGTCGAGTTGATCGAGAGGCCTTTACCGATCAGTTCTTTTTCGAAGTGGTCTTCTTGGGTGTCGTCTTTTTGGGTGTTGTCTCCTTTGTAGGTGTCTTCTTGGGTGTGGTCTCCTTTGTAGGTGTCTTCTTGGGTGTTGTCTTCTTGCTGTCTGCCTTCTTGGGTGTGGTCTCCTTTGTAGGTGTCTTCTTGGGTGTGGTCTTGCGTCTCTTGGGGCTGTCCTCGGCAGTCTCTTCCTCTTCAGAGGTGTCCTCTGCCTCCCACACGTACGATTTTTTCTGGAGCGTGACGTATTCGTGTCCAAATGCTTTGTCAGAGATCTTCGAACCGTTCTTTTTGTGCCTGTAACGTTGGATCGGGTTCTTCGCAGGATCTGGCTCACCAGTTGTACCAGTTGACTATCCCACTCTGCACCTCTGCGTCATTTAGATCAAATTCGACCATCTGAAGAAGGTGAGTGAATGAATCTGGGTCTCATCGTACCGTTTTGCTCTTAGATTTCATGATCTTGCCAGGAATAGCCATACCATCCCTCAACCAAGCTTCAGGCACGACAGTTGGCTTCTCATCCGACAATTCGAAAGAACCTTTCGAAAGGTCTACAGGACTCAACCATCGTCCTAGTTGTGCCTCACTGATTTGTGAGCTCGGTGTTACGAATATACTCACCTAACATAACCTTGTTCTCCCTCAAGAGTGCCGTAATTGAATTCCACCTCTTCGTTTGCCTGAAAGATCCAAAGATCGACTCTGTCTTCATCTCCTTCCGCACCGTCCAGAAGGTAGAAAGACTCTTTCTTTGTTTTGCTAAAGAATCAGACTCTATTGTCTTCTCGGTGACTCACCCAGGCATACTGTTGGCAACTGTTTTTTGAATTGGCAGTTGAGAAATTACAAATAAATGTGTATAAACCTCTGTTCGGGGAATTTCTAGGTTTCTCGCAGAGGATCATCCAACATGTTTCGTCTATCCTCACCTACAGTCCCTCGTGAGACCGTCATTCGGTGTGCATTAGTTGGTGTGGGTTCTGTGGGCCAGTCTCTGTTGAGGATCATCAAACAAAGAGCACAAGTCCTCAGAGAGAAACACAACATACGATATTTATTCGTATTGGTCAGTGATTCCTCCGGAACCCTGGTGAGCCATCATGGTCTGGATGTAGAAAGGATCCTCGCTCTCAAGACTGGCACTGGCTTTGACTCTGAAAACTTTGATGATTTTGATACTACGTCCAAGTGAGCCATTCATTCCTCGGGTCATTGATATCCTGAGCTAAGACAGGCATCCTCTGTCCACGTACAAAGTTTCGTTGTCCAGAGACAAAAAAGCGAACGTTTCCGACAGGGATCTGAGTCAGATCTGGTTTTATCCTGCAGGTACCTCGCAGACCACAGCTGAGGTAGAATCCAACTACATAGTACGCTGAATCCTTTAGATCTTCCTCAACGACCAAATCCTCCCTGCTGAGACCTTCCGCAACAACTTCATCTTATTCGAGGCCACACCGGTCAACCACGTGAGTTACCTGATGAAACCACTTGAATCGCTCCCTCTGATGAAAGAACAGGATGGTGAACCAGGATTGAGCACCGTCAAGAATGCCATGGAGAGAGGAGCACACATTGTGCTGGCCAACAAGGTGAGAGGAGAGAGAGGAAAGAGTCTGAGAGGGACAGGGCCCTATCGCTGTGGGATTTCGAGAGTTACAGCAGAAGGCGAAAGCGAAGAGAGTGAATTTGCTGTACGGAGCCACCGTGTGTGGAGGACTACCGGTGTTGAACATAGGAAGATACGATCTGTCGATGGCACAGTTCACAGAGATCCGGGGGGTGTTCAACTCCACCAGTAACTTCATCCTCTGTGAAATGGGGGCCGGAAGGACCTACGAGGCTGCCTTGAAGGAAGCTCAGAGGAGAGGTATCGCTGAGACGGATCCCACCCTCGACGTCAATGGTTCGGACACCGCCAGCAAGCTATACATCCTCTTCTCCACCGTCATTTCATCTCATCTCTCCCTCTCTGATGTCGAGGTATTCTTCCTCTTCTCATCCTTCTCTTCCCTCATCTCTTTGATGTCTGAGATTGGGACAGAAGGAGGGAATCACAGAGATTACCAAGGAGAAGATCGAAGAAGCGAAGGCAGCGGGGAAAGTGTACAAGCTGGTGGCATCTGCAGTGAAGAGAGACAACCAGGGAGGAGAGGAGAAGAGGGAGGAAGAGGGAGACAAGTGGGAGCTCTGTGTGAAGGTGGAGCTGTTACCCAAGGACGATTTCCTGGCCCTGTGTGATGGATGGCAGATGGGTGTGGAGTTTCACAGGTGAGAAGAGGGGAGAGAGGGAGACTTAAGATGACAGCGATCTCTTTGGCTCCATGTACCACAAGGTCGACGAGAGAGAGCCCACACCGACTGCTGCTGCCATGCTCAGAGATGCCTTGACCATCTGCGGAAACAACAACTTCTCTCGTAGAGACTAAAGACGATCGTATCCACGTGTTTATTCTACTGTGGGACTTGAGTGTGCTCAGTGCTTGGCGTCATGGGACTCCTCAGAGAAGAAGTTGAGGTTTTCTGTGTGACGTTAGACAAACATGTTAGCTGAAGGAACGTGTGATAGATGCAACTTGAGGAATTGGGTGAAACGAAAAGGACTGTCGGGGGAAAATCTCACCCTGTGGCTCTGTATGTGGTCAGTCGAGTGGCTGGAAAAAAGAAGACTCACTCTTCTCCTCTCCGTGGAGTTGAGTCTTGAGCTTGAGGTACTCCTTGTAGATGCTCTGAGCTCCGTATGTTCCAGTGTTGTACTTCTTCTGAATGGCGGAATCTCTCAGGTAGCCGTAGTCAATTCCAACAACGAATGACAATGTAAGAAGGGCCTAAAATCAATGAGAGGTGATTTTTCTGACGACATACTGGGTAGAGAAGGGTTGGCTTGCTTGCTGCTACGCTGGTGACTGCTTTGGCAGCTCCCTCTGCGGCAGCTCCGGCGACTTTGCTTGCTGCGTTTGCTGCGGCTCCAGACATGTTCTTAGCAAATAATGTTCTTCAGATGACCACATCTCATCTTCAATCCCCCGCTACAACGAATATATGTTTTTCTAAATAAATGATTATAAAACACTAAATTTAGACCGAGACGGTTGATGCAAGTAATTTTCGGACTGCAACAGCACCAATGCTGGTGGACCGTCGAGCGGGCTCAACAGGAGCCAACTCTTCATACACATTCACATCAACACCGAGACCATTAGCGAACAAGAAGAAGTTCAGAGATCCCAAAAATGATACAGACAAATCCCTCCTACACAATCTGATGACGGATCCGCGCATACGTCGTGGTACAACTGCACAAGGTAAGCAGTGATAAGAGATCCCAGGTCATCTGTTACACAAATATTCTTAGAGCACAGCCGGTGACGATACATTTAGGACCTCCTCCACCTTTGGCGCTTCAGCGTGAGGGCGAAGAGAGGCTTCGCAAAGAGAAGGAGAGATTGAGAAGGCAGAAAGAGCTTTTGCGTCAGAAACAAATGCAGGACCTCCAGTACGTTGACGACTTGATGTCAACCATGCCACCACCAGTATCAGGAAGGCAACACATGGATGTTCAAACAGATGAATATCTGGAGGAGATCAGTGACAAACCAGTCGAGAAGGATATGCAAACGCAAACGGATGAGTTTAAAGAGAGGCCTATGACACCAAAATACGTACCGAAGAAGAGCGGAGTGGACGTAGAGACACAAATCTGGGAAAACGACCTGTTCGACTTCGACAGAGAGGTGAGATTCATAGTGGGGTTTCATTCAAATTCGCAGGTGGAACCATTACTGTCAGTGTTGGTTGCCAAAGTGCTGGAGCAGAGCATTTTGGAAGTGCGGGACGAAGAGGAATTCTTCAACATACAATCACATCAAGACGCCATGGAGGCTAAAAGGGCTGCCGAGCTGGCGGACGCCAAACGAATGGAGGATGAAGAGCGCAGAAAAGAGGAAGAGAAGGAGGCTCGACTGATCCAAGAAAAAGAGAGGGTCGCAAGAGATAGGAAGATTCAGGAGAAGGCAGATGCTCGGTCTTTCGCAAAGCAATATTTGCAAGATCTTGCTCCTCGTGTATTTGATAACCTCACTGAGAAGGGATACTTCTACGATCCAGTGTTGCGAGAGGTAACAGCTTTCTACCGGTAGTATCTAATGCATCAATGTAGGTAGAGGTTGTGTTCACTCCCTGGCTGTATCAAGAGGTCGAACATCAGCTATCGAACCGAGAGCTGGCGCAGATGATCATGCAGGACGCCATCCACCACGCACTGGAAAAGGCCAGGAATGTATGGGAGGAGACGAAGAAGAGAAAGCTCGAGGAGGAAAGGGAGATGACTCTGAAGGAAGAAGCAGCGAAGAGAAAGAAAGAAGAGCAAGAGCTGGAGGAGCAATCGAAACCGAATGCAGAGCAACCGGGGCACGAATCGAGCGGAGAGGAGAACACCGGGGAACAGAGTGAAAATAGCGATGAGGAAGAAGAAGAGGATGATTAAACGTAAAATAGTTGACTACTGTGATTTATCCGCACTCTTTTTGTTCTTTTGTCGGATCTCAGCTCTCTTCACTTTCACCAATAGATCACTCATGATCCGGAGGAAATTGATCTGTTAATCCATCAGCATATCATTCGTATCATTGTTACAAAGAGCACTCACCAGAATCACAAAGAGGATGATGATCAGAGGCAGTGAGTACATGAAGGTGATGAAAGAGCCGTGATCGTCAAAATAATTCCTCTCTGCGAAGGAGCTCCAGTTTTCACTACCCCATTTATTGATGGGCTCTGATATATAAGCCAGTCCGACTGCAAGGCTTCAGATGAATGACAAAGGCTCACACTCACAAAAAAAGAAGAAGAGGAACATCTGCAGGTTGATCATGTGCCGCGTGGATATCACCAAAATCAACGAGAAGATGTGGAAAATGACCAGAGCCACTGTCCATGTTTCGGTCCAACCCACAGATTTGAGGAAGTACGTCACTGCTTCGACGAAGGACATCTCATCGTCGTTGAACCCAAGATAATACCGTATTGCTTCATGGTCTTCTACATCTATTCCACCAGTCTGCGTCATGTCGGTGATGTGATGCGATGTGATTGTGAACAAATTATGACGGATTACAACCGATGTTTATTTCCCTTCAGCTCTCTTGCTCTCTCTCCTTGGCTTCTTTCTTATCAAAGGTGATGATGTATCTGGGCAGAATCTGTGCTGGCTCAAATACGACGATCTCGTTTCCTTTTGGTGAGGTGTGTGTGTCATACCCCGGCACTAACCCTTGCCCGTCCATTCTGCGCCGGTTCGTATCAACATTGAATGACGCGAGATTCACCTCTTATTGCATTGGTACGGTCTACCCATGATGATGTGGCTGAGTAAAACTTGATTTGAGTTCCTCTCTTCAGAATACCACATACTACCCCATCAGCTCAGACACACTCTCATGACTTACGCGTAGTCAGAGAACTTTGTAAAGTAGATGCCATGACCAAAGTAACCATCGTCCAACAGCTCCACTGGCTTATCTTTTCCTCCCTTCTTCTTCTTCTTGTTTTGATTTTGGATCTGCTTCAAGGTTGCAGGGTGTAGGAAGCCTCCTTGGGAGATCTTCTGGATTGAATCTTCTGTGGTACCGTGGAATCCCCACTCTTCTTTCGTCTTCTCATTGTTCTTCGTCTCGATCTCCATCTGTTCTCTCCTCAGTCGAGTTCCAAGTGTCGTTCACCTTCTTCTGTTGGTACCCTTTGTACAACGCAGCATTCGCTACCACCCCAATTTCTGTGACTGTGTAATTACCTGCGGAGATCAATTTGTCGCCCTCACTGTCTCATCACCCTGCGCTTTGGACATGGTGTCGTAGAATTGTGTGGACACCTATTTCTCTCAGATTCTCCTCCCTCTTCAATCTCACTTTGGCGAAGATGTTGGTATACTCCTTGCTCTTCACACTATCTCCCTTTGTGATTCTGATGATCTGGAAGCCTCCATTCTGTATGACCTTTCTCTCTTCGTTCAGGTCCATACCGTCATCTTTCTACTCCGCTTCAGTCCTTGGCCAATCGAACTGAGTCTCACCTCAGTCTTCTCTCCGTCTTCATACTCTTCATCCGTCCAACCGAACTTGAGGAGCAGAGATGAATGCTCCTCGTTCGTTATCTTGTTCTCCTTCTTATATTCTCTCAACTTCCTCTTGTCGTCCACTGAGATCCGTCCGGTCTGTAACGCGAAGCGAAGGAGTGTGCTGTATTCCTCCCCACTTTTAGAAGCCCCTGACACATGAGTTTCATCTCGTAACTTGTACGTACCATTATATACTGCTGCAGGAGCGGGAACAGGCTGAGCCTGTACAATTTTTGGTGGAGAGATGGCTGCTTTCTTCTTTGGATGGTAAAACTCGGCCAGATGATTCGGATTCTGATTGGGATATGAGGTCGATCACTACGTTGTGAATTACCTTCCGATAACAATTCGCTCCGTATTGGCAAGGAGGCTTGTCCGACTCATCGTCTTCCGACTCAGATACAGGATCAGGATCAGGCGGTGATACTTTCGCTTTCTTCTCCACGGGTGGTTCCTCTTCTTTCTTCACTCTTTTCGGTGGCATGATCCCGCGTTTTTGCCTCCGTCCCTGAAACCTCGTCTTTCTTGGAAATTATGATCTACAACATGGGATGATCACTTTGATTTTTTCCAAGATCAGATCATGGAGGGCAGGTTACTCTTTCTGTGCTCTGTCGCCGTCGGTGTCGGTTTGTTATTCCTACGATCTCAAACAGGTGAAATACATCATGGCGATCACATCACCAATCGAGATAGAATTGGCTCAGATCAAGAAGAAGAAAGAAGAGATAGAAGTGCAACTGAGAGAGGAAAGTTTAGCGAGAAGAGAGATCGAGACGAACCGTGAAGCTGACAGACGTGGTAGAATTGAAGCAGAGAGGGTGAGAGACACGATCGGCCAAGCTGAATGAATAAGGCACTCCGGGCGGCAATACAAAAGACACCCAACACAGCGGAAGGTTATGACACGAGCGATATTAAACCGATCGGTGAGTGGAGGGCAAGTTATAACACTAACAGGTACAGGTTACGTCAAATCGTGCTTCAAACAGAGGTGAGAACTGAATGAGAGGAGAGAATGAGAGAGAACAGATACGGCACACCGAGACAAGGAATACTGGTTCCCGATTCAAGAGCAACGATCACTCTCCTCCCTCGTCACAATGGCATAGAATCTCTCTCCAACCTGACTGACTTCTCCCACGCCTGGATCATCTTCATCTTCCACGACAACACCAACAGTGCTCAAGAACTGAAGAAGAATCTGCTCAAGAAACAACTGGCCAATACGAACCTGAGCAACGTCAAGAGCAAAGTGAAGCCACCTCGTTTGGATGGTGCCAAAGTTGGTCTCTTCTCCACTCGGTGATCTATTCTCATCCATCTCCGTTCCTCTGAATTCAACTGCTCTACTCTCATCCACAGTCATTCCTCTGAATCCATTGACAGCACACCTCATCGTCCCAATGCCATCGGTCTCTCGGTGGCGAAGGTGGAGGGTTTAGACTCCAAGGGAACTCTCATTCTATCTGGACTCGATCTCTTGGAGGGCACACCCATCCTGGACATCAAGCCTTACGTCAAAGAATATGACTCTCTCCCAGATGCTCACACTGCCGATTGGATTCAGACCCCCAAGGTATTCCTCTTTCTCTCCATCCAGTGACTCGTATTCACATCACTCTCTTCGTTGAATGATAGAGTCGTGTGTTGAGAGGTGAACAGGTGGAATCATTCAAGGGAGTACAATGGACGGAGAAAGCAGAGAGACAATTTGAGAAGAACAAGGGCTCTTTGAGCCTCTACCAGGGTATACCTGAGTCTCTGAGGGTGAGGTGTTCATCATCACGAGAGATGTCACAAAAGAAGAGATTGGAGTGGAGACTGACGGATGTAGAATGCCATCAATCAAGTGCTATTGCTGGACATCCGAACACAACACGAGCGACAGAACAAAGCGAGAGAGGTGAGATGATCTGCAGTGAGGAAGTGACTGAGAGCAGACACCCAACCTGACTCACACGTTCCGCATCGATAGTCTCCTGGTCGAGTTCACCGTTCGCGATGACTACGCCGTCGTCCTCTCCATACACTCTGCCGATCAACCCATCAACAAGAACGAATAAACTCTTCATTGTATGCAGAGGAGTGATCAATGGGAAGCGAGGAAGGTCAAGATGCGATCCAATGTCTGACCCAGAGTCTCCAAAGAGAAGAGGCGAATGGCCCTTTCTCTTCCTGCTTTCCATCAGCAAGGAAGACACCTTCCTCTCACCGTTTCGTCCCATTCTCTCAGCCACGTCGGAGTGCTGAAGGAGGTGCTTCATCTTCTCGGAGAACATCTTGAAATCTCCACTGGGACACAGGTAGCCCTGCTTCTCATCGTTCGTCACGGTCTCCAGCAGTCCTCCATCGTTCACGGCTATGATCGGACATCTATCGCCATCACTCCATGTCTATTCCATCGATGATATGTGATCTATAGATGATGGATCCATAAGGATGATATGTGATATTTGATGATATTGTGATATGTGATGATATGTGATGATAGGTGATGATAGGTGATGATATATGATATGTGATGATATGTGATGATAGGTGTACCTTGCTACCATGGCCTCTACGGGTACGATTCCAAAGTGTTCGAGGGAGGGAGTGTACAAGAGAGCTTCGGCCCTGCAGAGTAGATTCATCTTCATGTCATCTGAGATGTCGGGAAGGAACACCACCCCACATCTCCTCCAGCTGTCTGCTCCAATCAATTGACCCCTCTACATCACTTTCACCTCTCTTTCCCTCGTGGTGTACCTCTCCTCGGGCGATCGTGTCCTGCTGGATTCCGCTCTCCTCGGCGATGGAAATCAAGAGTCGATGATAATCTCGATTGGCTGCCACGGTGGGATCGTACCCTCCCGCCACCAGCAAGAGGAGATGAGACGTGTCTTCTCCATTCTTCTTCATCTCATCCACCAGATGGGAGAAGGCCCTCACGGCCGTCTCGACTTTCTTCGCCGGATCGAAACGATTGATGGAGAGGAACACCTTCTTCTCTCTGTCCTCGTCAACTCCCTCCTTCCTCTCTCCTCACCGTGGAATGGGTAGTTCCGTTCGATGTTGGATCAGCCCGTCTAGTACTTGGATGTTCACACAGGGGTACACTACTTCGGGGGTCTCTGTCAATCTGAAGACATCAGAGGAGAGGAGATTGGAAGGTATAGAAAGGAGATTGGAAGGTATAGAAAGGAGATTGGAAGGTGTAGAGACAGGATGAAAGAGAGGGAGAGAAAGAAGGAGGAGACGGGGGGTACCTGGGGAAAGACTGACGGAAGCGAAGACCTGTGTACTGAGAGTTGACGACGATGCGATCGGCACAGGCGGTGGTGGCTTCTTCCAAGTAATTCATCACGGCCCTGTATTGTTGACGCAACGCTCCGGTCTTCTTTCGAACCAGAAGGAGGTCTGGATGGTGACAGTAGAACAGCACCTGTCTCATGTCACACGATGCAGGGACAGACGGTGCGAATTACCTTCCTGCCAGACAATTTGAGGAGAGGAATGCAGGTGCTAACGCCATCTACGACAATGACCTGTTAGAGTGAGTTTTGGGTGAGAAGAGAGACGAACCTGAGGATAGCCATTGATTGGGTGAGACAGTACGAGGGAAAGAGAGAGCCAAGCCATTCTGATGGTGGAGAGGAGACTCTGAAATCTTCCAGAGATGTGGTGAGGGATGAAGCGCCCCGACACAACCATGGGGATCCTAGTGAGCGTTTCAGAAAAGCAGTGGTCCTTCGGATGGTTTGTTGTCCATATCTCAACGGTGTGGCCGAGATTCTGCAGACTCACGACAGCGTCAACAACGAGACGCTCAGCACCACCTATTTGTACCTCAGTATGAGCCGTTACTTTCGATCGAAAGGCGGTGAGCTCACCGAGGCCCATATCGAGATGAACAAAGGAGACGTGTAATTTCTCATTCTTCTGGACTTTCTTGAGAGGTGGAATCCTCCACAAGAAGAACAAAAAGAGACACAGAGGTAATATCAGGATGATCAGTGTTGGGCCGATCATCTTTCGTTTTTGGAATTTTGTGACGCGTCTACAAATGCATCTCCGTTTGAACGAGGCCTGTTCCTGGAGAAGTTCTCTGTGCCGAATGGTACCGTTCCAGCAGGGTTAACTTCACTTTCCACTCACCCACACTTAGCTTGATTAGCTGATCAAGACGTGTATCTCAATGAAATCTTAGCCTCAAAGCGATTGTAGAGGGGAGAGCAAAAATCGAGCAGCGCTAGCGTCGCTACAGAGAGAAGGGCGGAGTTCATGGCTTCCGACGGAGGTGGTATCTCTGTCGAAGAGTTCACTCGCCTTCAGGGCTTATTTCTAGAGGAGAGGCAGACAGCATACGAACTGAAAGAGCAAGTCAAACTCTTGAAGAACGGTGCGTATATACGTTAGAAGGGATGCACTGACACCCCTCAGAGAATACAAAACTAAATGGTGAATCTGACACGTCGATCTTGATCATCGAATGATTTACCGTTATGCAGACGTAATATCAAAGAGCAAAAAGAGCGTAGAATTCTCTAATCTCCAAAAAGAGAGAGACGTCTTGCTTCATAATCTCGAGGCATCCAAGGCAGAAAATATCGAACAAGTGAGTGCTTGATCCTCTATCTCCACAGAATCGGTGGATGACAATCGCTAGCAACAAGTGTTGAGGGCTAGCATCAAGAGTATACACGAGTCGAACAACCAATTAAATCAAGAGCTGGAGAAGATCAAGAAGGAGGTGAGGAGAAGAGAAGGTGAGGAGAGGTTGACAGAGATAGGTGCAAGAGAAGACAGGAGTGATCAAGATGAGAGATGAAGAGAGCCGAAAGATGCAGGGTGAGAAGAGAAAGAGATGAGAGAGTGAACGATCACAGCTGATATGGCCCGTATGCGACGACAGCAGACGGAAACAGAAGACAAACTGGTTCACAGAGTTCGTCAAGTGGAATACATCTTGGATCAATTGGACGTTTCTTCCAACGCTGAGTCCCCAGAGAAGGTGTTCATCTTCACACTCCATCCACATTCGACATCTACAACGAGTCTCTCATCTCCACGATGTACCTGATCTGAAACAATGACAGCCCCTCAAGACACTCGTGACGGAGTTGCGTGAGAGCTCCTTCACCAAGGTGACGTCACATTCATTACTTCACTGAACGGAACAGGTGTCCCAGAAGCAAGCTCCGGTGGATCTGAAGAGATCCGGACAACTGAAGACGGAGGCCTTCAATCCCCTCCAGACATCAGACGATCCCCTCTCACAAGATCCTCTCTCCCCTTCACAAGATCCCCTCTCACAGGATCCCCTCTCCCCTTCACAAGATCCCCTCTCTCCCAGAGAATCACATCCTCCATTGAATCCTCTATCATCCTCTCCACCGAGTGATGCATCATCATCCCATCAGGTGAGTCCCTCTGAAGGATCTCTATTCATCGAATCAGGCTGATCCTCTGTCACCTGCACTCGGTCGAAGGAAGGGAAATGAAGACACGGAGGAGATCAAGTGAGAAGGGAGGGTGATGATGCAGTGACACAGACAGGAACCGCGTGAGAAAGTTAGAGGAAGAGAAGGGAGCGTTAGAGGCGGAGATCGAAAAGTGGAAGGAGAAGACGAAGATGAGGCAGACGAGTCTAACCAAGATGCAACAAGATCACGAGGAGAAGATGAACCAGTTGAAGAAGGAGAGGGAAGAACAGGTGGAACAGATCGTGACCAAGCACAAGCAAAACATCGAAGCGAGGGTGAGATCGATGATTGAGGAAGACTCAATGGATGTAGGAAGCAGAAGCAAAGAACCTTCAAGAGTTGATCAAGAAATATGTGAGAACCATCGATATAGATAGATTGGTACATCCATATGATATAGATAGATTGATACATCAATATAATATAGATAGAGTGATACATCGATATGTTCACAGTACTCTGTGAATTGGATGTGTGGAGAGTGACACAGAATAGAAAGAGGAGACGAAGAAGGCGGGAACAGAGAAGGATCGATTCGAGGAAGAGCTAAAGATGGTGCACGAGGACAGAGAGCACATCATCTCGAAATTATCGTGAGTCCTTCACTTTCTAATCGATGTGACGGAAGACAGAGAAAAGTCACTGAGGATCGATGAGTTGAGAGATGAATTGGCCATGGAGAAGGCAATGAAGAAATCACAAGAAGAGAATGCGGAGAAAGAGATGGTGAGCACGTGTGATGAGAGAGACTGAAAGAGGATAGAATGCACTCAAGAGCACGATACAAGGTCTGCAGAACGATATGAGCGCGTTGAATCAAAACAAAGCGAGCGTGGACACGAATGCAGGACAGTTGAAGGAAGAGATCAACAAATACACGAAAGAGGTGAAGGAGATGGTGAACGATCGAGTGATGGAAGCAGATAGCGGCCTTGCAAGAGAAGATCGCGTCCACAGAACAGAGGATGAGAGAGAACGATGAGGGTGTGAAGATCAAGGTGAGAGGGTGGAGAGAGAGACAACTGAAGAGACCAGATGGATCAAATTGCGGCGTACAAAGAGAGTATCTTGCACTTGAACGAAGACATCAATCGAATGCAAGAGGACTCGAAAGAGATGAAATCGAAGATGGATAACTACTTTGGTCTATGGAACGACACGAGAAAGGCATTGGAGGATGAGATGGAGAGGAACCGTATATCAGAGGAGAGAGTGATCCAATTGACATCCAGAGTAGAGGAATTAGAAGAGAAGTTGGAGGAGGCGAACATCCGATTGGAAGCCACCAGGGCCAGCAGAGATCGATTCAAAGAGAATCTCACCACCGTGCGTGTCTTCCCATTCATCCTCATCTCATGTGATGATCATACCGTGTATCATTAACGATGAATAGGTAAGTGATGAGAAGAGAGAATTGGAGGAAAGGATGGAGAACATCGTCGCAGAGAGAGACCAACTCGTGAAGGAGAGAGACGAACTGCTGAGTGATCAGAGGTGAGAGAGTGAAGAGGAGAGTGAGTGACAAGGGAACAGTGTGAACCGACAAGACATCGAGACGGCGCACCTTCAGATCGAAGAACTGAGCAGCAGGGGAGAAGAGATGGAGCAGAAGATGAAGCAGATGGAGGAGGAGCTGAAGGACAGCATCGAGAAGAAAGAACAGGCCGAGATCGCGCTGAAAGACAGCATCACGGAACAGAGGATCGCAGAGAAGAAGCAAGCACAATTCCAGAAGGATCTGAAGCAACAGACGGTGAAGGAGAGGAGAGAGTACGAGAAGAGAATCGAAGACTTGAGGTGAGGAGGTAGAGAAGGAAAGACTGAGAGGAACAGTGCGGAATTGCAGCTGGCCACGACCACCGCACCGAAGGACCCTAGGCTTCAGCTGGCCAAGGGAAATCGTATGATGTCTTCCACTCCCAACTTACACTCCACACTGTCCAACTCCAACAATTCGAGTCCCGAGATGAGACCCAAACTATTCGATGCGAGCGTCATATCACCTCCAGCTCCGATGACATCCCTAGGTGATCATCTCATCATCTCATCGTCGCTGACAGAACAGGTGTATCAGTGGATGTGCTGCAGGATGACATCACGGCTTTGGCCATGGAGAAGGGAAAGCTGATCAGCGACAAAGTGGCTCTGGAGGAGAAGCTGAGGTGGGTGAATGCCAGAGGATGGAACTGAAGATGTGAAAGGAACAGCGAAGACGAGATACAGAAATTGAGTGCCGAGTTGAGTAACAAAGAGGTGGGAAGAATGAAAGGCTTCAAGGTTGACGTGTACAGACGATCATAAGAGACTTTGTGGCCAAGAGCAAAGTGACAGGAAGAGCGTCGGAGGAGATGGACAAGGACACAACGGCAAAGGTGACACGAAGCAGTGGCTTCTGGGGATTTGGAAGAGATAAGGATCTAGACCAAGAGAGATACAATCGAATGGAAGCTGTGTTACAAGACACCATGCTGCGGAATATACAGCTACAGGTGAGATGAAGGAGAGAGGAAACTGAACTCTGCAGAATGATGTGGTCACCTTGGGGAACGAGATTGCAAGGTTACACGAAGAACATGATAAATAACATTCTTGGTTGTATTACATCTCTTCTATCAGCGAGACTTGCTCTTCACAAACTATGGCATCTTTGTGGGGCGTGGGCTTATGGATAGCGGTAAATTGATGCCTGTGAAGTAAATCCCTCATTAGGTGTCTTTACTTGACCAATTGATTTGGGTTTTCTGGTTGGTGTCCATGCATTTGGATCACTAATTTTTTTGTCGTGCATATTCCAGAAGTTGGGAGAGAAGTGATCCATTCTCAATGTACCATTTGACTACCAACCGGAAAAACCAAATCAATTGGACAATAATGAGTGAGAAATCTCATGAGATAGTGGTTGTTTACAAGAGGGATATGCAACTATACTTGGGAGGAAAAATTGTACTTTTTGCCCAAGCCAACAGACATGTAAATGTACTTCATTTGGCACAATGCCATATTCTATTAGAATTAAAATATATTATGAAGTGTTGCAATATCATATGGTCAACTTTGATTGCAGTGGTGATGAAATCAAATCAAAAGGTCTTTGCAGATACATCAAGAGCCAGTTGACAAATACAAATAGACTGCGCATGTGCAGTCTTGTTACAGCTTCAACATAAAACTTCTTTAATTACTACCACTTTGGCATTTGCTGATTCCTACGTGTTCTTGGTTTTTTTCAATGGTCCAATTTAGGTGATGTGTAACTGCTTTCAATAAAAGAGGCATTACAACTGTTATTTTATCTAAATCTCAAAATCATGCAACGAAACAAGCTGAGATAGTTTGTTGCACCAGTCATATTCATCATCATCTCTTGAGGGAGATTGCATATGGTACTGCTCAAATATTTGTGCTTGTTCCCTTGTGATCTGATTATCCTTGAAAGCATTGAATATTTATATCTGAGCGTAGATGCTAGGGATGTGTCAGTATGGGGGTGTGCCTGAGATTCTCAGAAGTCAAACTTTTGAAATTGTACAGACCTAATGTACACCTAATGTACGAGACCTCTTCTTGGGATGGGCTTCAAACAATCCCTCTTTATTACACAATACAATTGTAGACCGTTAAATCAATTCCTTTTGTCGTCGATATTCCTTCTCCACAACGTAGCATCATAACATGTCTCAAAGGATCAAACTCAAGTTCTGAGAATTTCTTCCTTGAAAGTTCTGCCTCATCATCACAAATATTGTTGTCCAACACTATCAGAATAAGTCCTTGTGGTTCAACAACATCTGAAACGCACGCCTGCGCTTGCGCAGGCCCTTCACCCTGGAAAAATAGTCTCCAAAGTTTGGGAACTGCACCTGAGTTTAGAGATTTCTCCTTCCGTCTCTTCTGTTCTCTCGTAGTCAATCCGTCATGAGTGTCCACAAGCAACGTCCGGCTCACCTTTCTTTAGCTTTTACATTCTGATTCTTTAGACGGTATCTCCATTCATTGCTGCTAATGGCACGGTGTACTTGATAAGATGATAGTATGCACAACAAGAGGAGATGGAGAATTTGTCACATCTGAAGACGGAAGGGTTAGCCCTTAGTTGGAAGCTCTCCTCAACAATATGTATGTATGGGAGAATCTCTATGTATTCATCAATATCAACTACAGTGACTGAGTGCGGCCCGAAGCATAACCCCGATGATTTGTCTCCTAAACGTCCATACCGCGAAAATGAAAGAATTTTCCACACCCCTTTCCAACCCGAATCGCGCGTGGCGAATCACAAACCAAGCAGACGACATGAGGACAACTACTACTCTCCTCTTCATCGCTCTGTTCGCCCTTTCTGCCGCACAGAACTGCAACTGCGGAGGTGACTCTCCCTGCTGCAGGTGAGAAGACCCATATACGCTTTCGGTCTCGTTCTGAACTGCTCAGTCAATATGGCTGGTGTGGAAACACCGCTGAGTACTGCGACCGCAACCAAGGTCAATTTTGATATGGTTTCCATCATATGATTAAAATGATGTAGGTTGCCAGAGTGGCTGCTGGGGCGATTCTTCGAGTGGCTCTAGCGGAGGTAGCAGCGGAGGAGGTTCTTCCGGCGGAGGTGGTGGCGGCGGTGGCGGCTGTGGAGTGAGTCTGAGTGATTGTGATTATGCTGAGTTGAGATAGAACAACTGCCCTGCAGGCAACTGTGGATCTAACTGCCCTTGTGGAGCTCAGCCCAACAACCAAGACATCAACTCTTGGTGCTCTCAATGGTCCGGAGTCGACCAGAGATGCTGCCAGTGCATTGCCAACGCCGAGAGCAGTGGAAACGCCAACGCCATGCACGGCAACGGTGACGGCTCTTTGGACGTCGGACTCTTCCAAATCAACTCTGTCAACTGGGCCAGTGAGTCATTTGATGATCTTGCTCTCTTTCTTATTCACACCAGGCTGCAACAACGGTAACGCTCCTTGTGACGTCCAAGCCAATTTCAAGTGAGTCGACGTGAGGGGAGAGTACTGATAGAGTACAGCTGTGCCAAGCAAATCTACCAGTGGGCCGGAAACTGGAGCCCTTGGGCCACCTGTGGAGGGTGAGTCATCATGGTGTGCTCTCTAACAGACGAACAGCTGTGGATGCTGCTAAAATGTGGATCCCTCTTGATGCAAATAAAGAGAGCCAGTGTCATATTAATGATCCATCGTATTTTCTGTTGTTCGTTTTGTCGTGTCACCAGTGACTTGGCGCCAAGTACCGAAAATAAATACGAAATACATTATTAAAGATTTAATAGGGATTTTGCGGCCGTTGAAGCCATCGTTCAAAACAAGGCACAGGAAGATGTCGGAGGATACACCCACAGAGCAACCCGTGGAGCCTGTAACACCTCTCAAGACCCCCAGAAAGAATGCGACTGCTGTTGCTGACTATGGTCTGTGTTCCGACCAAAACTCAAGGTATCGACGAAGGATGGAAGGTGAAATCAACGCCCATTACAGCCGCAACTCACTCTGAACAAGATGCTCACTTCTTGTCCGATGGGTTTAATAACGACCCTCACGCGGCATTCTTTGCTGTTTATGACGGCCACGGAGGAAAGGATGCCGCTACATTCTGCGCACAGAATCTTCATCAGGTTTGTTGGCTTGATCCCCCATTCTGACTCCAATAGGTTCTAGCCGAGGAATTGAACAGTGCAGGAGGAAAGGAATTTTACAGCAAGACAGAGAATAGTGCCGCTGTTCTGGACTTATTGAAGAAGAGCTACATCGGCACCGACAGGAAGATGGAAAACAGTGTTCCTCAACACCATGGTTGCACCTCTGTAACAGTATTTTTATCCGGCTCTCTCGAGGAGGGAAACAGACAACTCTTCTCCGCAAACGCTGGTGATGGACGTGCTGTCTTATGGTGACCCATTCATTTTCTCATCTATTCGAATTCCTCTCACTACCTCACTCCCCTCACTATTTCATCCTCACAAAGTGAATTCTAACATCCACAGCCGAGATGGACAGGCACTTCGCTTGACGGTTGATCACAAGGCATCGAACGAGGCCGAAGCAACTCGCATCACAGAGGCGGGAGGTTTCATCATCGGAGGTCGCGTCAATGGTGAGTTCATCTCCCCGGCGGAATATTGAATCTCAAAGGACAAATCATGATCACTCGATCTCTGGGCGACCACTTGATGAAAGATTACATCATCGGAGATCCATACGTACAGCACGAACCCCTCTCTGACAAAGACTCATGGCTCATCATTGCTTGTGATGGTGTAAGTCATTCATCCGATACATCACTTTACCATCACGAAGAATGGACCGTCTGAACTGACCGACGTGTAGCTGTGGGACGTTGTAGAAGACCAAGCAGCCGTAGACTTTGTACTCTCTAATGCGGACTGCAGCAGCAGCGACATTGCAAAGAAGCTGCTTCTCAAGGCACTCAACGACGGCAGCACTGACAACCTCAGCATCGCTGTCATCCGACTCTTGTAAAAGGTTCATCTGTCCCTCTGCCTCACATCACTTCGATCAGGCTCTGTAAAATGTCACAGCGTATCCAATACAATTCTTTGGCATCTGTTATTCGTATCACAATCTTAATCCCTCTTGTTCAGTGGAGAGATCTCATCGTGCTTGTGTTGCTGAACTCATGGACTGACAGCTCGAAAATAATCCGAATAAATTCACCCTTCGTAATACTCAGGTGGAAATACTCGCAACATGGAAGGAGGTCAAACACAATGTGAGGAGTTGTGGAGGACTTACGACTGAAGATTGTCAGTGGTTTGGAGACGAGCGGAGGTGGATGCTGCGACAAAGATACAGAGCATCTTTCGGGGCCATCTGTGAGTGACCGATGTGCGGCATCAACTGATTCCTTTAAAGAACGCGACGAAAGTTAGAGGGTCTGACGACGGACAAGGATGATAAATGGTTAGGTGAGCTGCACATCTCAATCAATAGAGGTGACGAAATGCAGAGGTGATCAACCGAATTCGTTTTAGAACAACGAAGACGGAAGATAAAGTTACCATCTCCCTGAGCAAAGCAAGATGGCGAAGAGCAGTCTTTGTGATTGGCAGAATGCAATCCACGGGAAGCCCAGACATTTCCGCCGAGGACGAAGAGGAACTCAGCGACGAACAGGCGATCAAGTTGATGAACAAGGTCGGCATCCACATCGAGAAGGAACTGACCTCACAAGGACATGGACATCGGTTACTGGCTGGAGTTGATCGATCCAGCACATCGATATGGAAGCAATCTGAAATACTATCACGCAGAGTGGGCTATTGCAAAGACCAAACAGAACTTCTTCTATTGGTTAGACAAGGGAGAAGGGTGAGACAGAGACGAAGACATCTATAACACCACATAGAAAAGACGTCGAGATACCAGAATGCAGCCGCGAACAATTAGACAAGGAGAGGATTGTATACCTGAACGCAGAGCAACGAAAACACTATTTGACTGCATTCTACAACGGCAGAATCGTTTGGAAGGAGGTGAGGATCGAACCATGCCTGAGGATCATCATGATCCATCACATCATCGCGATCCACACGTGCATCACCTTTGAATGACTGGTAGTAGACGATGGTCCCTGTCACAACGGACAACTTGAACAGGGTGAGGAGAAGAGAGAGATGCAGAATGACGGAGACAGGAGGAATACAAGAGAGACTACGTACCTCTGGTGGACTATTTGGACGGGAGTGAATACGATAAGAAGACGGAGTACGTGGCAGGTCTGCCGAAGAAGAAGAAGAAGGGAATGGGGATCTGCATCCATCCTCTCACTCTACTGGAGAAGGCCCTCAGAAACTCCCCCATACAAAAGGACGCGTGAGTCGAATGGAGGAAGATCTACGGCTGAATAGAGGATACAGGTGGATCTTCGTTGCAGATCGAGCTTTCAACTTGTACATCGCCGCGAAAGAGTCTGGACGCTTCCAGCATTCCTCTTTCCTGGCCGGTGGTCGAGTGACAGCGGCAGGTGTGATGTTGATAGAGATGGAATACTGAAGAGGAGGAAGGGTTGATTCAGATCAAAGAGGGAAAGCTGATCTCTCTGGCTCCCCTGTCTGGACATTACAAATGCAGCAGCGAGCACTTTGAGCTGTTCGTGAAGAAACTGAAGGAGAGGGGTGTAGACATGACGAACGTCAAGGTGGATTGGTCATTGCAAGTGCTGAAGAGCATGGGTGAGGCTTTTGCACCATTCATCCTCTCAATTTAATCAGAGACGCTGAACAAGTGGAAGAAGGCAAGGAGGGAGAGGAGGCAGAGACTCTTGGAGAAACTTCACTTGTAATCTCACACAAGGAATCGAAGAATAGACGTGAAAGAGAGAACAAAGCTTCGATCCATTTATTCCTTGGAATAATTCGAGTACTGATCGTGTTCGGGGCTGCTGAGTAGGGATTCTTCTGAGCCATCACGATTTGGCTTCTTGTTGACGCACTTGAAGTAGATGATCATGGCCAAGAGAATGATCTGAGCGATGACACTCAGCACAAATCCGATCCACGTGCTGAAATCTTGTTTGCTGACCACCGCCAGATAGAAGACGATCAACATCGATCCAGGAATCTGAATGCACAGCATGATGATGGAGAAGGACCCTTCACTCTGTCTCACTTGAGAACGTCCATGCATGATGGACCTTGATGATTCGTGATGATGGATCATGATGGCACACCTTCGAGGTCCATGTCTTCCATATCTGAGGGGCCCATTGAATGACAGTGAAGATCACAGAGCAGATGCCCATCGCTTTTCCAAAGACTTTTGTTGGATAAGAGCAGTCGCCTTTACTGATTCGTGTCAGTTGAGCTCTGTTATTTCTCTACTCACGATTCCAACAGATAAGAGGATACGAATAAGAGGATGAAAGCTAAGGCGACGAACAGTGCGAAAGAATAGATGACTCCCTTCCAGTCTTTCGATTTACGGTCCGTGTAGAGAAATTGCCACATGAAACTGTGTGGATCAGGGGATGTGAAGGAGAATCGAGATGAATGCATACAGAGGAAATCCTGCCAGCCAAGTGGCGAATATTTGATATACGGCTAATAATTGCTTCGAACATGCTCCAAAAGACTAACAGAGAATCAGCCATCTGATCTCGATCTCGAGATGGGATCGAGATGGGAACGATCGAACTCACCACGACAGAACAGCTTCTAATGAAAGGGAAGTTCAATAATACGACGTTCAAGAAAGAACAGTATTGATTGATCTGGGAGAGAAATACCCAGAGAGGGGAGATACCTGCAGTACTACCCGTCCTCAATATAGATATGTGTTGGGGGACTACTGCGATAACACTTCCTACGATCAGCACCACCCCGAGAGCAATGTTCCACAGGGCAACGTCATCTCTGAGGATATTACTGTAATCTTAATAGCAGTGAGACGAGAGAGAAAGAAATCGAGCACCTCCATACGTCTGGAGGTCCCCATCGGAGCATGGGTCGGTGGCGGGCATGAGTATTTTTTTGATCCTCCTATGCACGGAGATTTCCTCGGCAGAGGGTCTACAATTTTTCATTCATTTTTGGGCTACCAAAACAAACCCGCACGAGGGAAGACTGAATGCAAAATACGATGATGTCTGTGGTGGGCTCTCCTCCAACTGGTTCACCGAGTGGAATGTATAATAATGACGAAGAGGTGGTAACCTCCTTCCATTCTACCTTCAGAAACAACCAAAGAAACTGGGAAGAGAAGAGGGATAAGTTTAGAGGAGGACTCGAGTATGTATTAAAAATAGAGAGGGTGCTACTTGGTGAAGAAGTCGAATCTCTTCCATCATTGAAGGAAGAATTGACGAACAAACACAACTTCTATTCTCTCCTCTTGGTGGGTTGAATGTTTGGAAAAAGAAGCTAAATTCAGTGCAGAGGATACCTCACTTTGTGGAAACGGATCGGTTTGGTTACTTCTCCGTGTTGCCTTCGGAGATAGTCTACCATATATTCAGTTATCTGGACTATCGCTCTCTCTGTACATCAGGAGGGGTGTGCACAAAGTTCAGAGACGTATCCAGAGATGATCCGATCTGGGAGAGGCTATGCATCACTTCTGAGATACCCCTCGATCTCAAATTCGAGGGCAAAACGTGGAAGTGGCTCGCTCTGTCGAAACTGGTAACATTAAATCATCACTTAATGTCCAAAATCTAACCTCATGCAGAGGAAATGGCCCCAAAATGCCTTCAAGGATGGACCGGGATGTTTCTTCTACGATCAAGCCGAAGATCCAGAGAAGAAGGATGAATACTGTGGAGATTGGGTCAACAACAAGAGAACCGGCTACGGAACTTACATTTGGATGACGGGCTCTTCGTACAGGGGCCAATGGAAGGAAGATCAGCGCTCCGGTAAAGGCGAGAGAGTATGGTGAGTCATCCATCACAGCCTCGATCTCATTCCCTCAGGCCGAACGGTAACAAGTACATCGGAGAATACGCCAACCACAAGAGACACGGAAAGGGAGAGTTCACCTTCACGAACGGATCCATCTTCAGAGGGCAGTTCCATGAGAACAAGTTCATCTTCGGTACCTACACATGGTGAGTCCACTCCATGACAATCCAACTGAAGAGAAAAGGCCGAACGGAAGGGTGTACACGGGGGAGTGGGCGAACGTCTTTCGACACGGGCAGGGTCACTACTCGGTGAGAGAGAAAGAGAAGAGGAGAGAGTGACGTAGAACAGTGGCCAGATGGAAGGACATACAAGGGAATGTGGAAGAAGGACAAGAGACACGGTCAGGGTGAATACACCTGGCCCGACGGTGACTCTTTCACGGGTAATTTCGTCGATGGAAAGAGAGTTGGAGCGGGTAAGCTCACTCTTAAGAATGGAGACATATACCAACAGGTGACACATCTACTCTCTCTATCTTTGACATCTCCTCTATATCTGAATATCTCTACCTCTATCTCTGAATATCCACCGCTGTCTCTACCTCCACTGTGAAGTGAAGAGAGGACTGAAGGGGACAGGAATGGAAAGAGGAGAGATTCGATGAATTCTTCAAAGGAATCGACAGCAACCGAGACGTCAAGTCAACAAAGGTAGAAGCAGAAGAACCCACAGTGAAGAAGAGGAAGCAGGTGAGGAGAGAGACAAGGGACAGACTGACAGGGGCAGAACGTGAGGGGAGAAGTTGCACGGGAGACGGAGGAGAGTGGAATGATAGAGGACAAGGAGGACTCTGTGGACATTGGATCGGATGACATGAACGAGATCACAGAAGACAAGGAAGAGGAGGACACGATGGCCATCGATCACCAGAGTCCGACGATGACCATGGACACGAATAACAACAACAACAACAATGGAGGGAGACAGATACCACCACCAAAGAGGACGCGACAGTGAAGAATGAAGAAAGATGGAAGTTATTTTAAGTCGTTTGTTTGTTGGGAAGAAGTGGGTTTCTTTCCGCGAAGCAATTTATTCTGGATCCAAGAGCAGCAGAGAGAGGGACATCTTGGAGAAGGAGAAAGACACCACGCTACTGAACAGAAGAGAACACTTGAAATCGATATTATTCACTCATATACCACATTAAAGACGACCGATCACTGGAGAGCCCATTGAGAATCGGCGTAATGGAGGAGCCGGAAGACGGTGCAGCGATGATGGCAACATCGCCATCGTCCTCCGGCCTTGGCGAGAGAAGATCTTCTCTACCTCCCCGATTTCTCCAAAGACATAATAGTTTGTCGAGTTTTTCCACTCCAATGAGAGGAGATGCATCACCGTCCCCAAGGAGGACTCCTCCTGCATCAGAATCACCAAGTCGCACCCCATCTCCAGAAGGTGCCTCATGGACTCGTCGTGGCTCTCTTCCTCTATCACCACAGGTATTGTCTCCCTCTCTCCTTTTTCCATTGCAACTCACATAATGTTCAATAGGTAGTCGCTGGAGAAAACAGTCCGAGTCTAACTCGAAAACCTTCTCTGGGGCAATTTCGAACGGTTTTGAATTCAGGAGTGAAGGTAACCAAGGGCAGTCCATTTATGAGATCACCCTCTGGGGAGGCATGCGAAATAATGGAGGACACGATAGAGGGATACGAGATGCTCAAGACAGTTGGAAAAGGAAGTTTTTGTAAAGTAAGACAAGCCATCCATACGAAAACCGGAGAGAAGGTGATACAGAGAGGGAGAAGGAAAACTCAACGAAGCAGGTGGCCATCAAATGTGTCGAGAAACAAGGAAACGCAGAAGGAGATTCCACGGCTCAGATGATTGAGAGGGAACTGAGTATCATGAAGCTATTAAGACATCCGAACATCATAACCCTGTATCAAGTGATGGAGACGGAAGATTACATATACATCATCATGGAGTACGCTAGCAACGGAGAGGTGAGGAACATGACAGCATGTTCCATCTCATCCTCTCAGATCATGGAATACATCAACACGCACGGTCCCCTCTCTGAAGCTCAGACGAAAAAATTCTTCTTTCAACTGGCCGATGCCGTTCATTACATGCACTCCCAAAATGCATGTCATCGAGATCTAAAGGCAGCAAATCTTCTGCTGGACGACAATCTGAACCTCAAGATCGTGAGTCCACGACTTCTTCGTCCTTCATGCTGCGATACACTGAAGAGTCATCCATCTGTCTCATTTTTTTGATGAGACGGATAAAACTGACGACCTACAGATTGATTTTGGATTCTCCCACACGTATGAACAGGGAGGCAAGTTCAACACTTTCTGTGGCTCTCCATCACACGTCAGCCCGCAACTCGTCCAGAGACAAGAATACGATGGCCCGGCTGCTGACGTTTGGAGGTAATCATTCACAGTCTTTCACACGTTATCGTAGGATCATTCCACATACAACGTATCATCATGGAACGTGATAGAGGAAGAGTGACATTGTTCAGCATGGGAGTGGTGTTATACAACATAGTATGTGGAACGCTGCCCTTTGAGGCAGACAGTATCATTGAATTATTTAAGAAGATCGTCTCGGCTGATTACACGATACCCGAGACCGTCTCACCAGGTGAGAAACAATCAATAAGATATTAAATAGTAAATTAAGGAGATGATAAGATAGTATCATAAGATGAGAGAGAATAGTATAAGATGAGAGAGAATAGTATAAGAGGAGAGAATAGTATAATAAGAGGAGAGAATAGTATAATAAGAGGAGAGAATAGTATAATAAGAGGAGAGAATAGTATAATAAGAGGAGAGAATAGTATAATAAGAGGAGAGAATAGTATAATAAGAGGAGAGAATAGTATAATAAGAGGAGAGAGAATGACGATGAAATAGAATGCAGAGAGCTCATCGAGAAGATGCTCCTGGTCGATCCCAGAGAGAGATGGACGGACGAACAGATCTTACAGTGTGAATATCTCAAGGGAATGAAGAGAGAAGAAGAAGTCATCCAAGTCACCAAGGGAGAGGAACTGAACGAAGACGTCATGCTCTACTTGGAATTAGACGTGGGCTTCGACTACAACGCGGTGAAAGCGAGCGTTCAAGATAAGAAGTACGACTACAACTCTACGGCGTATTACCTCATGGCTCAGAGGAAGAAGAAGACGGCAGAGGAAGAGACGAGAAAGGCTGCCTCTGCCATATCACCTTGCAAGCCTCGCAGGACTCCTTCTCTCTCTCAGCTGCGGATCAATCTCAACTCACCCTCTTCCTCTCCTCGTCTCTCACCTTCCTCCGATTCCCCTCGCAGACCTTTCGCTACCATGAGGCATCAAATGAGGTGTCTCCATTCACTATTTCTCTCTTCTCTCTACATTCTACTGTATATCCTCTATTCCTTATTCCATCCTCTCTCTACTCACTCTTCTCTCTACTCACTCTATTCTATTCTTCTCTCTACTCACTCTATTCTATTCTTCTCTTCTATATATGAAAATGAAAACACGATGGTATAGAATAGAAGATTGACAGTGAGCAGATCGACATCACCGACGTTCGATTTAGCGGCACTGTCACCACCTGCCCTACTATCTCCCGTGGAAGGAGAGGGGAGCAGCAACAGTTACGCAGACATCACCTCCCCGGGGAGTCTGCGTAGCCTGAGGAGAGTGGTGCCCGGACACAGCATGACTCCTCTCTTTCGCTCCAAGACCTCAGAGTCACCCTTCACGGAGAGGAGGAGAATCGAAGAACAACCTTCCAATCCCATCTCCGTCCGTGCTATCTCTTCGGACCATCCCACCTTGTGATCATCCTCTCCTCACCTTTATGAGGTAACATCATCACTCTTCACTTCTCTCCTCTCTTCACTTCTCTCTCCTCTCTTCACTTCTCTCTCCTCTCTTCACTTCTCTCTCTTCACTTCTCACAGTATCATAATGGATTGATACTGAGATGATGATAGTTTCGTGGAGAGGAGCTAAGCTTGCGTGAGAGGCGTGTGAGAGGGAATCGGCTGTTATACTATACATAAAGTTCACGATCGGTTTTTCACAAAAGGTTTCACTGCACAACACTGCACTGCGAATTTATTCCAATTAGAAATTGGATGGACGACACCCTTGAGGAGGTTGGAATGCGTTATCGAAAGAGGTCGTTGGCTTGAAAGCCAAGAAGAAGGTCTTGATGTTCCATTCACTCTGCTCGTGGAAGGCAGGGACGGTGGGATCCCACTGTGACACGCAGACGGTCTCGATGAACTTGCCAGCTCCAGGCTTGCCACTCGTGTTGGGTCTCTGTCCTCTGCTTCAGAGGTGCCACAAGTATATGAATCACCTTCCACAGATCGCAAGGGTAGCCCTGGTAGTCCTCACCACCGGCGGGGATGAAGTACACCTTCTCATTGAGGATCCAGGAGAACAAGTCATAGTTGATCTTGTTCTTTTCTGCGGCACGGTAGGTGCAGCCGTTGGTACCGTTGCTGTAGACGATGCTGGTGCCGTCCGCTTGCAGCAGGGAGTACTCCTCCTCCTTCCATGAACCGAAGTCACCCATATCATCTTCGACCTTCGATGCGATCTTTCCCTTACCATCATGGTACAGCATTCCCTGATCTGGTCAAAGGTGTACTTGAGAAGGACTCACACTGCGTTTACCGTAGTCGGGGATGGAGCTCTGCTGGAAGATCTGAGCGGCAAAGGAAGAGGGAGGTACCACGGTGGGTCTGTAACCTTGACCGAAGACGCACGCGACAAAGACGATCGAGAGGATAGAGACGGCTCTCATGCTTCTGTTTCTTGTGTTGTCTTGTTGAGAATGAAATGACCTATGTCTTGTGCACCGCGGTGTCACTCGTCAACATGGCGTTACCCATTTTATTCTTGTCCTGTGAGGAGACAGGAAGGGACGGAGAAGAGGACATTATCTATTATCCCAGTATTGCTTCCACTTGTGTATCTTCTCGGCCACACGAGGAAATAGAGCCGTGACGGAGGCTTGCATCAGTTCTTGAAGACTTCTTCCCGCCTCCTCATCCGTCTTGTCTAACTGAAACTTCTCTTGTATCTGTGAGCAGTCAACACAAACCCTCTGCCTCTATCGTTACCTGAAGGAGGGCCTTCTGATTAGCAAAGTCGGTGATGTTGGCGTCTGTCATGAGAGACACGAGGTTGAGGATGAGATTCGCATTCTTTCTCAAGATGTTGTAAGCTTCCACACAAAACTGTTTGAAGTAGACAAAGTCCATTCCTTCCTCTCCTCCCATCGCATCCACCATCTCAGAGCACAGTTTCCTGCGTCAACATCAGCGACGAGATGATGGATGATCGACTCCATGTGAACGTGTCTCACATTGGTGGAGGATACAACTTTGGATCTCTTCCGATGAAACCGAAATCGATGTGGAAGAGGTGACCGGAGGTGGTGATGAGAAGGTTGTCCAAGTGACGATCACCCACGCAGAGGATGAAAGTGACGACACAGTAGCCGGCGCAGCTTCTCACAAAGGTATTCAGAACGGTCGGTGAGATTCCGTAGGCCGCTTCCGGGTCAGGGTTATGCTTTCTCAAGTAATTGAGAATATCCCCGTTGTAGTCCGCCAAGATCTTCGTGATGGTGGAGCATTCGGGAACGCACTGGACCATTCCTTCTCTCGTGAGTCGAGGTCACGTGACTGTTTCACCTTCTTTCGTGCTAAGTGCTAAGACCTTGTACGGTGTCATCTTGAGATCGAGAGATTCCTTCTTCAGCAGATCGTCCATGAGAGAGATGAGTTGCACGATGATCTGATCTTGTCTGAGATCGTCTCCACTGTCTCGTGTCAGGGAGGGTGTGGTGTGATGATATCACTTTTTGAAGATGACTTTGTAACCGTCTTCCTTGTTGGGGCCCGTTTTAAATTTAACCATGAGAGGCTCAGCCGAGCTCGTGAAGATGGTAACTGTTTGTGTCACTTTTCATTGTAACGAGTGATGGATTAGTATCGTGTAACCATAATTATCCAATGGAAGATAGGATGAATGAAGAGAGGAATATGTATGAAGAAAGAAGATGAATGGAGAGGGGAAGAGTGAGATGGAGTGTAGGTACGCACTGGGTTCTATGCCTGCGGTGATGACGGCAGGATCGAGTGGAAGAGGTAATTTCCTCTTGAAATCCGCGAGATTTCCGTGACTTCCCGTGGGCTGCATGATGTCGTGGAATTTCTGCAGTTTCTCTTTTCTGTTCTTCACGACTCTCAATTCTCTGTCCACCTGTCTCTCGTTCACATTTCATTCACACTTTAAATTTGTTCAAATGAACCAACTCGATCGTTTCACCTGACTCAACTCGGCCAGCGTGCTGTCTGCCAGTTGAAGTGTCGACAGATTCAGCGTCTTGTTCTGTCCGTCTACAACGAGTGAGTCGTGGTAGATGTGAATACGCACCACCCTCGAGGGCCATCAGCCTCCTTCTGAACTCGGAGAATTTCTTGTCGTAGAGGGGTCCGTATTTGGGGTCCTCCTTCTCTACTTTGAGGTACCAATACATGAAATTTCTGATGTTCATGTCTTCCACTGACTTGCGGAAGATAAAGTCTGTTTCGATGTCAGCCTGACGAGGGAGGACATCGATCGTGACGAGTGAACGAGACATACCAGACAACTTTGATTCGTGTGTGTCTTCGTAGCGAAGAGCTTGCACCAATTGTAGCATGTAATGAAGTAATTCCTGTCGTCATGAGAAATGAGATCGACCGATATAGAGGAGAGACTCACCGTGTTCGAAGCATCTTGGAGTCTGGACACTGCATAGTCCCTCACAACGTGATGTGTGTAATGTTTCGACAGTAATTCCAATGCATCCGAGACTGATTCCGAATGAGAAAGTTGGTCAACTACAACGCGTCACCGTCGATGGGCTCCCACTGTCCGATCAATTCCGTGGCCAGTTTGACTTCCTGGTGATTGCTCCAATCGACACATCGCAGAAACTTTGTCAGTGCCAACTTGTTGGACGTCAGGTAGAGTCTGAACTTCCACAAGACGTTCCTATCTTCCACTTCCAATTTCCTCGTCACAGGGCAGCGTATGATCCTCTGGATCCTGTCTCTCTCTTCGGGGGAGGGTCTTATGTTCGGATCGTTGACTTTGACTCCGATCATGAGAGCCAAGTGCTTGTTGTCGATTGCTGTACTCTCTTGGTTCAAGAGGAGTTCAGGGTCAAGCTGAGTGACGATGGTGGAGGATTTGGTGTTGGGTAGCTGGACTTGGTTCTCTTTCTCATCGTATACCACGGGATACTCGAAGGTGGGAAGCTCTATGGACAACATGTATTCGTCTTCCCAGGTGTCCACGTCTCGCTGTTGGCGTCAGTCGTGCGGCGGTGGAGTTCTCACCGCCTTCATCTCTCTCATCTCCTGGAAGACGAGATGATCTAACCATTCTACGTGTGGGATCTGCACGGAGTCAACGTGTGGAGGTGATGGATGGAACGTACCTGTCCTCGATTGTACTTCTTTGTGATCTTGTCCAATCGAATCTTCTCTTTGATCTTGGGGTTGGTGTGATTTGGCTTACCAGGTGTCGTCAACGTGCTTGGATCACCCTCTACACCCAGCCACAACAATAGATTCTGTTTTCCCTTGCAGAGCACCTTGGATTTGTTGTAGAGTGATATGCAGGTGCCTCCGACGGCCACCTGATCTCACTCAATCACCATCATCACGACACCTCTTACCTTCTTTCTGGGGGCATGTACGTTCCAGAGAGTGATGGAGAGTACACTATCTAAAGGTAACTGAGAGTAGCTGATGGGAAGAACTAGCCATTGGTCCCATCTGAATCGATCGTTCAGAAACATGCGACACAGACACATTCCGCTCACTGCAGAGAGCGATCGGAGAAAGTAGTTCTGGCAGGGAGGGTCAGAGGTTTCCCTCCGGAATATATACAGCAAGTGGCATACAAGTAATCCCTTTTCTAAATCAGAATCATTTAGAGGATATCACGTCACCGTTGATCATGTAGGAGCGGCCGATTCAAACTGTTGAGATTCGGCGTTGTATTAGAGCTCTCTCCCATCGTATCTCCCCCATCGCCTCCTACATCTAATCTCCCTTCGACATGGAGGCTGCTTATATCAGTTGGTGTTTATCCTCTCTCACATCACATCTTGACTTGAAAGTCTAATGGAATATCAGAAGACCAGAAGAACTGAGACTCTGCGGGCATGCGACGTTTCCGAATGAAGATGCCCTGATGTGGATCAAAGATTTGGTCTCAAACAGCTGCGGAACATTTTAATGACGTAATTTTGTTTAGGAAATCCAGGTTCCTTGTGCTCATGCCGTAACTACTGTACACCCATTGATGTCAAGTCTTTTATAACTCCTCGAACTTTCCATATCTCGATTCCTCTTCAGAGGATGTTGGGTTCAGGTTGTGCATCGCGTATCGAGATGATGCATCATCGTCAACCTTCTTCCGCACGACTTCCACCTCCCCATCATTCTCCTCGATCTTCTTCTGGCCGTCGGCCGTGAGATACTGATAGATGAAATCGAAATCGGGACGATCGTCTGGATTGGTCTCCCAACATCGCATCATCAACTCCAACAGTGGTTCCTTCTGCAGATTATCGGTGGGTGGTCTCAGCCCATTGATGGCCACTTCGATGGCGACGTGGATCATGTTCAGATCCTATCCTCCTTCAGCTCTCTCCCCTCTTCAGAGATCTCACCTCGTAAGGCTCCTCTCCCGTCAAGATCTCCCACATCGTGATGGCAAAGCTGTACACGTCGCCTGTTCTCTCTCAGCTCTCCTTCTGTAATGACATGACTCACTCTTGACAGAATACGTCTTCCTTGTCAGAGCCTCTGGTGCCATCCACTTGAGAGGGCCCACGTCTGACGTCGTCTGAGCCTGAGAGTCCGCTCCTTCTGTCTGTCGACTGAATCCGAAATCAGATACCTTAGCTCGCAGTGATCCGTTCAACAGAATCTGCCTCCCATGTCAGATTGAATTCTTCCAAAGACCAATATCAATGTGAATCATTCCACACGAATGTGATGATCCTATGGCTTCAGCCATACAAACTCACGTTTCTGGCGGCAAGATCTCGATGAATCTGTACACGAGTCAGGAGCGGGATCGAAATGTGTAAAAATACGCACGATGTTCTCGTTGTGAAGGTGAAGCATTCCACTGGCAATGTCCGTGATGAAACCTCTTCTCAACTCTGCACTGGGTGCCTGCATCGATCAGCTTCTCTCCCTTGATTTGTACTGCACCTTCTCACGGATATACGTCAAAAGATCTCCTCCTTCACAGAATTCACTATTTGTTGTCAGATTGATGAGTGATCGAAATCGATAGAGTCGTGTGTGGATGATGCACACTCACGTGACGAGACTGAGCTGTGGGGGTGGTGTAATACCCAAGAATAACACGACGTTCTGTTGAAATGTCATTACATGTTTACAAACATACATACGAGAAGTTGATGATTCAAGAATCAATTACCGGATGTGGTCGCAGTCTTTCCATGAGGTTGACTTCTTGTAAGAAAGACTCGATCTGATGTCTTTCCATCATGTCTTGGTTCAGAAGCTGCTTCACCTACAAAACATCAGGATGATCTCATTCTCTGCACTTACAGCGACATCACAGCCTCTCCAGCTTCCCTTGTAGACGATACCAAATGCACCTCTACCGATCTACGACGCCTATCAGCTATCCTAATCTCTATATTTCGATCACTCACTTGTACCAGATTCTTAATCTCCGAGTCTTTGATGATCGTATTCTTCTGTATCTCTGCCTCAAATACGCTCATATCGATACTGACCGGTCTCCTGTTCATCCTCTTGCTTCGATTGCGAACGAGCAGGGCAGCGCCGACCAAGACGAGACAGAGGATGAAGACACATCCGGCCACCACACCAGCGATGATGGGCGTGTAGTTCTTCGTATCTTTCGCATCCGAAGAGATCTGATTGGACGTCTCGTTGGGCTGATAGACGCAGGCACCATCTGAGTTGGGTGAATAGTCCTTGATGCACGAGACTAGAATGCCAGAGACTGTGCCCTGCTGAACCAACGATAAACGATCGTTGGGAAGGTAGATGTCCTCTGAATCAGAGGCGGTGGACGATCCTCTCATCAGAAGCTCTGCTCTGATCAATCCAGATAGAAAGAGATGATAGAAGAGAGACTCACTTCCGCTCGATGAGAAGACGCTGACGGCTGAGCCAGAAGGTGCAGAATTACGAGAAAACTGTAATGTATCTAGGGTAACACCCGACGATAGATACATGCCGGCGCCCGAGGAGGTAGCCGTGTTAGAGTTGAAGGAGCTGTTAGAGATAGTGGTGGACTGAGAGGAAGGGTCGAGGGTGGGTGAGCTGACCTTGATGCCGCCTCCATTTTGTGCCGTGTTGGATGTAAACGTGACTTGATCGATCGTCATCACATCGTTGGCATCTCTCTTGTTACTGCCTCTCATGATGATCTCCGCTCCCGCCCCTGACACCTTCGCATAGTTGGACGTGAAGCTGCTCTGATAGACTAGAAGAGCAGAGGCAGACGTGGCGTACAGACCACCTCCTGACTGGCTGACATTGTTGTTGGCAAAGTTTGATCCAAGCACGTTCGTTATGATGGGTATGGTGATGCTGAGGCCACCTCCGTTGAGAGCCGAGTTGCTGTCGTACACACTAGAGTGGGAGGTGAAATTCTGCGCACCGGAGGAGATTGAGATCGCACCACCGCTGATGATGTGTGAGAGAGTGAGACGAGAATGATCTCACCTGATGGCCGCCGAGTTGTAAGAGAAGTTGTTCTGTACTTCGGCGAGAGCGACGAGACCGGTTCCACTGATGCTGATCGATCCTCCCATCTGTGCCGTGTTCGATGATAGACTGCAGTTTCTGACCATGATGGAGGAAGATCCACTCTTCGATTGGTAATAGAGACCTCCTCCGTTCCCTCCAGAAGCCGTGTTACCTGCGATGGCATTCTCTGACAATTGTGTCTGTGAGATCATGCCAGATACCATCATTCCTCCTCCACTCTGTGCCGTGTTGTCCTGGATATTGGACTGGATGATATTGAGATAGCTGACAGTGGCATCGGTGAAGAGACCTCCTCCCGTGACAGCCTTGTTGCCGGTGATATTCATTTGGTAGAATCTCATCTCCATCAGCCTTCCTGATACAGACAGACCACCCCCGCTCAGTGTCGCTTGATTCGAATCCACATCGCAGCCTTCCAGAGAGAGTACCATGTTGGATGAATTAGAATACACGGAGATGGAGCCAGATGCAGTGGCGACGTTATTGATGATCTGCGTGTCGGACAAGCTTATTCCCTGGGTGACATCGGTTGATATGTAGTTGACATAGATGGCGGGCCCGTTGGAAGCTTGATTCGAAGAGAAGATACAGTGCACGATTTGGAGGTCATTGGCTTGAACGTAACTGAAAGCACCTCCGTTGAGCTGTGCGACGTTCGATGTGAAGGTGTTGTGGCGTAATATGACTCCACCAGGTACAGACGAAGGCACATTGATCCCTCCTACGAGACTTTCACCACAAACTCACAGAAATGTCTCCTCACCTCCGGTCTGGGCTGAGTTCGAGACGAAAGAAGAGTCTGTGATCTCGAGATGATAGACACCGTTCTGCAAGATCATAGCACCCCCTGAAGATGCTGCATTACCCTTCCACAAAGATCGTTGGATCGACACGTTGCATCCCTTTTCCCCGTCGGGAATTGTGTACTGAAACTTGAAGGCTCCACCAGTCGATGCGGCATTGTCCACGAACGAAGTTCCGTTGATGTAGATCTGATCGACAGGTGCTCCTATGTACACCGCCGCCCCTTCGAAGCCGGCAGAATTTCTCGAAAAGGATCCCCCTTCGATGTGGAGGGAACCGATCTGGCCTGCGACGGCTAAACCAGAACCAAAGAGAGCCTCGCACTGCTGCACATTGCAGTCTTGAATCAGAACGGAGTTGATGACGGCCGAGGCTCCGACGTTGATGGCGGCTCCTTGGAAACGAGCTGAAGAGGAGAAGAAGGTGTTGTTCGACAGGATGATCTCGTCTATCGTCGCTTCGATCGCCACATCTGCACCCTGGGACAGTGCAATGTTGTCGACAAAGGAAGAATCAGAGACTTGCAGGGAGTCGAGGAAACCAGAGACAGATATACCCGCTCCCTCACTGGCCGTGTTTCCTTCTCTTCGTCAAACTCTCTTCTTCTCACGCATTGTTCACCTCCGAACGAGAGTCCAGATAAGAAGAAGTTACCTCCCCTTGTTTCCGCAAATATGGAACCACCTCTGTTACCATAGAAGCGGCTGAGTGAGATGTTGAATGCCTGTGCAGAGCGAGGAGAGAAGATGACGCCCCTCTGTCCTGAGTGTCCGCTCCACGTCGTGTTGTAGATCGTCATCTGCTTCACATCGGATGAGCCGTCGATCGATACTCCTGATCCTTGTTGTGCCGTGTTGTTCGCGAAAGTAGATGATGAGATCTCGAATAGATCCAGAACCGGACCGTGGAAGCTGATGGCGCCGCCGGTCTGTCCGATATTGTTGTTGAAGGTACATCCTCTCACTTGCATGTGATTCACGAGGCCCGTGATATATAGGGTACCATCGTTCGTAGCGTTGTTACTGATAGCAGTGACGTCCACTACGGAGAGGTACTTGACGTTGTTCATCATCACGGCAGATCCGGCAGAAGCTGTGTTGCCGATGAAGCTGGAAGATGAAAAGATGGCGGAATTGACATCGGCGAAGGCTGACAGAGTACCGATCGAAGTGTGGATGTTACCGATGAAGCCACAGCCGGACACAACAAGCTGATCGATCTTGCCGGATAACGAGACGGGCTGTACGAGATTACCCTGGAAGATGGAGGCCGAGAGAGTGACGTTGGCAGGATTGGTGGTAGAAGACAGAATGACAGGTGTCTGAGTGTTGTTGATGAAAGAACATCCCACGACGCTGACCGTCCCGCCGATCTGATTTGCAGAAATCGACGTCCATCTGAAGGGGATCAGTTTCGATGTCGAGTTGAATCGAAGCTCACTTGTTTCCGACAAATTGAGAGTCTTCCACCACCACTTGAGACGTGCGAGAGACGGTCAGGACGGAATTGAGGCCGGTGTGATTGAACGTGAAGCCTCGTACGTGATACGATAAACCATCCGTCAGGCTGATCTGAGACAGACCCATCATCTGTGCACTACCGTTGACGGCAGAGAAAGAGACGGACTGTGGTGATGTGGGTGTGTACTGGATGAGCTTGTCGGCATAGACGCCTGCGGTCCAGTGTATGATGACGCTCTGACTGTCTGATTTGGCTCCTCTGAGCAATTCTCGTGTGATGTTCATGGTGGGGCTGACTGTCAGCTCTCCACAGACGCCTTGGCAGGTTGTAGAGACCCAGTCTAGCAGAGGGCAGACGAGCAGATTCGATGAGATGTCGCATTGGGTCAGATTCTGTGGAGCAGCGTTACTGGTGAAGCCGGACATAAAGTTATCCGAGATGGTCAAAACTTGTAAGTTGGGTAGATCGGTGATCTCTCTTGGTATATATCCAGCCTGAATTCGGTTATTATAATCTCTCTTCATTTCATAATGATCACTCACTATGTTATTGTGATCCAATCGTAACGTCCGCAATTGGTTCATCTGTTCGATGCCCACATTGATCAGTTCTCCTTCGATGAGATTGGATGATACATCCATATACTGCATCTCGATCATCGCTCCCACGTATGGTAGTGCTCCCGACAGACTGTTGTGACTCAGATCCAGATGGTGGACATCAAGCAGCAAATCGATGCAGGCGGGTATGGATCCAATGAGAGAACTGTTCGATAGACGTACATCCACAGCCAGGGTCAAGTTACAGAGACCCATCAGATTGGACGTCAGCTGCATGTTGGAGAAGTCCATGGCCGTCACGTTACCGGTGGTACAAGTGATGCCAGGGTACATACAGTAATTGATGCTCGGCTGATTCGGCTGGTTGCGAAGGAGAGATAAGAGGCCATAGTATTGCTGCAGAATCAAAGCGGATGGTGTTCTGACGATACCGCTGTAGTAAGCCGTCTGCTGATTGACCGAGACCGAGAAGTTGACGCCTTGTATCACATCATAGCCGAGTTGACAGGCGATGCTGGTGTGTGGAGTGATGAAGCTGATGTTGAGGCATGACAGAGAGATGTTGACCACGGAGATGTCTTGACCAAAGTTGTAGCCATAGATGATCAGCTGACCTCCCGACTGCGATGCGGGCGTGAGGCCAGTGATGACGGGACCGAGGTAAGAAGCGTTGATGGTGGGTGAAACACCTCCATCAACGATGACGTATGCTTCCACAGATGCTCCAGTTCCTGGTGGAGCTGTACACGTGAAGATGGATGATCCTTGGACGATGTCTATTTGAGAGCAGATCTGTCCGTTGAAGTACGCAGTGATCTTGGTGGAGTCCGAACCGAAATTCTGTGGGTTTCAGTATGAATTTTTGGGGAGGCTTACCCTTCCGTAGAACGTGACCGAGCTACCGCTTGTAGACGATGACGTCACACGGTCGATGTGTGGAATATCGTACGAGAATGGAGCGGCCGTGCTCTGAGACGACACTGTGACGATCATACTGAGCGTCTGACCTGTTCCTGCTCCCACGTAACAAGAAAAGGATGTATGATTTCTGACGATGATAATGTTCGTGCATTGGATGGCATCCGATACGTAGCCCGATATCTGTGACTTGTCCACGCCGAAGCTGTCTCCAACGAACAGAATGGTACCGCCCAGTGTGTTGGGATGGCTGATGTTGTAGATGATAGGTGGCAGGTAGCTGAAGGTGAAACTATTCGTGATACCGTACACTGAAATGCTGGATGCGATGGTAGATCCACGGCCCGATGACACGTTACATGTGAGGCAGCTATGATTGAAGAAGGTGATACCAGTGCAAGGAGATCCACCAATGTTGATGGTGATGGCACTTCCGTCTCCGAAATGTCTACCAGTGATGCTTATGATACCTCCTCCCGTGCTGACTGACGTAAAGCTGTCGACGATGGGTACTGAATAGTTCATGGTGAATGAGGCACTGGTCAATCCATCTACGATGACGGCTATGCTTCTGGTGTTTCCGCTGGCTGATGGAGAAATACAGGAGAGAAGAGTGTCCGCGGCGAGGATCTTGACGTCGTTGCAGGGTAAGCCGTCCATGGTTACCGTAACGACCTGACTGTTAATACCAAAGTTACCACCGCTGATATTGACCAGACTGCCCTCCGGCTCAGCGTATGTCACTCCGTTGACGATAGGGTTGAGGTAAGATACGTAAGGAACCGTGACATTCTGACCCGAGACGTATATCCACCCCGTTGACCGTGCGTAATCGCTCCTCGTCACGTTACAGTTGATCTGATTGTCAACCACCGAGATCAAGACACATTCAGCCCCGTTGATGTAGACGGACACTTGTGCCATGATGTTACCGCAATTACCTCCCTTGATCGCTATCTCTCCTCCCCAAGTGGGTGCAGAACTGATCGAGTCGATGCGAGGAGGTAGTGAAGAGTAGACAGAACTGGTCCTCTGTCCATCCACAATCATCGTCAGGGGAATGCCTTGGCCGATCAAACCGGATGTGATGGAGCACGAGATGATCTTGTGAGGGATGACAATGCTGATACCGTAGCACAAGAAGGTTCCGATGGTCACTTGGATGACGGGAGGGCTGGTACCGAAATTGTCTCCTGAGATGTAGACGAGACCTCCGCTGGTATTCGTAGAAGATACAGCGCTGATGGAAGGAGGCAGGTAAGAGTACGAGTAGGTGTTGGACTTGAGAGTGTCCACGGTGATGTACAAGTCTTTGAAGATACCTGTGCCAGCGGGTGGGACGAAAGAGACGGCGTAATGAGGTGTGATGACCTGAGCTGAGACGTTGACCGACAAGCTGGGAATGAAGACGGACAAGACAGCCGAGTTGTTTCCAAAGTTGAAGCCAGAGAGTGTGACGGATGATCCGTTGGTCGATGAGTTCGTACTACCAGTGATGACGGGTGATGCGTAGGTGAAGATGCTCGTGGCAGATAGTCCAGCCACTGTGATCGTGAAGCTCGATTGACGTGTGCCAGGTGGAGCGAAGAAGGATATGACCGTGTGATTGGTGATCATCTGTACCCCAGTGACGTTGATTTTGTTGACCGATACATACACGTAGGTGGAACTCGTTCCGAAATTTGTACCGGTCAGGTTCACCATACCACCACTCGTGGGAGGAATTGTGGTGGAAGTGATGGTGGGACTGGCGTAAGAGAAGACCATGGCTGAGCTCGTCTGTCCATCTGATGTGACCGTGATGTTGATGGAGCTACCGACACCGGGAGCCACAGTGCACGAGATGTTGGTGGGATAGACTATGGGTGAAGTACAGGTTCGACCACCGATCGAAACCACGGTAGGCGTCGAGAATGAACCAAAGTCAGTGCCCTGTATGATGACACTCCCTCCGTTCGTCGGTGCCTTGGAAGAAGAGACGATGGTGGGAGGCTTGTACGAATAAGATCCAGTGGTCATCTGGTTGCCGATCTGAACGAGGATGGGTTTGTTGACGCCGGTGCCGGGGGGCGCAGTGCAGGAGATTGTCGTGCCAGCGGTGATGACTTGAGGGTTGGTACATATCTGTCCAGAGACGTTGACGCTGACGGCGGTGTTCGATAAGACACCGAATTCACCACCGTAGATGTTGATCGTTCCTCCGCTGTTTCATCATCAGCATATCACGTGAGAAGAGAAGCGATTAAGTTTACCTGGTCGGTGCATTTGTAGCAGAAGAGAACGAAGGTGGAAGGTAGCTCATATTACCCGTACCCACAACGTAAGCTACGGAGATGGACACGGGTACATTTGTTCCCACACCCGCCGTGGCCGTACATCTCACGCTCTTGTGAGGAGATACGATGGATAGCCCGACGCAGGCGGCATTGTTGACGACGACACTGATGATGGTAGAATCGTTCGAAAAGTTGGTACCGTTGATGGTGATGATGCCACCGAGAGTCGACAGAATGGAAGTCGATGTGATAGCGGGAGGGATATAGGAGTAGACGAAGCCAGTCGTGATGCCGTGAACGGTCAGGTAAAGCTGGATGGAACCTCCGCCTGGAGAAATTGTACAGTTGATCAGACTGTCGGTTACCGATATGATGGGACACGTCCTGCCGGCCGCCGTCACGCTGACTTGGCTGAGATCGTTTCCAAAGTTGGATCCGTAGATGGACAAGGTACCACCGGTGGTAGATATGGATGGGATGGAGGTGATCTGGGGTGGCTGTACGACGTACTGGACCGTAGGTGCTGTCTGTCCGTCCACCGTGACCGTCATGTTGTCTCCCACGTTGATGGATCCAGCGATGGTGCAGTTGAAAGAGACAGAAGGATTTACGATCGTGTAAGCCGTGCAGTTTCTCAGTGAAGCTCCACTACCGGTGGAAAGTTGGATGAGGCTAGCGTTGTTGCCGAGATTGATTCCAGAGACGTAGACACCACCGGGAGAGCCGGAAGCGGATACAGTGTAGACTGTGGGTGGTCGATAGCTCATGCTGCTGCTGACGCTTTGTCCTCCTACCGTTGCCAAGAGAGAATGAGAGGTTCCTGTACCAGCTCCCACTGTACACTGTAGGACGGTAGATCGTGACACGCTGTACACAGTGCAGGGCTTGTTGTCCACAGAGACAGAGATCCGGCTGACGTCGTTACCAAAATTCGTGCCGTTGATCGTGACGATATCTCCACTGTCAGTTGTCAGATCTACTTCTCTCCTCTACGCTTCACCTCGTAGATGGCTGACCTACGGAAGAGATAGTGGGAGGGAGGAAAGAATAAGATGCCGTGTCGGATAATCCAGATATGTTGACCACAAGGGGTAAGTTTGAACCAACGTTGGAGGGCAGTGTGCAGAGGATGTACTGATGAGCTACGACGAAAGATGGACTCTGGCACGATTGACCTCCCACTGTCACGACCACATTCGATGCATCATAGCCCAAGTTAGATCCGTTGATGTAGAGAGAGCCTGTCAGACATGAGAAAGAAGAAGTACGAGGATGACATCACCTCCTTCGGTGGTGAGAGTGTTAAATGCCGTGATGTGAGGAGGCTGATAGCTCATGCTGGCGGTGCAATTTTGGTTTCCGGCCGTCAGAGTGACCGTGTTGATGCCTTGACCTTGTCCAGCAGTGCAGATGAGCTGATTGAATCCAGATGATACGGATGTGACCAGACATGCTGTAGATCCGATGTACACTTGGCTCGTGGGAGCGAAATTGAAGCCTTGTACGGTGACCGTACCTCCTGGGGTAGAGGGCGAGCTGATGGAAGAGATGATGGGTGGGTAGTAGGAGAAGAAGAAGGAGATGCTCTGTCCGTCCACTGTCAAGTTGTAGAGTATGCTCTGATTGTAACCGGCAGCCACAGTGCATGATAGGCGATCTGAACCAGACAGAGATAAGCTGACGCACTGTGGAATCTGGATGACAGTGATGTTGGATCCGAAATTAGAGCCCTGGATGATAGAGATACCACCCGTGGTATTCGTAGATGAGATGGATGATACACTCGGAGGTGAGAAGGCGTAAGTGGCAGTACCACTCAGTCCCCTCACTTGGACCGTCAGTGTTACGATACCGGTACTACCCGCAGCTGTGCATTGGATCGTCGTGTGGGGCGTCGTGATGGTTGGTGTAGAGCACACGTTATTACCCAGAGTGATGCGTAACAGAGACGTGTCGTTTCCAAAGTTGACACCCGCGATGTTGATCCTTCCCCCAGATGTTCCCACGACATCGGCAGAGGTGATCGATGGGATCTGGTAGCTGTAGATGTTCTGGCTGAACGTCTGTCCGTCTACAACAATCGTAGCGTTGAGGTTGTAACCCGACCCGAAAGGTGCGGTGCAGGTGATGACAGATCCACTCTGTACCTTCAGATTGGTACAAGATTTTCCATCGATCGTCATGGTGACCGGGGTGTATGGACTGCCAAAGTTGAGACCGTAGACGTTGATGTTGGACCCAGATGTGGTAGAGCGATCGAGAGAGGACAAGATGGGACCAAGGTAAGAGAAGGCTTGAGATCGCGAGCGAGTCTGTCCGTTGACTGTCACGCTGACGTCATAGTTGGCCCCGGTGCCGGGGATGATGGTACAGTTGATGAGACTGTGGTTGTACACGGTAGATGATGTGCAGGGGATGTTGTTGATCAGTACAGAGTTGGCCGTGCCGCTGGTACCAAAGTTGTATCCGTAGATGCTCATCGTTCCTCCATCTGTCGTGGTGTAAGCATCTTATTTGTGCTCGTTGAGCGTCAGCTCACCGGTTGATACCCTTGAAGTGGATAGGATGTAAGGAGGATTATACGAGAAGGATGTACTGGTACTCTGCTGGTTGACAGTGAGAGACAGAGTGTAAGATGCACCACTACCGGGTGGTATGTTGATGGTGATGGCTGTGTGTGTGACACTGATGATGGTGTACGTGTAATTTGCGCCTCCCATAGACAAAGCCACTTGCTGTGTGGTGGTACCAAAGTTATTACCTCCGATCACATAGAGACCTCCCGTGGTATTGACACCGGGGGCGCTGTTAATGACGGGAGGATTGTAAGAGTAGATGTTCGACGTCACCACTTGGTTTCCCACGTAAACCTGACCCACGTCATCCTCTACCCTCTTCATTTCTATGACTCACCGTGACGGGTAGATTGATTCCGGTTCCAGCAGACACGGTGCACTGTATTTGAGATGGACTGGTCCAACCGTTCGACGTACAGAGGACATTGTTGACGGTCACGTTGAAATCTGCGGCAGAGTTTCCCAAGTTGGATCCCATGATAGTGATAACCCCTCCCACTGATAAAGAATGAGCGAATATCGTACGAATTGGATATCACCTGTGTTGCCAGTGGATGTAGAAGAGAGAGCGGGCGATGCATAGGAGAACAGAGACCATCCTGTCTGTCCCGACACGGTCACAGTCATGTTCTTCCCACTTCCCACGCCAGCTCCATAGTTACAATTGATGCTCGTGGGTGTCTTAGACGTCACCGTGCAAGGACTACCGTTGATCGACACGCTAGCCACCGTGGATGCGTTTCCAAAGGCTGATCCCAGTACAGTGACATTCCCTCCGGTGACGGACGGCTGTGACACGCTGATGATACTGGGTGGGGGGTACGAGAAGGTGATGCCACCGGCCAACTCGGAGTTGAGAGGAGAAGCCTTCACGCTGACTGCTTGATTCACTCCGGAGCCCGCGCCGATCGTACAGGTGAGGGTGGATCCGTTGACATCCACTCCCACAGACGAGCAGATCTGGCCACCCAGGGAGATGGTGTACACAGATGGATCTGATCCTAAACCGGTGCCGTAGAGAGAGACAGTGCCACCGGATGGGGGAACGGGAGAGAGGGAGAAGATCTTGGGAGAAGGTATGGATGTGAGGTAGATACCGTTTCTGGCCAGAAGGCCGTTAGCGGTCACCGTGACGAGGGCGGAGACGTTTCTCAAGGGACCGATGGTACAGATGATCCTGTTGGAGCTTCCCGAGCCTGACGGTGGAGTACAAGGGCTGCCGCCGACTGAGATCTGGATCTGTCCGTTGGTGGGAAATTGTCCCAGGAGAATGAGCTGACCTTGATTGTACGTATTCACTGACGTCACGTGAGCCGTAGTTGGATCATTCCATCTCACCTGATGAAGCGAAGATTTGCTTTAAATAGGGAGAATTAGAGGTGGCGCTACAATCGAAGGTGAAGTTGAAGGCGTAGGAGCAGGGAGAGACTTGTCCGACGTAGACGAAGGTGGGAGCCGCACCGTTCTGACAGATGAGGTTCACCTGGAAACTGCACACTCCGTTGCTGCCTTGGCAGGAGGTAGTACCCGACGTACTGTCGTACGAAAAATTGGTCGAAGAGGTCAGACCGACAAAAGTGGTAGCAAAGGGTGTGGTTGTAGATACGGCGACCAGCGTAGCGGGTGAACTAGTGGTTGCCATGGTGCTGACACCGCACGGATTCCAGTAGAAATTCATTCCGTTCCCCGTTGTAGATAGATCGACGTTACCTCCTCCCGCTGGATCTTGCATGTCGGTGTAAGGACCCAGATCGTAAGTCTGTACGATGTTTCCCAGATTGATCACAGGCTGACACATCAGGAATGGATTGTTCACGTAGATGGGTGTCACTCCAGTAATTCCTACGAATTTCTCAGAAATCTAGTGAAGGGACGACGGATGATTTCATGAAGATACGCACCTGTGTTTCTGCCCGTAGTCTTTTGGCCCGACATGGTGCAATTGGTCCACGTTCCAACATTGATCGTACTCTCTAAAGTGCACCCTGTCGTGCCGCAGGAGTCGTAGAAGAATCCCCTGCAGTTCGTGTTCGTGGCACAGGCTGTCTGACAGTCCACGGGTGATCTTGCGCTGGTGATCGTCTGAAGTAGAGTTCCAGTCTGTCTCTCGTCATCTTCACCTTCTGTCATGTCTCACCTTTTTTATGTTCGGAATGTAATTATCTCCTCCTATTCAAGTGTTATTCCTTGCTTTGATAACGGAATTCACCTGAGATCACGTAGACTGAGTTCTTATTCACACTCGTTTGTACGACATTCGCAGATGATAATGTACAGTTGAAAGCGGTGTGGCTGCTGGTCATGATGATGCTGATGACTCCATCAGCTAAATGCTCTATGATGTTCGTCATCGTCGACTCACTTGGTACAGGGCTGAACGCCGATCCACACTTCGACTAGGTCAGCCGTTGTGGGCCCAAAGTTATACCCGGTGACTGCGACCACGTTGGATGTGGCACTTGTGGTCTGTGTGATGCCCGTGACGGCAGGAGGCAGATAACTGAAGTAAGCCGTAGCCGAGCTGGCTGTATTTCCGTCAGATCCTCGTCTTCACATTGACATTATGAGAATGAGAGCACGCACTGCCGATAGTGGCGCTGATCAATAATCTCCCGCCACTGCCTTCACCCAGAGAGCAACTGATGGTTGTTGTGCCAATGATCTGTGAGGGTGAGACATCTGGTCTCGGCGATGATGATGACTCACCGATACGGTGGAACACGGAGCGTTGTTGATGGTGATGGTGGGGACACCATAGGAGGGCTTGAATTGAGAGAAGCCAGAGGCGAGCATACGTACGGCCGTGTCTCCCACGGTGGATATCGACGTACCGTTTCCAATGGAAATGATGGGCAGAGTGTAATTACTGCGTGTGGCTATACCGCTGACGGACAGTGTGACGGTTCCGTTTCTGCCGGGTGTGGGGTTCAAAACCGTGCATTGGATGATCGTTTGGGTGAGCGATGTGATGTTGCACGGCTTTCCGTCGAAGGTAACACTCACCTAACCCGAGTCGGGAGGGATGCGATGATGTTATGAGATCTCACGGCTGGGACTGATGCACCAAAATAACCTCCGTATATGGTCAAACTGCCCATGAAATTGGTGCTCCACCAGGGAGTCGAGAAGATGGCAGTACTGTATCCAATGTAGGGCTTCTTGAAATAAGTGTTACAGTTCACATTCATCTGGAAGTTGTAGTTTCTGATGGGATTCTCGCTGATATAGTTGAAGACTGGGGTGTTGGCGGTAGGATCACATGTTACATTCACTAGCAGAGTGCGATTAGTGCTGTCGAATGGATAGGTCCATGACGTCCATAAAGCTGTATCAGAGTACGAATCTACGAAAGTTGAGTAGCGTCCTCCAAAATGGGTCGTGACAATGTCGTGGAAAATCGTTGGAATCGCATCCGATGGCTCACCGTATGACCAACCAAAACTTGTTGTGTTGGCGAAGCTGAGCGGATAGGGAGTCTGCTTGAGATCATCACGGTTTCACAAGAAGACGGAAAAATAAAATGATCTCACGTCTGTGGAATGGACTATCTGAAGGCCCGAGGAGGTACCACACCGTGCATCATGACAGTAGCTGCGAGAATTAATAGTGTAGACGATAAGCGGCTACGCACGCGCAGGGAGCATAATTGTACGAATAGTAGGTTGAGTCTTGATACGTGTAGTCTCCTCTGGTGCCAGTCAGGTGTGACGATGAGAAAGTCCTCACCCAGGTCCTGGACCTAATCCATACAAAGAGTATAGATCATATTTCCTACCGTTCGGTGCGGTATACAAGCAAGGGCCCGTGAAAGGGACTATCTGCTGACCTTCTATGTATGAAGCGACGCACAGCAGCAGAAAGAGGCAGAAGGCCTTCATGGTGGACGCCGGGCGTGGTTTTAAACTCTGTTTATGTTTCCAAGGATCTGTTATGTGTCATCACACGTTTGGAAGGCGAGTATGTGACAGAAGCCTGAGCAAAGCGGCTCATTGCATCCATAAAGGAGGTCATTTTCGGGCGAAAGGAATGCGAACGTCAACACTTCTCATTGTTTCCAGATCAGGTGTGGCTTTAAGCGAATCCTCATTGATAAACCGACGTCAACAGTGTCATTCTTGTGGGGAAGGGCAGCATAAATTATATACAGCCTCTCGTTCTTTGAGGCAGAGCTCTGTACGTCGAACATGTCTCATGTGTTTTTTTCTGTTCCCAAATTTCAGGCGAAGGACAGATCACACGTTGGTACACACCGTCCCAGGTCAGAGTTAGTAAGAACCCTGAGGTACGATACTGCTAGCCCTTCATACAACACGAAAAGATTCTCCAATAGCAATAGAAGGCTATACAAGATGTAGAGATGTTATCTATTCGTGGAGTGGACAACTCGACTCAAATATCGAAGCCAAAGAGAGAAAAGGCGTTATTTCCTCTGGTTCGACTGTCCATCCTCAGGTCATTCTGTTGAATTGTGGCAAGACTGACACTGTCAAGTATCACAGAACCGGAAGATGGATGCGACAGGAAGATGATCTGAGGGCTCTTCTTCGTTGGGCAACCAATTTCTCCTCATGTGATTGATGTCACCTGGTTCAGCCACCTGATGACAGTCAACACAGATGTCGTCTTCGTCTCTTCACCCTCATCACAGACACCACCTGTGTGGCCGACGTGGAGTGAAAGATGAAATCGATGAAGGAGTCCCTGTGATCTGAAGACGTCATCATCATCATCGACATCTTCACATGCGACGCTCACTCTTTCCTTTGAACGTAAACTTTGGAATCTCTTTGGCCTCCAGATAACTGTTCTTCAATTGAAAGGGGTGTTTGTATTCTCTTCCCGGATTGTGTGGTTTCTCTGACTCTTCGTCCACGAAATTGGCAGCGAGTCCGCCCTCCGTTAACATCGTGTGGATTCCAGATCTTATGCTACAGTTGAAGTCTCCCACGATGAACAGAGGCGTCTCTGTCTCTCCGCTGTCGATCTTCTTCAATTCCTTCTGCATTTGATCCAAGAGTGACTTCATCTGTTGGAGATGAGATGGTGGATTTTTGGATGATGATGAGATGATGTGTGGGATGTTATGTGTGGGAGGGAGGTCACCTACCTCGCTAAATCTCTTGTCTGTGGCGTCAGGGTGTCCACTGAGATGTAAACTGGACACGACGATGAGACGATTGTTCTCGATCATCTCCAGACCAACCAAGAGAGCTCTGCTTCTTGAATTGGAAAATCGCAACTTGAACCTGACTTTGTTCAATAGACTATCGACAATATACGACCTCACTTTTCACGATCAAAGAAGATGGCATTGCCGTTGTGGTGAACTTTGGATTGCATGACGCCATCGTATCCTAATTCATTCATCCTCTCCTCTAAATCTCCATGGTATATGACCTCTTCGACTTCCTGTGGAGATCAGAGGAAGCATGAAATGTGATGATGCACCTGGAAACAGACTACGTCGGTGCGCAGCTCATCGACTCTGTCATACAATCGCTCTCTTCTATTCTCCCACAACAGATATTCTGTGCGTACCTACACACAATCACTCATCTACCGTGATGTGGTCAATGGTCTCTCACCTGCCCTATCAACTTTGTTGGATCTGTTTCGTTGGATCCAGATGACAGGTCTGCTAAAATATTCCAAGACCTAAAAGGTTAGCATGATTATAACAATGCGTAGCTCACAATATACTGAACTTGGAAGGGTCACTCGCAGCAGAGTGAGTAGCTTTCTTGAAGGATGCACGACTCAGGACAGTTGGAGTTTGCATTTTGATTATTGTGCTTACGATCTTTTCTCTGAAGTAGACTAGCACTAATCCTGTGGTGACCACAGTCGAAATTATGATAGCCCTCAAGGAGAGGGCCATCGTCCTTTCTCCGAAGTGGTTTCTGAATGCGGATCCAGATAATCACTTCGGATCAGCGAAAATTGATGAACGAGAAAACTGTAGCCACTGGGTTCACTACTTCAAATTGGATGACACCCCTTTTTGACGGACCGTCTGTGTCGGTGAGATCTCGATCACATCATCGAGTTCCCCGAAACTGATGGTTGATCCGGCGGCTGATCACGACGAAGCTGTCGTCATCAGAACTCTGATGACCAATCTGCTCCCGTGCTCACGTAATCGGAGAATTGAATTCATCCGACGGAGTTGCGGTTATTGACGTGATTACTTTGGTTATCGGTTCCCAAATCACGTGATCAACATATTCATCCAACTGAGAAACATAAAAAAGAAGAACGAACCGAGAGAGATGACTACTGAATACAAGTTTCAAGGATGGATGGGCTTAGACAAGGACTCACACAAGGGAAACCTTGTCTTCCAAGAGTGAGATGACTTGAAAGAGATCGGGAACTTACTCGATCCAGGTTTGAGCCTAAGAGATTCGAAGATGGAGACGTTGACATCAAGATCACTCACTGTGGTGTCTGTGCCTCCGATGTCCACACACTAAGCAGTGGCTGGCACGAAAATGTAGAGTACCCCATCTGCGTGGGACACGAGATCGTCGGTACCATCGTCAGAGTTGGCCCCAAGGTAGAGGGTGGTGAGAAACGATGGAAGTATGGCATCGATGGCTGACAGAATGGTTAGGATTGAAGGTTGGCGACCGTGTTGGTGTTGGCGCTCAATCTGGCTCTTGCCTGCAGTGCAAGAACTGTGGTGACCACAAGTGAGGATCCATTAACGCAAACGTAAATCGTGATCTGACCTGCAATGAAGGGAGCCATACTGCACTGGCAAATGTGGATTCATCGGAACATATGACGCCAGACACGTCTGTGGAGACAGGTAATCGAATGATCATCTTCCATCAGACTGACTCCTCCAGATCTCAGGGTGGTTACGGCGACTACGCTCGTGTCCCCTCCCGCTTCGTCGTCCCCGTACCTGAAGGTGAGAGGCAACACCGTCTCTCGACGTTCGCGATGTTCACCTCCATCAGGCCTCCCATCCGATATCGCCGCTCCCATGATGTGCGGAGGTGTCACTGTCTACTCTCCCCTGAAGAAATACGGAGCTGGAACGACGGCCAAGAAAGTCGGAGTCATCGGCATCGGTGGAGTGCGCGATCGTCTTCACATCACCTTCTCACCTCGCTCCAGCTGGGTCACTTTGCCCTCCTCTTCGCCAAGGCCCTAGGAGCCGAAGTCACCGCCATCTCCCACTCTGACCACAAGAGAGAAGATGCAAAGAAGTTGGGCGCATCCCACTTCATCATCACCGGACAAGAAGGATGGGACAAGGACAACAAGGAGTCGTTAGACTTGGTCATCTGCACGACGAACGACGCGAAGATGCCCCTCGAGAGCTTCCTCAGCCTCTTGACCCCCGGTGGCGTCTTTGTCTTGGTCGGTATTCCTGAAGAACCTCTGCCCCAGATCAAGCCGTTCTCTCTCATTCAGAGAAACGTTCACTTGTGTGGATCGCTGGTTGGCTCCCCCGCCGAGATGAAAGAGATGCTCGAGCTCGCCGCCACGCAGAACATCAAGACGTGGATCGAGCCTTACCCCATGGATAAGGTGAGACATCCATCGATGGACATCACATCGGCGGTGGATGATCTCATGTGACGTCAGGTGAACGATGCCCTTCACAAGTTCCACGAAAAGGGAATGAGATACAGAGCCGTGCTGTATAACCAAAAGCACATCGACAACCAATAAAGAGAAGAGTTTTTTTCAAGTCTACCACTTTATCAATCGACCGGTCAGGCGTGTGAGGGTCCTGAAGATGATCTGAAAGGCAAAGCTGACGACAAAGTGAGGGTGAAACAGCCATCTCAACCTCTGCTCCCCCTTCATGATCTATCTGTGTGTCACTTTGTCTCCATTTCTCATCTTTTACTCACAGAGGACCAACCTCTCAGATAGTTCCCAGCGTGTCTCTTGATCATCTTGCAGATGATGTCGATGAGGCAGGGGAACCTATCGTCCATCAATCTACAATGAAGATATCCCAATGGATGCATCGGATAGGCTCTCACCTGCACGTGATGGTACGTAAGAAGTAAGAGCCGTTGAAGGTGGGAGTCATCCTGCTCTTCCATCTCTTCTCGTAAGTCTGTGTCGTTGCCTCTGATAGATCTCCGGTCTTGAGGCCGTCGGCGATAGTTCTGGCGGCAATCTGCCCGGCCTCTATGGCGTAACGGATTCCCTCTGTTACGTTCAGGGGTGATCTACGTACGGTACGTACCGTAAGTGAGGGGGTCCGTCTGGCCGGCCGCCTCCCCGACGATGAGAAGGTGGTCACCGTATGTCTTTGGGATCAATTGATTTCTGATCGTGGCCCGCTGTGTGGTTTCAGTACATCGCGCGTCAGATGATCCACACGATGATGATGCGAGCACGAGAGACGATGATGTGATGGAAATTCACCGTCATGGGGTGGAAAGACACGTTTGGACCCAACGACTTTGCCACGAAGCTGTAATGGTTGATGATGTCATTGTTGATGCCCACAAGTTCTTGTGAAGTGTAATCCTCTGAAGAATAGGTCAGAGATGGAGACGAGAGAATTGAGCCCTCACGATTGGCAAAGCAACAGAGGCTGAAGAGACCATTGGAGTGATTCATGGTGGTGTAGAACCCTCTCGATTTGAGGAGGTGATCTGGATAGAAACAACATACGTCCACACGGTTACTGGGATGATATCCAGTCTGAGATGATGTCAGCTGAGATGGCATCTCTGTTATCTCACATTGGGATCGACCATGATGGTGGAGCCAACAGCATTAGGTGGCGTCTGAACAAGAGCTAACTTCCTATACTATGTTAGGATCTGGATATGATGTGATGGTGATGTGATATCAACTGATGGAATACCTTGCGATAGAGCTCTTAGCACCATCAGCGGCCACAAGGACTCGAGATTGGTACGTGGTCTCCACTAAAGAGAAGATCAGATGCCATCATCTCCGACCCGAGAAGAAAATGAGAAGACACATCACCTCCGTTCAACTTGACATAGATGGTCCATATTCCCAGCTCCGCGTTGAACTTGATGTTCTAAAAGAGAGTGAGTGAGAGCAAAAGGGATAGCTCTGTAAGGGACACTTCTCTTCAATATATTCAGAGTCGATGCTTGATCCGTCCGATTCTTCCTTGCTGACATCGACCGAAAAATTATTGGTTTTGACCGCGTAAAAAAACAAAGTCCAAGTATTATGGGATATTATCACCTTCACATTCGCTCCTGTCACTACCGTAGTTCCTTCTCGAATGGCTGCCTGAGCCATCTTTAAGTCCAGAACCTCTCTCCTAACTGTCAATAGCCTCTCGCACATGATGTCGGTGGTGTTGGATACGAACGATTCTCCTTGGGGTGACACCATGCCGCCGCTGGACACCTTCCTCCATCAGCTATCTCCCTCTACGTCTCCTCACCCAGTGTCCCGCTCCTTCATCCAATATCTCCTGTAGAACACCCATCCGCTGCAGGTGAGCTTGTGCGGGGGGAGTTAACAGACCGCCGCAGCTCTTGTGATGAGGAAAGTTTTCCTTGTCGAGCAGTAAGACTTTCGATCCAGAGAGGCGACAGACGGAATAGGCGGTGCTGCTTCCGGCGGGGCCTACACGTCCATTCAGCGATTGTGAAGGAACGTGAGACTCACCTGCACCGACCACACACACATCGAAGCAGTCTGGATGGTCCTGATGCGGTCAGTGGTGAGAGTGTAAGGAAGGACTCACTTGGATGCTGTTCTTTGTCGTGATGTACCGCCTAGATATCCACATGAAGTAGATGTAGTAGAAGCCTCCCGATAATACGAGAACGTAGAAGGTGATGAGCTTCGTCTTTAACTTCCACGAGCTCGCTTTCCATTTCTGTCGCAGGTTGATGATGACATCAATGGGATCTACATGATCGCACCTCCCATTCGAAGACGGTGAAGATGGTTCGAAGAGTCTTTTGTTCGGGAATGACAGATTGAAAATAACGCAACCACCCCCACAGCTGCTGTCCTGTCGTTTCAACCGTCTTAACGCATCAGTTAATGTCAGTTCACGCGGTGGCTCACCTTTTCGTCTAAATTGTTTCCCTTCGCTCTCCTCAGCAGTGACCAGAGTGCTGATAGTCTGGTGCTGCACGATCGCGTCAGAGGAAATGCGATGTGATCGAATGATGCGTTCGTTCTCACATCTTTGAGGCGGGTATTGGGGCGAGAGGCTGAACGACCTGCAGATGTTGATGAAGAACGATGATGTCGGAGGTCTCACCTTAGCTACTGAAGGTGGTATGATGTTGTTGGCTGTGATGGATGATGTGATGGCTGTAGGTGGTGTCGCATTATCAAATGCCTTCTTCTTTAAATTGTTGATGATGTCTTCTGACTTCTTCAGTGCTGAATCTCTTCTCGATCCAGGAGGTACCGCTGATGTCACGTCAATCGATGACTTATCGTCTACTTCATTTCATTCGATAGAATTGCGGTGTTTGAGAGATGATTAGTGCAGATGATATGAATGCGTGAGGTGACAAAAACCTTTTCGAATGGCTTCTTTGATGGCCTTACGAGTTTGCCCGTTCGGCATGATATTCTTAAGTCACCACTTGGGTGATGGATCCTGTTTCTTTGTAGACGAACACAAAATATTGAGCGCAATTGGTGGTCACGTGAAGCATCGTCAAGCAGTATGCACTGTATTCTGGCAGTCCGTACACCGGTTCTACGTCTGATTTGTGGAGTCTGACTCCTGCTACCGTCCTCAGTAAACTGAAATCGATGTCTATTGTAATACAATACTATGCTAAAAATAGTTGACAGCAGCTGAAATCAAGAGTCATTCTGCAGCCCATTGCTTTTATGAATAGCTGAACTATAAACTTTCTGAGCTTTGTGTACGTAATTAAACGATATCAATTTTTGGATGAAAGATTTGAAATTACAAATGTGTAACCGTGGACGTCCTTTTTTGAGGATGAATTATGACTGAATCGCTGTCTCAGCCTTGAGTTATTGTCAGCATTCTTCGGTCCAGGATCACTCAGCCGTAGATTAGGTACCAATATAGAAACTGACGTTTCTCCCTGTCAGGAATTCGAAACACCGACAGACTCCTCTGAGAGGAGACTTCTGAACCACGCAGACCTCCTCTCTCTCACCTCATATCGTCGTGGCATATAATATACGTATATCTTTGAATCACACACCACGTCTCTTCTGGCTGGCCCTGGGAACTGGATGGTTTGCCCCCTTTCGGTCCCTAAAACCACGTCCACCAGAGAAAAGATCAGAAGCAAGAGGAGAGAGGCTGCAGAAGTGTCCACCGATCTTCCGATTCTTCTTGCAAAAAAAAGAAGGCGCGGAACATTCTACTCAGGTCGTCCGTTTATACACAGGGCCCGCATCCGACTGCAATGGCGTCGACGGGCGTTCGGATGTCTGGTATCAAGGTGATAGGAGGGCAAATTGAATGCTCGCGCTTCGGCAAGATGTTCATAAAATGCAGAATGTCCCTTCAGAAGAGGTTCTATTGGAGGGATATCTATTCAAACAGGGAGGTGGTAAATTCTCGAGCGCTTGGCAGCGACGATACTGCGTCCTCAAATCGGGTAGTCTAACTTATTTCAAAGATGTAAAAGATGCAAAGGTAGACAAGGTGAGAGCTTATCGATCTTTCTCGGTTCCTCTTCTTTGTTCCGAAGTGATGCAATGTTGATTATGAACACAAGTCTGACCAGAAACAGCAGCGACCACAAGGAGCCGTATACCCTCTCACAGAATACGAGGTCAGTACCATCCGATTCGCCTCTAACACATCACCATCGTGATGGATCATCTCCATTCGGATATATCATCGTGTTCACCCCTCGACAGCTCTTAGAAGAGGGAAGTTATTTCTCCCTTCACCCAAAGAACAACACTTTCGTCAAAGATCGAGTCTACCGGTTTCGAATCGATGAGGGTTACATAAACAAAGATTGGGTCAACATCCTGAAGGTAAAGTCTCTCCTTCCTTCTCCCTCTCATTTTTCCAGCGCATCATCACCCAAGAGGTTCTACCCAGCAAAGGCATCTTAGACATCCAACGCAAACTGGGAGACATGAAGATCGAGATACCTCCAGATGATCTACGCTATTCTACCGTAGAGCTGGGTAAAGGTGAGGCGTTCGGTATCAGGGTTTAAATCTCCCGCCAAAACCGATATAGGAGCATCTGGTACGGTGATCAAAGGAACATGGAACGGCACGACAGACGTGGCCATCAAAGTGATGAACGACCTGAGCGAATTCTTAGACGAAGAAGAGTTGAAGTCGTTCTACCGCGAGATCGAGATGCTGTCCCAATTGCGGCACCCGGAGGTGGTCACCATGGTGAGACGATGGAGAAGTGAGGAGACTGAAGGAGACAGTACGGGTACAGCATTAAGAAGGGCGTCATCTGTCTAGTGACTGAATTTGTACCGGGTGGAACGTTGGCCGAGGTCATCTCGAATCACGATGTGAGAAATGAGTTTATATTGCAAAGTGAATTGACGCGTTGTAGATCGAATTGGATCCACTGACTACGGTGACGATTCTCATGGCCATCGCCAGTGGGATGGTCTTCTTGCACAAGAAGGTGAATCGTCATCATCACCGACATCATCATCATCATAGACATCATCATCAGAACATCGCTGACTCTCTATAGAAAATTGTTCACAGAGATCTCAAGCCTGCGAACGTGTTGATCGAAAATTTATCGAAAGGCCAAGTGAAGGTGTGCGATTTTGGGCTCTCCATGGTGGGACAGAGCACATCTGAGACCGTCTACGGTACACCACAATATGCCGCCCCCGGTGAGAATTCAAATTTCAAATTCTATCGATCGAACCTCCACAGAACTACCGACGGCGGGGGCGAACGAGAAGGTGGACGTGTACTCCTTCGCCATCATGTGAGTCTTACCGCAGATCGTCACGTCAACTACCGAGCTGACGGATCGTTCAGTATGTGGGAGCTCTGTGCTCGTCAGACGGCCTGGAAAGACACTCCCTTCGGTTCAGACATCGCCATGAAGGTGAAGTCTGCCATTCGAAGCGATGGCAGGCCGAAGAGAGACGAGAGGCTGAGCTGCAAACAGGTACAAGGGGGAGAGAGACCACCGATCGTGCCCGGTTTTGTCGTCATGGACATCATCACTGATTGCTGGGATCCAGGTGATGGCATCAGACATCTCCTTTCAGAAGGTGAAATCTGACCGATTTAGATCCAGCACACAGGCTCAGCTTCGAAGCCATCTGGGGAAGATTGAGCACCATGTCGAACACGATGAAGACATTGCATTTTCAGCAGCAAGCTGCGGTTCCAGGTTCACCGAACCTGAGTTCCAGTCGTTATCCCGTATCAGCTTCGGTGAGTGACCGTTATTTTGGCGGGAAAACTGATGCGATGAAGCCGCGATCTTCGATCAGCTACAACCCGGGGTCACCCACCCTCATGAGAAGCACCATCAGAAGCATGACGATCGAAGAGAAGATTGAGGCTGATTTTGGATCCAACAAGACAATGGAGTGGATCGAGTTCGTGAGGGTCATCATGGTGAGGAATCCATCTACAACGGTGTAGATGACCGAATCAGACTCACATGGGAGCGAAAAAATCGGACGTCGAGGCCATCCGATTTTGCCTCGTAAACGGCGACGGAGAGGTGAGCGTTGTAGATCGATCGTTCACCGAACGAATGACAGGTACCGTTGGCCCAGTGGAGCAAATTCATCGATTGGTTCTCTCCATTGGAAGAGGATAATAATTATTTCGTATACGAATCTGCGAGAAAGTGAGTCGTTCATCATCATGATGACCATGATGATGAGATGTCGCTGATGGAGAGCAGTGACTACGGTTACAAACTGTCAGAGATCGCGTCGATCGCAGGCATGAAGAGCTTTTTCGGCCATTTTTCCGTGGACGATTCCAGGAAGATTCTCAGTTCGTTCCAGACCGACGGCTGCTACTTGTTCCGATTTTCCGGTCAAGTGGGCTACTACACTCTCTCCGCCATCAGAAACCAAGTGAGAGACATCCTCCTCCTGCTCCTCACACTCGCAGGTCGTCTATCACTGGAGAATCAGCACGGAGAAGACACATCAGGGGATACTGTTTAAGTACTCGGACAAGGAAGCCTTCCCGTCACTGGAGGCGGTCGTGCTGCATTACAAGACGCACCAATTACCAGCAGGAAACAATGGAGAGGATGGATTCTTCCTGTCTCACGCATGTAATCGTAACAACGCTTTTCAATACTCGACCGAATATAAAAAACCGAGTACGTAGACGGTAACGGTGGTCACTCTCTTTCACCATCGCTGGAGGACCAGTTGCTTTTGATGATGTCATGCTGATTGGGTGGGTGGTCGGATGATTGGTGGTATCCTTGTGATGAAATGTCCAGCTGTACAGTATCGCTGGGTTGTACAGTGTAAACGGATAGTTAAGTTTGTCTGCTGTAGAGAAGACACAATTTAAAATTTGTCCAGCTCATAACCGCGACCTCATATGCAACATACACCCGAGGGAAAAGGCAGTCTACCTCTTGATGGATGGGTCTTTGATTTGGGAGATCATTCATGTTGTCTCTCTTTCGTTTCGAAGCATAAAGAACAGATTACGACGTCACAAAGACCGTGCAAAGAAACAACCTCAGGCAACCTTCAACAGTGACGTCAAGGTGAGGATATTCACTGCCACGAAGGTGATGATGTCTTAGCAAATTGAACATGCTTCAACATTTCGAGTGGATTGGGAATCAGAGAACGAGAAACCAATCAATTGGCCAAAGAAGAGAAAATGGTGGCTTACTCTGCAGGTGAGTCGAACAGTCTTGACGTCAGCTCATCATTCAAGATCGCTCTTCTACTATGCGTTTCCATGTTTGGTAGTTCGATCTTCACACAAGGATCTTCAGGAGTTTCTGACGAATTCCAAGTGATGAGACCACATTCTCATAATAAATTGACCATATACAGGTAACGATGGTAACTTCGAGTCTGACTACTGCGATTTATGTATTGGGATATGGTACTGGCGGTTTGTTCTGGCCACCACTGGTGAGTAACATGGAGCTTTCATCTGACTTCTGTGCAGTCAGATGTACCCCACCTGGGGAGAAATATCGTCTACCAATCGAGTCTTTTCATCTATCTTTGTCTGCAGATCGGTGTGGCGAGGTACGATCCATCTCAAACGTGATCATCGGTCAACGATGAACAGGACTACCAATTTCCGAAGTCTATTGGTGCTTCGGTTCTTCAGTGGAGTGGCGGGCGGTGCACCTCTGAGTGTCTGTGTGGACTCCATGCATGACATCTGGTGATTCATCAAATATCATCTACTCTACGGCTGATGTCTTAGGGATGTGAAAGACAGACTCTTCGCCTTCAGTCTCTTGGGTATATTCGTCGCGGCCGGTCCACTGTTAGGTCCCGTCATAGGTGATGATCGATCTCGATCGATGACGAACTGATCGTGGATCCAGGCAATTTTGTCTATGAGAGATTGGGGTTCAGATGGTTGGGTTGGGTACTATTATTCTCCGCCGCCACGTTTCAACTCATCACACTCTTTTGCATGAGAGAAACGCAATCGGATCACATTCTGTTGGTCAAGGTGATCATCACCATGATGGATGATGACGATGATCGAGACGTTGAAGATGGACGACAGGCGAGAGAGAAGAGGAGAGAGACGGACGATCCACGATATCTCTCACAGATCGAATCAGAAGGAACATCTTGGTTTCACATCGCGAAGGAATTGGTCACCCCCTTTAGGATGCTGTCCGAACCCATCGTCGTCATCTCTTCCCTCCTGACGGCTCTGCCTTACGGTCTGTTGTACTTCCTCTTCGAAGCCGTGTTATTGTGAGATGACGATATTTGGCGTGAAACATTGATTCGAGCAGCGTGTACATACGGGCACGCTCGTGGACCTTCGGTCAATCTGGACTCGTCTTCTTGTCCATATTGGTCGGCGCAGAGATCGGTGAGACGTCTTCCATCATCGTGCGCGCATGCGATCATGATGGCATCGCATGATCGACATCTGATGACGATCAGGTCCCATCTGCACGATCATCTTCGAGAAGACGTATTACGAGCCATTGTACCGTAAGATGGAAGGTCAGCTTGCACCAGAAGAGAGATTGTACCCCGCCATGGTGTCGATTCCACTCTACACCATCTCCTTCTTCTGGTTCGCTTGGACAGGATCACCTCAACACCACTGGGTCTCGTCGGTCATTTCATTATCACTCTACGGTGTGACTACGGTCATACAGGTTCCAGTGTCGATCTGTTATCTGTCTGATGTGTACAAGAAACATGCTTCAGCCGCCGTTCGCATCACGATGGTGATGATGAGCGTGTCATCATGATGATGACGAGAGCAGTTCGTCCGGTCGATCATGGGGACGACATTTGCCATCGTCGTGTTTCCGATATTTCAGAATCTGGGCAACGATTGGGCTCCCTCCCTGGTTGGATTTCTCACTCTCATCACTCTACCTCTTCCCTTCGTCTTGTACAAGGTGAATGGATAGATTTTCCAGTCTTTTGTTCTGATTCGCTCTCCGCAGTGGGGGCCGAAGATGCGACAGAATCGGGAGAAAGGGCTGGAGACAAAGATGAAAGAGTTTGTATAAAATTGTAAATAAGTTGTAGGGATAGCGACGTGTAAGTCGCTGTCATTCTCATCGTTTGAGCCAATTTTGGAGTGTTAGTCGTATCCAACGAGATATTCTCCATCAATCCGAATTTGCCTTATCCCTACAGATAACAGAATGAGCGTGATGGAAAGATAAACGTAGGTGACATCTATGGAGGTGGTGTGTCCACACAGTAAACCAAGGGTAACACTTCGCCGAGATAGCGGTACTTTATTATCACTAATCAGAATCAGATCGATATATTGATATCAGAATCGACCGATAGATAGCTGTTGCTCCAGGTCATGCTGGGATTGGTAAAGCTGACTCCCTGCAAGGTCGGCAGACTGTAAATCGTTCACACCCCACACAAATTGCCACACCTCACCTGACGCCTTGCGCCAACTTACTGTTGATTCCGGGGATGATTCCGTAGTTGAGTAAGAAACGAAGTGCAGCGCGCAGAGTTTGAGGATCGAAATCGCCGATGGAAGAATAGGAGAGGTCGAACGTGAAGGTCGGATCCCCTAATTTGGCCACCAGATTCCAACCGTTCAAGGAGGCCTGTCGTCATCAGTCGATTGGACGTCGTGATCGTGCGTGAAGAAGGTGATGATCGTGATGAGCAAGAGGGCACATGTGCCGATGATGATCACGTCGATGACCATCTGAGAAGATTCTCACCGCAGTACCGATGGTGCCGTTTCCGATGATGGTGAAAACCAGACGCTTCGGAGCGTTGTCAGGGTGCACCCAGAACTCTGCTGATCCTGCCACGGACACGTTAGCTCCCTTGGGATGGAACGTGGCCAACGGTGGCTTCGTTGTAGACGCCACGATGGACATAGCAGTATTAGGATATAATTTCTGCAGGGCGGGAACCCAAGCTGTCGATCTTTACTTCTATGTTGTGACGTGAGATGACGTCACCAGAGAAGGTACTGGTGTTCAACTTGAATAGACTGGAGGCAGGAACGTCCTTGGGAAGCACCTCGTAAGCCAGTAGTCCTATTCGATCCACTTCAGTCGATGTTTTATTCTATTTTATTTCATCGGAACGAGACTCACCGGAAGAATTGGCTGCGTACATGAAAGAGTTGGCTACGTATTCCGATACGTACACTTCGTACATCTTCGTTGTAGATGGATCAGAAGGCAAAGGTGTGAACGAACACTCGCTGATGGGGCAGAATTGACCCTCGCTACCATCTACGTACGTCCTCCCTGTTCTTTCGTCACACTTACCCCTCTACAGATACATCACCTAACTGTGGAATTGATACCGAGTTCTGTCCGTAAGTGGGTGATGGGATGAACTCAGCGTCGAAGACGAGATGGTCGGCCAGTGATTGTTTCAGGTTGACCGTCTTCAGTATCTGGATCGTGTCAGAATAAAACGAAATAAAACGAGGAAAACTTCACGTTGTTGAGGTTATCCTGAGTGTTATCTTGTATGGCACTGCGTAGGGCATTGGAGATCGCGTTGGCGATCTGGTCGTGTAAGACGTTCACGAAGAGATTGTAGAGCCAGCTGGAGATCATGTCACATGATGAAGTTCGGACAGAGTCTCACCTGGCACCACCGCTGATTTGAATGTCTAAATTCGAGATGGAGACCTGTCGTGATTAGAAGATGATGTTTGCGGTAGAGATACCGAAGAGCTGGTTACAGATATCTGGGGTTGACCGTTACTGACGAAAACGCTGAAACTCATGGTGGCCTGCGAGCTCGATTAGAATGAGCTGGTAGAACATCATCATCATCACCCCAGCGGTGATTTTCGTGACGGCCGAGCCAGAGCCAGAGATGTGTGGCCAATCTCTCCTGGTGTAGTCCCAATTGGAGTTGACTTGTCCGTTGACGTTGCTCCTGTAGTATGCTCAGTCGTGATTCAGACGGGATGATTACAATTGGACGGTGATGCCAGAGTTGGGATTAGGAGTGACGGAAGACTGCCCGATGTCGATACTGATCAATTTGATATCGTTCAGATGCCAATCGACATCGCCAATCACGGGCTCGTTAAAGACACCTGCGGGTATGAGGTCCGATTAATGCTTGTCGCATTACCCGATAAAGATGGGATGTTCAAGTTTACTAAGAGCTTCTGAAGGACCTGAAGACGATCATTCGATTTCGAGTGCATTCGCGTAGATGACACCTGAACTCCTACTCCCTTCGAGTAGTCTAACCCCTTCTGTGAGAGGACGCTGCGGTATCCTGGAACATTCTGCTCGTCCAGAATGATAGGACGGATTCCAACGTGAGCCAGAGAGCATAAGACTATATGTCGTCAGTGTCGCATGATAAAAGCGTATCACCTGCAGACAATAGAAGAATGCGATGCAACATCGTGTCTCAGCTTCTCTGTTGAGATTTATTGACAGCAACTCAACTTGATTTCAAAAAATCCATGATCCGAAGTACGATTCCTCATATCAGCATGAGAAGCCACAAAATCGCACGAGCGACTATGTGCTATGGTCGTCTATCTTCTAGTGAGTTCGAAGCTAGCCGTGAAAAAATCCAATAAAGTACGTACACGAGCTTTCTGTGTGTATCTACAACGATCGACATTCGCTGAACTGCGGTTCATCATCAGTCACAGAGCGAACTGGATCAGCGAAGGGAGAATCATGGGATGGCACAATCATAACACAAACATCCATACAACAACAACATATACAATATGCAGTCGCTTAAAGTCGTAGCCGTTGGCGATGGTGCGGTGGGTAAAACCTCCCTCTTCATCTCATGTGAGTAATTCGTATCTGTTTCATCTTCTCACGAGGATCTGCAGACACAACAGAGGCGTTTCCAACAGATTACCTCCCCACAGTATTTGACAATTATTCGGCTCATCTGATGGTTGGAGGTCGCATCTTCATGCTGAGCCTGTGGGATACAGCCGGTCAAGAAGAATACGACGTGAGATCATACAACATGAGGTCTTCCATTGACATCTCACCAGCGTCTGCGTCCTCTATCCTATCCCATGACGGACATCTTCCTCCTCTGTTTCTCCGTCACATCTCCATCTTCATTCGAAAATGTCTTGGCCAGATGGGCTCCCGAGCTCCGTCACCGTGAGTCTACATCCTCCGTCTCCTCTTCTGATGTGACGATCCAGACTGCCCCAACGGAAAGATCATCTTGGTCGGCACGAAGGCAGACACCCGCGATGATCGAAAGATGGTGTCCAAGTTGGCAGCTTCCGGCCAACGTCCCATCACCACCGCAGAGGGAGAACAGAGAGCGAAAGACATCGGGGCTCACTGCTACTTGGAATGCTCCGCACTCACCCAGAAGGGTCTGAAGACCGTTTTCGACGAGGCAGTGAGATCCTGCGTCAGCCCACAAGATTTGAAGAAGAAAAAGAAGGTCAAGTCCAATTGCAGCATCCTGTAGAGGAAACGCAAACGAGAGACTTTGTACATAAATCGAGGCGTGATGGATCGAGCTGGTCGACGTCTTCTTTTCGACGAATTTTCGTTGCGTTCTGGTGATACTCGCCTTGTAAAGAAGTGAGGTTGGTACCCGCTTGAATTTCATCTTACGCGTCAGCCACGCAATATGTTGTGGACCTCATCATCACACAACACAGACACACGACATCATGTTTGGACTGAACTCGAACCCGAACCCCGATTTGACTCAACATACGACTGGAGTGATGCCAGCGGCAACATCTCAACCGGCATTTCTGAGACAGGGAGAGCCCGCGAAGAAGGACCCCAACTCGATCAGCTCGATCACATCCTCCATGCCTGGAGGTGCCAAGGTCACCGACGACAAACCAGATGCTCAGCGTTGAGCAACGGATATAAAATTATAATTATATAATGAGCGGCTGTCATCACACAGAACATGGACTTCTATAAAGTTTATCATCTATATCGACGTCGTCCTATATCTGTGTCAGTTCAAAACGAGAGCCTCACCCTTCCCTTTGGATAGAGGAGGCGGAACTTGTCAGAGGAACAAAACAATGAAAATGGAGGAAAGGCCACAACGCAACTGTAGATTTGACAACCCGGGACCATCGCGGTCAGCCCATGCTGATCTTGTGAACCGAGGTAAGCTGGACAAGAGAAACACTGTACCAGTGATCACCCCCGAGAGCGCCAACAAGGCTGAGGGAGGGAATTGTAAAAGTTTGTGGGGAAGATTACCTTCAAATCGGAATCTAGAGATGAACCTCTTAAAGTCCAAACTGATCGGCAGTAATTCTGAAGATCGGTCGAGGAATCGTCCAATCATCGGTTCGGCTCTCCATATGGGGGGAGTTACCCATACTACGGAGAGGCCTCTGGTCTCTTCTGCATCAGAGAAAACTACATCGGTCAGTGATCCTAGCAGCTCTCCCAACGTCAGCGGAGGTAATTCTTCGCCCGAAATGAGAACACCTTCCTCATCCAATCCGGGGAGCTTCTCATCTTCGAATCCGTCTGACATCAACGCTCTCACTGCTCAAGCGGCTGCATTATTCGTCAATACTGCCAATCCAAGAAACTCTGGAAATTCAGTCACGGTGAGGGGTCATTTTGAGTTATATAGACGTTCAGATTACCTCAATGTTCGAATGAACTGAATAAAAAACAGTTGATACCCCCCAATGAGGCAGATGGCAAAAGAGAGAGCGGAAGCAGTAAGAGAAGCAGTGGAAGCGGAAGGAAATCACCCTCGTTAACTAATCTCAACACCTCATCGTGAGCTGCCATCCCAAAACATCACGAATCGCCCATCCAAATCGATCCACATCATCATCGATATCTCTCCATACATCACATCGATAGACACTCGACTTCTCGGAACCACGAGGTCGTGTTTCGAATTGACTCTCACAAGTCGATTCAGGCGGTCCCTCTCCGAATCGGGCAGCGACAACGGAGAATCATCATCGTCATCATCTTCCACCTCTTTACAGTCACCACGAGCCAAGAAGTGGACCCTGAGGTCTAAGAACTCTTCGAGATCGGAAGCGTGCGTATATTTGATTCGATTTTATTTTTTAGAATGTAAATTGAGATGAGCAGGTCACTCATGGGAGATAACCCAACGCAAGACATGAGAGCCTTCTTCCCCAACATACCTACGTCGGAAGAGTGTGTAGCATGTGAGGACATATAGAGGTTACGTTCGGTTGAAAAAATCGCAGCCCAATTGAGTAAAGCCGGACGCTACTTCTTAACACCATTCCACCTCTGCCATCTAGACACAGACTCGAAGCCAGTAAGCCATCTCATGCGACATCCTCATGCATCATCAAAATTCTCATCTCCCATTTTCCACCTTCACGATCCACCTCAAATATCTACAAATTCTCCCTTTGCTTCCACTTCATTTTTATTTCGAATCTCATTTCTCACGCCTCACAGCATGTGGTAGCACTCCGAGAGGTCTTTCAGATGGGAAAGAAGGGAAAATCCTCCGGAGGCAACACAGTCGAGTTTCTGTGCGTCAAGAGCAGCATGTCACTGCCCGGAATTTCATCTTCACTGTACAAGACGATGGAGCAACTGTGGAGCGTTTACGCAAATGACGTCACGAGTCTGTCGAACGCTCTCAAGTGTGACGACGTCGATCGAGTCACTTCACTGTTTGCCAATGCCGACAAGGTGCGTCCCAAAATTTCGGCGGGAAAAATTGAGACGTGCAGATCCCGTTGAGGATGAACGAACAAGACACTGACGGCTCCTATCCCATTCACTCTGCGTTCAAATCTGGTGTAGTGTGAGTTTTCTTAAAAATCGAAATCTCACACGATGTTCAGGAGCATTATCAATCTGTTCTTGGGCCACTACCAGAAGGAAGGCCTCAACATCAACGTCCAAGACAGGTACTCCATCTCTATTCATTTCTACTCGTCTACAACGTTGTAGATTACACTGGACCATCCTCCACTGCGCGACCTACCACGCCACCGGTAAACCTTCCGACGACCAGATCCTCCGCCGCATTCTCGATTTTCCCGGAATTCTCATCGACGTGGAATCGAAAGACAAGAACACACCCCTCCACTACTTCTGTCAGAAGTCATCATCACCATCGTGTCAGGACCTCATGGACCTCCTCATCAAGCGAGGTGCTTCTGTCAACAAGACGAACGTCGGTGGTGAGACGCCACTTCACAAGGCCATATTCAATCCATCCGTTCGTGTCCTGATGTTGAACCATCTCATCGCAAACGGTGCCGACGTGAATATACCGACGAACCACGGTGACACAGCCTTGCATTACGCCGTACATCTTGGAAGGAAGGACATCATCAAGATCCTCTTAAATGCGGGTGAGATAGAGGATGGTGGTCGTGTGTTCATTTCGAGGCAGGTGCGGACACTTCGCTCGAATCGAAGAGGAAGACGAGGCCGAGGCAGTTGGCGGAAGAGTTGAAGCAGCACAAGATCGCCGAGATGATCGAGAGGGCAGAAGGTGAGTGATGACGTGTGATGACGTCATAACACGTCACAGATCTGAAGGCTTGGTTGGCTGAGATCCAATTGGAGCAGCATTATCTCAAATTCATGGAAGAAGAGTTGTATTTAGACACTATGACCGAGAGCATAGACAGCGAGAAGATGTGTGAAGACACGATCGACAGCTTACAATTGGGTTTAACTATGGGCTCACGTTTGACTCTGAAGAAAGCAATGATGAAGCTGCTCGAATCGTCGACGGCGGGAAAAGTGAGTGAAATTTCGGAGGCGTACGGTACTTACGAGGCGCAGCAGAGGGTGAAGGAGGAGAAGCAGCACAAGAGCGACGCAGACTTTAAAGAGAAATTGAACAAGGTGAAGCAGCAGGGCAAGGAGGTCACCACACCCGTACAAGACTCAGAGAGGTAGAGTCGCGTACAATCGCGGTGAAATCTCATCGAAATTTCACAGGAAAGAGAGGATCCGAACGATCATGGGAATGGAGGAGAATTCGAGGCCTGACTGGCTGATCGAGCACAAGGACTTGGAATACACGAAGAAATTGGGATCCGGAACCTCAGGAAAAGTGTACAAGGGTCTCTACAACGGGACGAAAGTCGCCATCAAGGTGAGAGAGAAGAGAGAGAAAAATTTGACTCGGGCAGGTATTGAAGACGGAAGACGAGGCGATGGAACAAGAGTTCAGGAAAGAGTTCACCGTGATGAGGTGATGAGACACGTAGGGTGACCGTGCTGACGCTGAGTGACAGCGTCGTTCGGTCTCCACAGATCGTGCACTTTATCGGTGCTTGTCTGGAGCCCAAATTGTGCATGGTAATGGAATACTGTGGCAAGGGAAGTCTGTACCACCTCCTCAAGGTAGACATTCCAGACTGGTCGAGGGCCATACGGTGAGGCGGATGACGTCACGCTCGTCTACAACGTTGTAGATTCGCCATCGAGATCACGCAGGGACTCAGCACCTTGCACTACTTCAACCCTCCGATCGTGCACAGAGATCTAAAGTCTCTCAACGTTCTGGTGAGTCAGTCACGCGATCGAATCGAGCTCATGCGTTGCAGATCACAGACGAAGACGACGTCAAGTTGACAGATTTTGGGTTGGCCAGATTCGACACGAGCGACAACTTGAGAACGTTGAACAACATGGTGGGCACGATCGGTTGGACCGCTCCCGAGCTCTTGTCCGGTTCAAAATTCACGACGGAGGTGGGATCTACAACGTTGTAGATGGGTGCGAGAGACTGAAACCGTACAGAGCGACATCTACAGCTTGGCCATCGTCTTCTGGGAGCTGTTCATCGCGGTGGCGAGGGGTGCCTATCAGCAACCTTACGCGGATCTCAAGTTGAACGATCTACAAATCATGGTGCAGACGGCAGAGCACAATGTTCGGCCCACGTTTCCGACCAATTTTCCACCGCCACTGAAGCAGCTGATGACGAAGATGTGGCACGGGGATACGTCGCAGAGACCGTCTTGTCAGTCTGTATTGGAGCATCTGGAGGAGTGTTTAACGCAAGTGAACCAAAATAAATAGATTTGGACGGTGTGGTGTGATCGAGGGATGATGTGATGATGGAATGTATTTCGTTGCAGTCAGGGATTTTTGTTCAGGAGACCTGACCACAAGCACACTGTTAGTCCACCAGTGGTCAATCGCCATCCCACGAGTCCGATGTTCAATCTCGCATCCACTCGAAGACGATTACCACAGCACGATTCCTTCTGATCGATGTCTGTGGCGTCGTCCTCCCCTATTTTGGAGATTAATAGGCAACATATGAAACGATTTGCACCTCCTCCTATTCTGTCGGAACTCTTATGAAACCATGCATCATACAGCACGAGATATACTGACCCATCCTGTGGACAGCATGTTCTCATCATCTTAGCGGGTGCCGTCCAAAGCTGTCACACACAACCGCAGAATGGTCGGTTAGCTCTAAGAGTTCGTAAAGAGAGCGAGGGGCTCAGAGACGGAGGAGGAAGCAGAGGTTGATTGAGAGAGAAGCAACAATCCCGGTGTCAGGAGAACCGCGAAAACACAAAAGATCAGACACCGACATCAACAACACGAGGAGGAGGGCAAACGATCGCGGGACGTTCTTTTAACGCAGCTACCTCCAAAATGAATATGACTCTGTTCAAGAAGAAGGGAGGGTGAGATCATCTGATCGGAATGGTCGCATGTGACCGATTGTGGAACGCTCGACCTCGCTGATAGACGTATTTAATCTGAACGGCCTGTAGGAACAGCGAAGATGAAAGAACTTCTCCCTCTGCGATCAGAAAGTGGAGCGCTACCAACACCCCAGAACAACACTCATCGGCAGACTCCATACATATCGAAACCCGTCAAAGACTCCAATCAAATAGGTCCCGTTCTAACTCCGTAGCGGTTGTTTCAGAGGTGATATTTGAAATGAGCTCCATAGGAATGGGTGTCAGAGAAATATGATCCCAGACTATGGGGCTTTGTGTCGAATGATGCTGATGGAAGGATCAGAATCATCAGAGGGATATGCAGCTGCTCAAGTCATTAGACTTTGAACCGAAAGTCCGCCCTATGCGTAGTCGAAGTACACTATTCCTCTATCGATCGATCTCACATTTTATAGGCAGTCTATTGTCCACATCAACAGACGCACTCCCTTATGTTCGAAAATCACAACTGCATCTCAACAGTTTTGAAACGCCAGAATCGCCACCTCCTTCATTATCAGACATGCATTCGTCAGGCTTGTCTTCTCCTCTATCCTCTTCAATATCTATGTCTTCTCTCATAGACGATGAGTGAGTTTTCGAAATCTCTATAGCCATCTGAACCACCGTCCATGCTTCGACATGATGTGGATTTTAAATCATTCTCTCACATATCATTTTGTATTCATCAACACATCACACTGCACCACATCACGTTGTTACATCACTCTCCACTCATTCATCGACAGATCACAAAGAGATCCATATTATCAATCTCTCATGGCTATGGAGTCAGCATCAGAACATTTTCAAGGCACAGATGGTCGCATCCATCTGAATCAAGTCAAAGAGGCCATCTACCAGGTAGTCTCTCCCCCTTCGTTGTAAATTGATGACCTCACAGGTTCACATTCGGTTCCACTTCGACATACAGCCGAAATTTATCTTTGAGAACATGTTGACCAACATGCTGGACTTGACTGCTTGGTGTGTCTTCATCTCTTGATATCGACAGAATAGAAGTTACCTCTTTCTTCATCTCATCAAAAGTCATCTCCATCAGAAAACGAACATCACCAAAAAAAATTGAAAAAAAACAGCTCCTTTGGTTTCGTGTCTTCTGTGAAGAGGAAGAACAACATTCGAACGTCTGTGAAAGAGACAAATGTGACCGTCAGAAATTTAATTCGAAAGAACGTCACCCCCGAAGTAAAGATGAGGCTGGAGAAGCTCGTTGTAGATGGAGCATCCCTCGACGAGCTGTGGGTGTCGCCCATCAAAACCAGTAAGATCATCGCACTCCGCAGCGTGAACTCGCAGGTGAGTTCGAATTTTGAATCGTCGAAAGTGGCGGGAAAGTGACTCACGGCAGGCCTTTCACTTCCTCCCACACGTTCCCAGTGAGATCGTCAATCTCGTTTCCATTCCCATATTAGACTCCAAGAAAGAGGTGACATCATCCTACATCATCACATCATCACCAACACACATCAACAACCCATCATCCCTCATCATCATTCATCAACACACGTCATCAGGTCCTGGCTCTCTTCACTCTGTTCAATCGCAGTCCCAACCTCAGCAAGGAAGATCTCATCGCCATGCAGCCCTTCTTGAAGACATGTGCCAATCTACTCGAAGCCCTCAGTTACAAGAAGCGAGCGAACAGCCTGTTACGCATGGGAGTAGAAAAGACCGGCGTCATCAACAAGAGGGAGGTGAGAAAATTCGAGGAAATTTACCGGAAGATTCACGGAAATTTCAGTCGGTCAGGGAAGAGTTGAACATATCGAGGACGAAATCGGGTCCAGTGTCTATACTGGAAAGCAGAGCTGAAGCCAGGAAATCCATCAAAGTGATACCACCCAAGGTGATCGATTGTCGACGTCGACATCGTGATGACGTCATCAGATCGATGCGGTGGAGATGGAAGAGGAAGACAAGAGAAAGGTGAAGTGTAGTGAAGGTCCTCGATATTGATTTCATTCTAGTCCATCAGCTCTCCCCCCAAATTAGCCGCGTCTCCCGTCCTCCCCACCAGCCCCACCCCCCTCAAACACGTGACCACCATCTACAACCCGCCAATCTAATGACTCACCCTCCACAGAGCAGCCCCTCCGTCAAGCAGCCCGCTTCACCTTGGAAAGACATTCAACAGAAGTTTGGCATCAAGAAGAAAGACGGAGCCCACAATTTCGTGGAGATGATGTTGCAGTGCATCGACAGCGGCGACCACAGAGCCCTGAGGAAGCTCCTCAGAATGAAGAAATTCGCCGATCAATTGAACACACCGATCGGGGAGAAGACGATCTTGCACCACGCCGTGGGACAGAGCGACCACGAGACGGTGGAGATCCTACTGGAACACGCCGTGCAGGTGAAACGTGACAGGTGACGTGTGATTGACGTTGACAGGTCAACACGAGGGACCAGACGGGGAGAACACCGTTGCACGTTGCGATTCCACAGAACAACACGAGGATCATACAGGTGAGATGTCGTGATGCGTGACGGAGACGTCTCTGATGACGTCACAGGCCCTGTTGTCTTCACCCAACATAGACACGAACTTGATCGACGGTGTTGGTGTCACACCTTTCCACTTGTTGTGTGAATATTACCCCTCACCCTCTTCGTTGAGAAAGGTGGGGAAATTTGGCGGGAAAATTCTGACGTGGATAGATCTTCGACGGATTTTTGGCGCGAAAAACGGATATCAACAAGCAGGACAGCGTGACGGGAGAGACACCACTGCACAAGGCTCTCATGAACCAACACGTCAGAGGTCTATTGGTGAGGCTATTATTAGACTACAACTGCGAGGTCAACCGCCCGGACTTCTCGGGAAAGTGAGTTTCATCCGTCTACAACGTTGTAGATTCACCCTCCACGAGGACTCCCCTTCACGCCAGCGTCATGGTCAATCGTGTGGATCTAACGATGGATCTACTGCTGGCCAACGCCTCTACAACTGCCGTCGACAACAAACAGCAGACAGCTTTAGACGTAGCGATCGTCAACGACTGCTCCACCGATGTCGTCATGTTACTGTCCCGCACTCGGGGTGAGTGTCGACGTCGACACGTCAGATTGACACGTACAGAGTTGGAATCGTGGATGGAGAAATTAGGAATGAGTGAGCTGACGCCTCTCTTCTTGAAGGAGAGAATATTCAAAGACACACTACCTATGGTAGACGAGAAGATGCTCCACGATCTAGGCATCACAAAGATGGGATCTCGATTGCGGCTCCTCACGGCCATACAAGAACTGAAAGAGAGCAAGGGCATACCTGGCGAGGTAAATCTCCGCGAAATTCCGCAGAAAACTCATCTGACAGATCCGCTCCATGGCCATTCCCATCGTCGGAAAACTTCCCGCCGCCCAATCGAGACCGGCACCCGAATCTCCGCGGCAGCGTCCCCAACGCAGTCGACGCGGCTCGATCGCGCCGACACCTCTCTCCCCTCCAAACTTCGACACAGACAGCTCTTCACCACCCCTGCAGCCCTTGTCTTACCCCCTGCCCATGCAGATGAACGGAGATATATTTGGGACGTTCAAATTGAGATTTGAAGAGATGGGCATTATGAAAGACCCCTGGATCGAATATTCGACGCTGGAATTTACGAAACAATTGAGCTCGGGGGCGTCGGGACAGGTGAAAATCGGAGAAAACTCGGAGAAAACTGAGGGGGATTTCAGGTGTACAAGGGTTTACACAAGTCGAGGGAGGTAGCGATCAAAGTGGTAGACAAGAGGCCGCAAGATATCACAGATTTCAAATACGAATTCGAGACGTTGAGGTGAACCTTAAACCCTGTACACACGCATCACTTGAACCTTAAACCCCACGTGCAACTGTACGCTGACACCTACGTAGGAGTCTTAGACATCCCAACATCGTCAATTTGTTCGGTGCTTGTTTAGAACCTCAATTGTGCCTAGTGATGGAGTATTGCTCCAGGGGCTCGCTCTACGACCTCCTCTGCACTTCTCTCATCTTCGACGTGGCCAAAATGTTGGACTTTGCCATACAGATGGTGCGTTTCCATTTTCAAAGGAGAGAACTGACCGTTGTAGACGAAAGGTGTGAGGTGCCTGCACAGTTCGACACCACAAGTCTTACATCGAGATCTGAAGACGATGAACTTTCTGGTCAGTGATGACTGGATGGTGAAAGGTGTGATGATGCGTCATGATGTAGCATGACCCTGTCAGTCTGCGACCTCGGCCTGGCTCGACCGCAACAGACTACTGGAATGTCAACCCTGAAGAAGCTGAGAGGGACTGCCACTCACATCTCGCCTGAGATCTGTAACGGTTTAGAGTTCACGGTGAAATCGGACGTGTACTCTCTCGGTATATGTCTGTGGGAGATGGTCTATCGATGCTTCAACGGGAAGTACCAGACGCCGTTTGCAGAGTACAAGATGGAGTCCCTGCAGATCGTGTTACAGACAGGTGGAGATGATCATCACATCGTCTTCACATCGTCACGATCGAGATGATGATGTCGGAGATGAACGAGTGGCTGATGTAGAACAGGACAAGGACTGAGACCCACGATGCCTAAGGCAGTGCCATCCATGATGTCGCAGCTGATCCGAGAGTGTTGGAGTGCAGATCCACAGAGACGACCGGACTGTGAGACGATTTTGGAGAGGCTGGAAGAGTGTAAGGTGAAGGCAGAAGAAGAGCCACACGTGTGGGATATTCCACCACCGGATGAATAAATAGTTGTAAAAGTGGGAGAGTCAGGATTGGATAGAGGGGGGCATTGGAGGTCGTCTGAGATGAAGGAGAGGGACAATGGGGAGGAAGAGGGTGAATGATGTGAGATCGTTTTGGAGGAAATGTATTTCGCTCAAAAATGAGTGATGATTTATTATTTCGACAGGACGAGATGATGCATCGGCTCACGATCTTCATTTCCTTGGCCATTTTTGTCGGCTTCTCTTCCTCTGTACGTGTAGGAGGTGTCTTCAATAGAGATGGAATCATCGAACCCATAGAAGGTGATGAGCACCGACACAAATCAGAACTCATTGAAGGACAGAGAGGTTCGATGGGCCTTGTCACGTCTCTTACCTCGATACATTAGACCAGATTGGATGGGATCAATTGAATATCACTACTAACTCCCAATACCCCGATGCAGTTCAGATGTATTGCGCAGGTTTGTGAATCCATCATCGAAAGATTGACTATTTTGTAGGTTTAATGGAAGGCCTGACTACCTCAAAGAGGATTGGTCAGTGGTTCCAGAGTTGGAGGTACAACGAGTTTGACGGAAAGCCATTGTCCAGAACGATGACAAAATACCTCCAAGCACAAATGATCTTCTCTCGATCCGATAATGTGAGTGTCACTGAGCTCCATTCAACTGATCATGAAAGGTGAAACATCCAGAAATTCGCAGACAAGTTCGACTGTTGATGGATCAATTCGATGGTCTGTATGAAGGGTAGATGACGTGGATAGTGGCACGCGATGAACTCATGATCTCACAGTTACACCGCCGCTCGTATATTCGATGAAGATCTTCCCGCCATCACACAGATCGAATTGTATGCCCTCATCAGTGATGGTGATCTGGAAACTCTCGTTCCCCTCTATCAGAACGATTCATCTCGTGCAATGAGGTGATCACATCGATCCCATCCTCCTCTCCATCATGTCATCTGATGATCGTAGACATCGCGAGAAGATGATGCAACAGAAGAGATCGAACGACGATGTCACGATTCCCAAGATGTTAGATTGTTCTGGTTTCATCAAGGTGAATTAATGTCCATCTATCATTTCATCACCATATACCCTCACTGACGCGTTGTAGATGACCGAAGACGACCTGCTGGTCGGTCACACCACTTGGACTCGTTACTACTCCATGTTCCGCATCATGAAGAGATACGATTTCAACTTGAAGGATGTCAGTGCTGTCAGAATGACATTCTCCTCCCGTCCCGCCTTCTTGTGTTCCAAAGACGGTGCGTGGAAAATTCCGCGAACGTTCTCTGATTCTCCTCAGATTTTTACGCCATGGACAGGTGAGATGGAGATTTCGCGTGGATTCCGATGAGATTTCAGTGGTCTGGTTGCCTGGGAGACCACCAATGAGATAATGGATGAGACTCTTTTCAAATTCATTGACCCCAGTACTCTCATGACGTGGCAGAGGGCAATGATCTGTGGGTAGAAAATGGGTCTCCTCGCGTTGACCGTGTACAGCCAATCGTTTGGCGAAAGACGGAGAAGAATGGACCGACCTATTTTCGATGCACAATTCGGGCACTTATAACAACCAATGGGCCGTGACAGATTACAACAAGTGTGTATTGTCATCCAAACGTATCGAGCTGTGATTAAATGATGGACATCAGGTTTGTAGATGGTCAGGCACAGCCTGGTACTCTCTGGATCATCGAACAGATCCCTCATTCCACTTTCGCGTGAGTGACATGAGAAATGTGGATGAAAACTCTGAGAAATGTCACAGAAAAGACGTAACTGAGGTGCTGAAGGAGAAGAGCTACTGGCCGTCGTTCAACGTGCCTTATTTGAAGGAGACCTACGTCACCAGGTGATCATCGTGTCGACGTGGAAGATTCCAGGAAGATTCAATTTCTGACAGTGGATACGGAAATTGCACGAAAGATGGAAACTGCACACAGTACACGGAGGATGTTCGCTACCAGCTCTTTGAGCGTCTACAGATTGACGTGAGATCATCATCATTCGATCACCATCATCGCCATCGTCTGATCATCCTCTGGTCTCCACCATCATCACCTCATCATCGTCTGATCATCATCTCATCACACTGACGACAACCACTCAGGTTCACAACATCAGTGGCATCAAGCACGTCATGCAGTACAACGACTACACCCACGACAACATCAGCATGGGTCACTCATCGCGAGCCGTGTCATCCCGTTACGATTTAGAGACAGAAGAGAAGAACGTGTCTGCCTTCGGTGGTATAGACTCTAAAGTGGTCAGCGTGCAGCTCATGAAGGTGGGAGGGAGATTTTCTCGAAAAAGTCGTCATCTTATTCCAGGAATTTTCTGTCGAGGCTATATCGGGACCCAGTCACCAGAGCCTGAAGCCATTCAGATGGTCCATCTACAACGAGGCACATCCTCTGTTGAAGAAGGAGTGGACCGTGGGTCTACCTGAAGAATGGGATTTCGATTGGGTCAGATTGTAAGATAAATTTACACGTCTACAACGTTGTAGATCGTTTCAACGATCGAGAAGGTCAGGCGTTGATTCATCTTCAACTTTGATTGTTTGTGAAGAAGTAGAACAGTGACGAGCACTTTAGAGGCTGTGCCTTGAATGCTTGAGTTCAGAGAGCTCCCGAAGTATTGGCGTGTGATGACATCCTTAGGATGACTTCTCATATTTTTCTCACTGCGAATATGAAAAACTCACAGCGAGCACAGAACACGGCTGGAACGCCCAGCATTCTCGCCAAACGAGAAAAGCAGAAGCATGAGAGCCGTCTCTCTCTTTGTGATCCTCTTCATCGGATGCGTCCTCGGTCAATGTAACTGCAAACCCACCGTGGCACCTTCTCCTTCCTTTGCTGCTCAAGTCTTCAGCATACTCCCTAACGCTGAATATGCTTACACGTACAGTGTGAAGATCGTCGTCATCTTTGAGATGCATCACTGACGCACAATCAGGGCATGCTGTATCACGACGGAAAGGGGAGGATGGCATCCAAATTCGACTTAGAATCGGAGATCTCCGATAGACTTCACAAGGATAGTTGGAGATTATTGCAGCCCAACGGCACCAGTTTGAGCTACGAGAACGAAATCTCTCAAAATGGAACGCAAGATTGCCAATACACCCTGAGCAAGAACAAGTTCAGCTACGATCTATTCTCTTGGATTTTGACGGAGAGAGTATATTATGTTCCCGCTGGTGGTGAAGATTACTACGGTTATCCGTGCGATCTGTGGAAGGTGGAGACGTCAGATGACTTCATCATCCCCGATCTGATGCTTGTGACAGAGACCTGTGAAGGGATCACCGACTAGAAGCGACGACAAGGGCAAGTACATCGAGGTGGTGTGTGTCTCTCAACAAGACCCCACCGTTCCAGTCTATCACCAGTGGAAGAATGACATCACTAATGAGATCACCTACTTCTTGACTTTCAAGCCCACAACTTCGTTCGGCAACATCTTCGAACCTCCTCAGCAATGCCCTCTGTCGAGTGATTGATTTATATAAAAGTTATATAAACAGCAGCTTCATCAATAACTTTCAGACGAGTTGAATGGGCTTTGGTTTATTGCCTATATGTCAGTTGCATACTCATCTCGTGGATAGAGTTTCACGAAGAGTGGAAATCACGCCACTCACCAGTGGCACTGATCATCCTGCGCTCTGGCGATCATCTATGTTCACAGGCATCAAGTACGTCGTGCGACGTACACGATGTAATAGACGTATGCCAATTGTCACTGATCTGAGGTAGTGGTCGAAGAAGTACCGCGGTGGTCGATAGTTCTGGTGAGCATAAAGTAAAACAAAAGGATCGAAGGTGGCCTCATGTTTCTGATTTGGGTGTCTGCAATGATTGACGTTCCTCACGAATTGCACTCATTCAACACGTTACAACTCACTAAACGAGGTTCTATGTTAAATTCTTGTTTATAGTACCAGTTAACTCTACACGACGCTGGGTAATGGCATCACATCAGGTAATGTGAACTCGCTTCTCGCATCCTTATTCAATAACATTGTCTCTCTCGTGTAATAATGAAGGAACAGACCGCCATCCACGAGGTATTTGTTCGCCCCTAAGAACTCATCGAAGCTGTTGTATCTCCGTCCCTTATCCCCTCCCCTGGCGTAATCCACCATCTACAACGCTCGTTTACCATGATATCTCCTCTTCTCTCCTCACTTGAACCCAAAAGTAGGTCATCGTCTCATGCCATGTCTTATTCGTCTTGCCACTGTTCATGATGTAGTTCTGTATGCTGTGTCTCACTTTCTGTCCAAGTTGAATTCGGCCGCAGCGTCATGCATCTTCATACCTTGACGCCTTCTCGCCTGCCCAGAAGATTGAGATAGACGTAGGGGATGCGTAAGTGAGTCTTGTGGTCCCACGCATCCAATGTGCAGCTCTCGAGCTGACGTAGGAATTCATCGTCTGGAAACTCATCGGAGGGAGAGCTGGGGACAAATAGGTCCGCCTTGATGAAGGTGGAAGGATGGACGGATGTCTTTGAATTCATTGCTGTCGAGATAAGATGTGTGACGGTGATGTGATGTGAACTCACCGAGGTTGATGATGGGTGATCTGTTTGGGGCTAGATCAACGGGTGCCTTGGCTGTTCGCTTCTCTGTGGCTTTGGTTTTGGGTGCTGATTTATTACTTTGAAGAATTTAGAAACGTGCGAGACGATATGATGAGACACAATCACCCGGTCAAAGCAGTAATTAACCAATCTAAACCGTCGCATAGACCTTCTCCCTGGGTGGCCACACATCCCTGCAGTCTCTTTCATGACGGTTATTAAGACGAAGCAGCACCTGAAAGAAGTATGTTCTATCTTTGATGGCGGGCAGAAACCTGTTCGATAGTTCCAGAACGGAGGCGGCGTCGGAGATGTCCTGATGAAAATGAGACGGAGGGTCTTACGCCGTCGCACCTGTTTATTGCAGAAAAAGAGGAACGCTGCATCGTTCAGGTCTGCCTGTTGAGAGAGGCTGATGGCTTCGTTTATGATCTCTTCCATTCTGTCTCGATCGGCGCTATCGATGACAAATACAAGGGCAGAGGTGTTCTCAAAATAATGTCTCCATAAAGGTCTGATCTTATCGCAACCACCTCGAAGAGTGAGAACGCTTTGTCGTATGAGGTTAATCACCAACATCCCAAATTGTGAAGTTGACGTCCTTATATTGAATCGTCTCAACATTGAATCCAAGAGTGGGAATGGTGGTGACGTTCTATCGAGATCAGCAGAAGGATTGATATTGCACCACCTCTCCCAGTTTGAGCTTGTATAATATAGTCGTCTTTCCAGCTGCATCTAAACCAATCATGAGAAGCCGTAGTTCCGTCGCAGGACGCATCCATTTGGGGAGTCGATCGATAGCTCTGTGATTCACGTCAGGTCTAGTGCATTCTCCTCCTTACTTTTGTATGAAAGCCATGCAGCTTCTCTTCTCGTGTTGTTGTATTCTCTGCCGATTGTGTGTTCTGTTGTCCGGGTCGTCATTCGGTGAATGATCGATCTGGCTGTGTCATTCAGAAAACCTTCGATATAGATCCTATCGTCATAATTGTTTATCATTGGCCACTGTTCGCCTCGTTCCTGTTGTATACCATATTGTGAAGATCTTGAGAATGATACGGTTGTATTGTGCGGCCCATGCGAATATTTACCTTTCTTTTTCACTCGGTACGATAACGCAAAATCACCATGGATACTCGTCTTCTTAACGCGCTTTTTTGAAAAGGTAAATAATCGCTTGGGCCGCACAATATATAGGCCCACGATCGGTGCGCCTTCCCAGATATTTTATCTGCTTGTGTTTGCTAAGGTGGGCTGGTGTGCTACCTTATTTTTCATTCACCGATATCAGAGCCACCACACACAACCATGCTGGGTCTCAGGTTCTTCTGTATTCTATTCATTCTGGGTTCGTGCATAGCTGGTCCCACGATCACCTCTGTGGGTGTAAAGAATGGAGGGGAGGTTTGATTCTTATAGGTACATACAAGTGGGGTGACCACCTCAGCTACCTATACCGATTCACAGGTTTGGTTGAATTCTTGAATTTCCCTCATCACCACAGACGGCTCTCTCAATCACAGAAGAGGGTAGATTATTCAAGTCAGTGGACGGAGGAAGAAGTTGGACATATCAGCCTCTTAATACCGTCTCATCCTTCCCAATGAAGTTACACATTCTTCCCTCCGGAGTGGGTGTCATTCAAAACATCAGCCGACTCATTTCCATTAGACCATCTTCGTCCAAGGAAACGGCTCCACGAATTGGTGGTCTAATAATGGTGCACTCACATTCAGTGAAGACTCTGCACCCGTGCATTTCGATCACATTCGCTGGCACGAGAAGTCGGGAAGTCTCTTGGGCTATCAGAAGAAGGGAAACATGACCGATAGCTACCTCACTGTTGATGGCGGTCGATCGTATCACAAGCTGAGATTCAGTCGTGATGTGACATGGGGTCCTCTCAACTCCACCTCTATATACGGCATATTGGATGCCACCAACATCTCTCTGTTGGCCAAAACCGAAGATGCTTCATCTTACACCATCGTTGGCTCGAATGTTTCACACATCAGCGCATCGGGTGGAAGCCTCTTGTCCGTGGAGGTGAGAAGACACATCGCGCCACGTTCATCTTCTCAACTTTCGAAGACCTCTTCGGTTCTCGTCTCTTCTGGTGGATCACCATGGACTCCCATTCAACTACCCTGGGATATCTCCAACGGTCAAATTCGAGAGGTGCTCTTCCATCATGTCAACATCACCACTCACTCGTTCAGTCTTACCGCCTCATCGATGATCGATCTGGATCTCTAATGATCACAACGAACCGTGCGACCTCCGATGACGACACCGTCCACCTCTATCAGACAGTGGGAGAGGACAACTTCTTAGTCGAATCCCTCTTGAACGTGTTCGTTGTAGACGGACAGCCCAACGTGGCTGTTGCCAGGGGTAACATTGGAGTCTACTTCGCCAACGTGAAGGTCCCTTACCTCAACCGCTTGAACACAGTGGTTACGTACAACGGGGGTGGATCCTGGGAATTCGTACGTACTGCGGACCTTCCCAGGGGAGACGATGCAGACTGCACCTCGGTGAACTGAAAAATGCGATTGCGATCGCTGACCCATCCAGTGCGGCCTGCACTTCTTCTTGCAGAACAGCGTTGTAGATGGAGAGGGAGGACCACTCTCCATCTCCGGTATGTACTCGCGCGAAGACTTGCCCGATCTTCTCATCGGTCATGGAGCGTGGGGAAACTACCACACTTCGAAACCCGAGAATATTCTCACTTTTTTGTCCACCGACGGGGGCTCTTCCTTCCGTGAGATGTTCCACGAGCCAACGCTCCACGCCGTGACGGAGACGGGAGGTCTCATCGTGTTCGTTCCCGCCAAAAGAGCGACCGACAAGCTCTTGTGAGGATGTCGTAGGGTGATGTCATCAGACTGAGTGGATCGCAGTTATACCATCGATCGAGGGGAGAGCGTGTTGTCCATCGAATTGGGGAGGGAGGTGCAGGTGTCACACGTGGTGAACAACGGATCCACAGAGTTTTTACTTTTCACCGGAAATTCGACTCCGGGGCTGACTTTTCGCGTGGATTTCGCGCCCGTCTTCACCAGAGGGGTGGGTGCATTCGTGTCGACACGTGTCGACACGCGATAGGTCTGTGACATCACTCTTGACTACGAAGAAGTGCCGTATCAGTACAGGATGTCTCCGTACAATCGACCACAGTGTAGCATGGGATTGAAGAGGACAATCATGAGGAGGAAGGCCGGTTCCATCTGTCTACAACCTGCCAATTTCAGACCTCAAATCAGGATCGTCCAGCCGTGCGAATGCAAGATGGAAGATTACCAGTGGTGAGGGAGTCGTCTCGTTGTAGATGATCTGACCCAATAGTGATTTCGGCTTCCGTAGAAATCGTGTGGACCGCTGCGAGAGAGATCTCACCATCGTATATGGACCTTCCGTAGTGTGTCTGCCGGGTGTCAAGCAGTACAACCTCACGCGGGGGTGAACGATGACGTCATCACACGCAATCGCTCACGTGACCGCAGATACTTTAAGCATTCCGGCAGTGGCTGCCGGGGAGGTGACGATCTCTCACACTACGTGAAAGACTGCAACGCTCAACACTATTCGACGTACATCGCGCAAGTTGTAGAGGAGACACAGAAGAGCAGAGTGGGACTCGTAATGGGTCTCACCTTGTCCTCTCTCGTTTTTGTCATCATCGGTGTCGTCATCGTGAAGAAGCGTCAAGACATCGGCAAGATGCTGGCAAGAAGTTATCCCGTAGAAGAAGAAGAGATGGGGTCTCGTCTTTTGGGAGACTCTTGATGTCTGTCTCCACTGTGTATACATAAACGAATGGTGTAAGTGTTACACGAAATGTGATGATGAACGCGTCAGACAAGTCACGCTCTTTTATGATCACCCGAGATCGATCCGTTGATTCGTGCAAAGACCATTCTGAGGACTCTCTCCTTATCCTCCCACCCCATCTGATCTATATCCAACAGCCCACGCTCGTCCAACTCTTCTGACACATCTGCTCCTTCGTCGTCAGATCATCATCGGAACATCAAGTGACTCACGTTGTGTCTGTGGCACGGATTCCACAGATACAGCATCCGGTGTCTTTCCTCTCGATATAGATGGTAGACTGAGACTGGTAGTGTGATCTGTCACGAACGTATGTGAAGATTCCAAGTTGAAGCGGTTGCCATGTCTCTCCCGAGTTGCCTCTGATCGAGCGTGTTCGATGGCGTCTAAGAAGAACTGCTCTAGTTGACTTCTCTGTTCTAAAACCCTTCTGGCCAATTTCTGATCACGTGTTATCATCCATCGTATAGAGTGATGACTTCCACCTTGATCCTCTTCAAGTCTTTGTTCTTGAGCTCTAACAGTCTCTTCATGCCTTCGATATCCAACTTGGAATCGTCCAATTCTCTCTTCATCTGTGCGCTGGCGTTCGAGACGGAACGGATGGTCTCAGCTTTCAAATTCTCGTTCGACACTTCTAAATTTCCGATCCGCTCTGATAATTTCTTGATCGTCACCGTTCTCTGGTGTTGTTGTGACGCGTACTCTTGCTCCTTCTCTTCCTGAATCTCGACCTCACGAGCCAACCTCTTGTTCTCGCTCGTCAGCTGTTTCTGTTTGACCTTCAACTTTTCTGTCGTCTGTATTTGCGTCAGCGATTTGTGATCGTGTCATCGTAGTGATGATCACTTGTAGTTGTAGCTGCAGTTCTTCTGTCATGGTTCGATTTTCCACAAAGAGTTGTTTCGTTGTCTCTCCCAACTTCGTCACAGCCTCCTCATGCGAAATTTTTCTCAGTTCCATCAACTTTTGTTGAAATTGCTTCTGTAGTGAAATCTTCTCATCGTAAAATTTCCTTTCTAATCGTGCGATCTTGTCTTTGTGCTTCTGCTTGATGCCCTCGATCTCTTGTTTGTAATGCTCGACATCATGAGCGTATTGAGCTCTGTGCATCTGAGGTCGATCAGAGGTTGTGATGATGTCGCGTGGTGTTTCATCACTTTGTATTCGTTCAACATCTCATTCTCCTCTTCCATTTCTTTGATCAATCGATCCTTGTGAGCAATACTCGATTTTAGATCTATCAGGATGAATGACGATTACACATCTTCCACTCACTGATGATCTCATTCTGTAGTACATATTCTATATCCTTGGCGCTTTTCTCTAATCCTTGCTCCACTGCGATCTTTTTCGCTCGCGTTTCCTCTAATTGCTTGTCCTTCGTTTCGCATTGGCTCCTCAGGTGTTCAATGATGTCGGTCTGATGGATTCAGCGGTCTTCTCACGTGATTCTGATGATTCACCGATTCGACTTGAGCATCGTGTTTCTGTCGCTTCAATTCTTCGATCTCTTGTTGTCTTCGCGATGTGTCAGTGATGGATTCGATGAATGAAACCCTCACAATTTATATTGTTTCGTTTTGAATTCCTCTGTGATGTCGTTGCGCCATCCATCCCTGATGACATCAGAAAAGACACTCACCGTCATCGTATCACCCGTATGTTTTAAGGAATTCCTTCATCGATCGCGACATCTGATCTCCCTCTGTGGCATCTTTCGATCTTCGTAGACCTCCTGCTGACTGCGCTTTACTTCGCGTTGGAGAATGGCTCGTCATTATGAAGCTCTCGATTCCACGTGTCACTGAATAGCCGCTATTGATCAAGTCACTCTCTATAATTTTGCAGTTCGATCATCAACCTGATGTGGTTACGTTTTCGCAAACCACTCTATATTTAGACACAATCACAAAAAACGAAGAACAACCAAGTCACACGCAGAATCTATTTCGTTCGACACATAGACCTCACGTTCTTTGTGAGAATTAGAGTGGAGATTGAAAACAAAGTTTGCGATGATGCCCAATGTCGAAATTGTAGATTGTCAAAATGATTTGTTGGAGTGACGTGGAAGCCTGGTGTTCACGTGTGCATCATTTGACGAATCTCATCATCAGAAGAACACGATGAGCCAGAAAGACGAAGTGAAGGCAACCAACAATGAAGAGAACAAGAAGGTAGAGGAGAAGAAGACAGATACAAAGAAGAAGAATGACAAGAAGAAGAAGGAGGAAGAGCTGGTGAGTTCACGAGACACAACACCTTCTATCTATTACATTTACATGTCGACTGATCATACAATCAGTCAGAAGAGGACAAGAGGAAAAAGGAGGAGCTGGATCTCTTAGCAGAGAGAGTTCAAGACGCTGACGTCGGCGTCCAGAAGCTAGCATTGGACACTCTGATTACAGAGATTAAGACAGCAACCAGTTCTATGACTTCCGTTCCAAAGCCACTGAAGTTTTTGGGCCCTCACTATGAAAAACTGAAGGCTTTCTTTGATAGCCAGTCATCATCAGAGAACAAGGTATCGTATCGATTATCATCTGTGACGTCATATCCACTTCCATCTTTTGACACCAACAGACTCTCTTATCCGACATTCTGGCCGTGTTATCCATGACGTTTGGAAAAGAAGGAGAGGGAGAGACATTGAAATATAAACTCCAAGGATCGATGAAAGACATCGGCTCGTGGGGACACGAATTCATCAGGTAACTCCTCCGTCTTCAGCGACCTCCAATTCCATCCATTCTTACATTATCATTCAGACATCTATCGGGTGAGATCAGCACCGAATGGGACAAGCGAACAGAGAACAAGACCAGCGTCGAAGAGCTCCAAAATCTCGTCAATCAGATCGTCCCATTCAACATGCAACACAATGCCGAGCACGAGGCATGCGATCTCCTCCTCGAGATCGAGAAGATCGATCAGATCATGGACTTTGTTGATGACGTCAACTATTCCAAGATCGGTCGCTACCTCACACAGTGCGCCAGCTTCGCCCCAGGAGAAGACGAGCACATCCTCAAGGTCGTTCAAGACATCTACAAGAAGGCCAATCAGCCATGCGAGGCCCTCCGCGTCTGCAGCATGATTAACAATTCGGACGTCAAGGGAGCTCAGGATCTCTTCACGTCCGTCCAAGACGAGTGAGCGACGCTGCCATCATCATCATCATCGCAATGACACATGAACAGGGTGACGAGAAAACAGATGGCCCTTCAACTCGGCCGTCAGCACTTGTACTTTGATTCGAGCGACGAGAATCTGAATTCTCTCATCTACAACTCCAAGTTGTCCGAGAACTTTCAAGTGCTGGCGCAAGATCTGGAGATCACCGAAGCGAAGACACCCGAAGACATTTACAAGTCGAACTTGAGCGACACGAGAGGATTTGGAACCAACTTGGACTCGGCCAGACAGAATCTCGCTTCCACCTTTGTCAATGCGTTCGTCAACGCCGGTTTCCTGAAAGACAAGCTCATGACCGAAGACGGTGAGTTGTCATCTTCTCACCATTGTGATGCATGATGTCTCATCGGATCATGATGATGTGTTACGATGATGAAGAACATTCTGACGGGTGAATAGGTAACAAGTGGTTGTACAAGAACAAGGAGCACGGCATGATGACCGCAGCTGCTTCCCTCGGAATGGTCCTCCTGTGGGACGTCGACGGCGGTCTCACCCAAATCGACAAGTACCTCTACGCAAACGAGCCCTACATCAAGGCGGGAACCCTCCTGGCCGTAGGTATCGTCAATTCGGGCGTCTACAACGAGTGCGACCCCGCCATCGCCCTCCTCAGCGAGTACGTTGCCGACCAGACGAACAACAACATTCGCATCGGTGCCATTTTGGGGTGACAATTGACGCTGCGTCACGTCTCTCACCTTTGACAGACTCGGTATCGCCTACACCGGCACTGCCAAGGCTGATCTCAGTGCCCTCCTCTTGCCCACCGTCGACGACAGCAAGGCCAGCATGGAAGTCGTTGCCATGGCTTGTCTATCTCTTGGTATGATTTTCGTTGGTACCGGAGACCCGGAGATTACCAATTCCTTGCTCGCGGTTCTCATGGAGCGTGACGAAGCTTCCCTGAACCAGACACACAGCCGCTTTGTCGCCTTAGCCCTGGGTCTCTTGTACCTCGGTGAGTCGTTTCACGGTGACGAGATGCCTGACGGACGTTCAGGCAGGCAGCAGCTGAGCGAGGTCACGCTCGAGACGCTCAAGACCGTGACACATCCCATCGGTCGTTACGCTTCCGTTACGTTGGATACGTGCGCGTACGTCGGGACGGGTAACGTTCTCAAGATCCAATCGCTGTTGGACATGTGTGGAGACCACTTGACCGAGAAGGACTCACACCAAGCCGTCGCCACACTCGGCATCGCCCTCATTGCCATGGGAGAAGACATCGGAGTCGAGATGGCTTTACGTTCGTTCGACCACCTCCTTCAGTACGTACTTTACGTACGTACTCCCCCCTCACCCCCACAGGTACTGCGAACCCGTCGTACGCAGGGCCGTACCGTTAGCCCTGGGTCTGATGAGCGTAAGCAACCCCAGAATTCCTGTGATGGACACACTCAGCAAGCTATCTCACGATTCAGATGAGGAGGTTGCCATGGGTGCAATCTTCGCCCTCGGTCTCATCGGTGCCGGCACGAACAACTCGAGAGTGGCCAACCTCTTACGCTCCCTCTCTGCTTACTGGTACAAGGAGCCCAATTATTTGTTCCTCGTCAGGGTGGCTCAGGGAATGGTCTTCATGGGCAAGGGAACGATCTCGATCGCACCGTACGATTCCGATCGATCGATCTTGTCGAGGACGGCCATGGCTGGGTTGCTCACGGTGGCACACGCTTGCTTGGACTTTAAGAACAGTGAGCGTCATCATCATCATCTTCCTCTGATCATCTTCTCATCTTCTCATTTTCTTCATCTGGTCATCATCTCATCTTCTTCCTCTGATCATCACATCACGATCATCATGTTGATCTCATCCAGTCATCTTGTCCAAGAACCACTACCTCCTCTTCACTCTCGTCTCCGCGATGTACCCCCGCATGCTGATGACGTTCGATGAGAACATGAAGCCCCTCCCCGTTCCCGTTCGTGTCGGTCAGGCCGTGGACACGATCGGCCAGGCGGGAAAACCAAAGACGATCACTGGTTTCCAGACTCACACTACGCCGGTGCTTCTGGGCTACAACGACAGGGCAGAGCTGGCGACGGACGACTATCTATCGGCTGCACCCATCATGGAGGGATTTGTCATCTTAAAACCGAACCCGAACGCGCCACCTCCCACCGTTGTAAAGCAATAAAGAGTCTCTCGTTTCAGATGGGGATGATGATGTCGATGTTTGTGTGAGATGGTGTTTGTGGTGGCACAGATGATGATTGTTCATTACATAACACGCTTTTATTCGCGGTTGTAGTTCTACATCATGGAGGTTTAGTTGGTGAGGTGGTACTTCTTCGCGATGGGCTTGGGGTCGAACTTGTCGCACAACTATATTCTCATCAGGATCAAAGACACATTGCAAAAGATGTCTCTTACGTAGTAGGATATCTTGGCCATCACATCGTCATAGTTGTTGATGCCAAAGGCAGACTTGAGTACTCTCTTCTCTACGTCAACGAGGAATCCGGGCTTGGCAAACTTCTGTGCGTTGTTGGTGCAGCATGGAGTATGATCTGGGCAATCCTGATTAGCGCAAGAGTCCCAAGATTGGACGGTGACGTTCTTTCCCTTGTAGCTGAAGGAGAGTCAATCAGATGGTGGAATGTGCGTCAGCTCACTTGATGATGATGTTGTGGTACTTCCACTGGTTCCAATCACGATTGTAAATGGATACAGCGTTGACGTTGGCCCAGAAAGCGGGTGTTGTGTGTTCGTAATCATTTACGCTGCCAGGATGCATATCGTCTTGTCCATCGGCGTTATCGTATCCAGTCATGGTGCCGATCTTAGGACCACTGCATCCGGCTGCGGCAAGAGCGACGAGGGCAAAGAAGACGAGCGTGGACTTCATGGTGTCTGTAATTTGATAATTTGAAGCGGAATTCAACGTGATAGCGGCTTACCGTGAGTAGATCGCGGCAACTAACCGTCGCGGAAGATGGAAGAGCTCTTTCGATGCTAACGTCAGAAAGAGGTCGCGGTCCCACACATGGACAGATCGGATGGTCTGATATGGAGACTGTTCGGATCACCTAATGAATAGAGAGACTAATGGCAACAGGTGTTTATATGAATCAACTCGAACTTTAGTTGGTAAGATGGTACTTGTTGGCGACGGCCTGGTGGTCGAACTTGTCGCACAACTGGATTCTCGTCAGTAATTGAAAGTGAAGTGCAGAGGTCTTACGTAGATGGTGATCTTGTTCATCACATCATTGTAGTTGTTGATGCCAAAGGCAGACTTGAGCACTCTCTTCTCCACATCAACGAGGAATCCGGGCTTGGCAAACTTCTGTGCGTTGTTGGTGCAGCAGTTGGTGTGATCGGGGCAATCAGCATTAGCACAGGCGTCCCAAGACTGAACAGTGACGTTCTTTCCTTGGTAGCTATAGAGAATCAATCCGTTATTCTGACGTGTTCGTCTCACTTGATGATAATGTTGTGGTACTTCCACTTCTTCCAGTCACGGTCGTAGATGGACACAGCGTTGACGTTGGCCCAGAAAGCGGGTGTGGTGTGTTCATACTCCATGAGACTGCCGGGGTGCATATCGTCTTGTCCATCGGCGTTATCGTATCCAGTCATGGTGCCGATCTTGGGACCACTGCATCCGGCTGCGGCGAGGGCGACGAGAGCAAGGAAGAGAACAGACCTCATGTTGTTGCTGTGAATTTAGAATGCGGGATTGTCGTTTGGAATCGTCGGGTAGGCTCTACCGCGTCGCATTGTCGGTTACAACCACGTATGTCAGAATGGTAGAGTGCTTATCGCGTTCAACGACCAAACGTCAAAAAAAGGTAATCGCCTCGACAAATTACTCCGTCAGCTATCAATTGGAGGTAAAGTGACACTCTTACACTCATCGAGCGGAACCAAGGAAAATGGTCCAGTCGAACGTGGTGCATATACCAATTACTGAGGGATGTAACCCCCTCGGGTTTCAGCGCGATCGCGAAACGGCCCCGGCAATCAGCAGAGATGATATACCGCCACTCGCAGGACCCTCTATTCTCTCAAAGAAACGTAGTAATGCCTCCAACGGTTGTTACACAGTATACGCAACCTCCACACAGCAAGTAAACTCCGTTTGTTGGTACCATGCAATGATAGGCAATGAAAACGATAGTTTATGGTTTACAGTACAGCGTCTTGGGTTTAATTCGAAAGGTGGTACTTGTTGGCGACGGCCTGGTGGTCGAATGCGTCGCATAACTGGACCATCGTCAGGAGCGATTCGAATTATCTGACGATCTCACGTAGATGGTGATCTTGTTCATCACATCATTGTAGTTGGTGATGTTAAAAGCAGACTTGAGCACTCTCTTCTCTACATCAACGAGGAATCCGGGCTTGGCGAACTTCTGTGCGTTGTGGGTGCAGCACTGAGGATCTTCTGGACAATCAGCGTTAGTGCAGGCGTCCCAAGATTGAACAGTGACGTTCTTTCCCTTGTAGCTGAAGGAGTTACGGATAGTTCGGTGAATGTCATCGCAACTCACTTGATGATGATGTTATGGTACTTCCACTGGCTCCAGTCGCGATCGTAGATGGACACAGCGTTGACGTTGGCCCAGAAAGCGGGTGTGGTGTGGTCGTACTCCATGAGACTGCCAGGATGTTTATCATCATGTCCATCCGTGTTATCGTATCCAGTCATGGTGCCGATCTTGGGACCACTGCATCCGGCTGCGGCGAGATGGACGAGAGCGAAGACAATGATGGCGGATCTCATTTTGTAGGGTTAAGAATGCGGTATTGTCGTTTGAACATCACGTAGAAGTCTTACCGTGTTTCGGTGCAGTTATTCACGTGGTGATAGGAAGCTGCCTCGAAGGATTCAACGGCAAATCGAGAACTTAAAACGAGGTAATTTGTCGGCGGAATTACTTCTTTGCGCTATCAAATTTAGAATAAGTGACACTTTTCGACCTTATGAAGGAGAACGACAGAATTTACATTTCTACGTGTGGGAGGTCAACGAACGTAATCCTCCCTCATTTCTCCTTCTTTATCCAACCAAAGTGCTCCTCTGCTGCATCTACGATTTCTTCTGCAATAGCCAGAGAAGATGTAGCCGCAGGCGATGGTGCGTTTCTCACGTGTATGACATCTACAGCTCTTCACCTCTTCACCTCGTCCATCTTCTCTCACCCCTGACCGTCGTATCAAAGACGAAGTCTTGGATCAGATTTCCTTCTTCGTCTAAAGCTTGAGCGCGCACGCCGCTGACGGAACGAGAAGAGATGTGTTCTCGACGTAACGAAGGAATGTACAAATTCAATTCTCTCATGTGTGCTCTGTTTTGAATGAATTACGCTGATGAGTTGAACGGATATGATCGAGCGAAACTGTAAATCACCTGAGAGATAAAGACCGATAGATCTCGCTGATACCCGTAGGAATATTATTCAGGACTAGCTTTCTGAATCCCCTGCATCTCGTCAGTCAAACATAACGCGAAGTTTCACATCCGAATACGCTCACCGATTCTTCACAAAGTCCACGACGTCCTTCACGTTGAATGAGGAATAACGGTAGCCCTCCCGCGACGAAGCCAGTACGGCATTCGGTCCAATCCAAACGTCTCCGTTCAACTTTTTCGTGAAGTGCACGCCCAAGAAAGGATAGCGTGGATCGGGTATCTGTAGACGTTGAGACGTACAGACGTAACGTACGCACGGGATAGATGAGGGTATTGACCATGTGATTGTTCTGTTCTTTCAGTTTCCTCCATTCACCTGTGCCGCGTTATTTGGATGTTGATTGTCACGACAGAAGAATTGAATAAGATGCGAAGACTGTACCTCGTATGGGTACGATGGTGGGTTGGAGGCTTCCCCCCGTTTTCTCTGCGATTCTGTCTGAATACAATCCTCCACACACGATCAGCTTGGATGTCGTGATCGCCTGATGCGATCGATCAGTCACACTGTGATCGTCATCGGTTGTGACTCACTTGTCCGTCTGTAGAAGTGATCTTCATGTCTCCCCCCGTCCTGTCGAAAAGGTCCGCCTGAAATTTGAAAAATATTTTCCCGCCCTTTTGCTCGAAATCTCTCGCAAAGCATCGAGCTACCGCCGCGTAATCTGTGATGCCCGATTCCGGGGAGAAGATAGCCTTGACGGCCTGATGGACGATGACGTGTGATGACGTCATCACGACATCACCTCCACATGAGGCTCGATCGTTCGGATCTCTGGGGGGTCGATCAACCGGAGACCTTCGATTCCGTTCTGTTTTCCTCTTTCGTACAATTCGTGCAGTCTCGGAATCTCTTCCGTGTTGATAGCGGCGATCAGCTGATGTGATTCAGTGGATCTTGTCTCGTCGATGATCGATCATCAGCGACACCTTTCCGCATTTGACGTGAGGAATGTTGTTGTCTTTGAGGTATTGGTACATCATCTTTGAACCTTTCACGCATAATCGTGCTCTGTGAGAACCTGCAAGAGATGAGATGCGACAGAACCTGTGGAGAACGTCAACAGTGATGGTGTATATTACCTGGTTTATAATAGATGCCAGCGTGAATGACGCCAGAATTGTTATGGCTCTGATGTTTGGCTGTAATCGCATTGAGGGATGCGATTATTTAGAGGAACATGCATCACCCACGCTGGATTCCTTCTCCAGGACAGCAACACGTAGAGAGGGATGATCTTGTTTGTATTCACGTTTCGTCAGCTCTCTTGCAACGGCTGGATTCTGTTCAGATCACATTATACATTCATCTCACCGAGCCCAACAATGCCCGCGCCGACGATGGTGACATCATAGTGATTGCTAGAAGACGAATAACGTACCGGAGTAGAATGTCTGAAGACATGTGTTCTCACCGCACACAACATCACGATCTGTGACACAAATACTGGGTACCATCTCTGAACAACAAGGCAGCGGATCATGTGCATTTCATTTTTATTATTCTGAACTATCGACAAGTTCGTTTTCATTGATGGAGAGATCCAAGAGCCTCTCGGGCTGCGGATCTTCATAAGAGTATGCATCGATCGTGACCCTCTCTTGTGTTGGGAACTCACACGGGGTCGAGCTCAGCATGCTTCTAATCGCCTCCGATGCAATTTTCAACCTTCTGTGCTTCTCTTCTGAACTCCTGGAAGAAGATATGATCTTCTTGATCACCTTGAGAGCGTCCATCATCAGCTCATCCTGTTCATAGTCAGCGTGTGAAACGATCGAGAGGAGCTCACAGGACGCTTCTTCTGCTTTCGGTTGCATTCTCTCTGATGCTTTGACTCTGCGTCTTCAATCTGAGCTTTCTTACTGTACAGACGGAAAGATGGGCTGACCAAGAAGGAAGAAGATGAGTGGCCGTGAGCGATGAGAAGTAGCCGGAACTGATCTCCTTTGTTGAACCTTCGAGGAGACAAACAGCAGCCCAGGAGGACATTCATAGAATTGATGGGAAGTTCGCCTATACACTCGGCCTTGTACGAATCCATGTTGGTCGTGATGAGGTTGATCTGGTCCCACGTTCTGCAGATTGTCACAAAGTTGTTTTCGAATGGGTCATGTCTCACATTTTAGATGGGCAATTCTGATGTGGAATGGAATAGATGTGCAGCGACCCTCCGATCATCTCGCAGCTATTGAAGACGACGATAGGTCTGGCGGTCTTGATGGAGCCAAGGAGAGGTATCGCACGTTGTAATAGTCTCTCTTTGACTTGTGAGTTGGCTATGGAGTCGATGAAGAAAGAAGCCATGTGTTTGTTGTCTGTGTTCTAGAGTATGTGTCTCCTTGCATCGTAGTGATGATTATCCTCACGCCGTGATGTCAAAAAGAAAGTGCTCACGCGTCGTGATGCCAAAAAGAAAGCCCTCACGCGTTCAGCTGAACTCGTTTCAGAAATCCGAAAAAAAAAATCTGCATTAAATGCACTAGAAATTCTTTTATTTCCTCTGGATACCTGGCGATCTGTGCCTGGGTCAGCTGGTGGAAACGTTCGTCTTTCAATATGAGCTGTAGCTCTAAATCATCTCACTTGCATCAGCGTCAGCCGATCGAAACGTGATGGTACGTTCCACGCGTTCTGAGCTTCTCGCCCCACGGAATATTAAGCTGAAGCTGAATCACGTGACTGAAACGGGGCGAGAAGTCGAGCCAGACGCCGAGCCGAGCATGTTCATTGAGTGGGATCGGTACGAAGATGATGAGGGCAACGTCTATTTTCACAATTCACAGAGTGGTGAGACACTATGGGAGCATGTGAGATAGTCTTTTGTGGCGATAAGGTGATGTAGATAGGAATACACAGACATGAAGAACAGTCTGAAGAAACCTGCCTTACCTCCTCCTCCACCATCGAAACCGAAACCAGTTCTGTCACCATCCAATTCTCAATCAGCGTCCCCATACAGTTCGCTTCATTCGTCCACACAGTCACTGACTTCGTCAACGTCCTCTATGAACTCTTCAGCCGAGTTATCGCGATCTTCATTCGAGATCCAACAAGGATCTGCCCCGACCAACAAAGCGCCACCCATCCCCCGAAAGCCATCACTATCAGTTGCACCAGTGTGAGTACCGACTGAAATGACATCATATATTACATATCATCTCACCCTGGCACAGCTCTACTGGTAGATCTCCGAATCAACATAGGTAAGTCAACCATTCACCGAATTCCGTTTGATATCTGCCCAGCAATCATGTTCCCAGAAACATACCCTCAGAGGTAATCATCTCGAGTGAACAAATCTCTAACTGCATATCAGCAAGCGCCGCAACTACCTCAAAGACAACCACAGACATCACATTCACCACAACATCAACCTCAACCGGTGCAACGACAAAGTCCATCACAATCAGCTCCACAAGCCATTCCGAGAGTGAGACACCATCACTCATCTGAATCCTGACATCGAAAAGTCTTCACCAAAGATCGATGCGATACACACGTCATCACCCAAAGAGTTCAAACCCGATCTGGCCTGGAAGAAGTGGGGAGGAGGTGAGATTTCGATACGAACGTGACGTACGTCTGATGACTTTAGACGTATCCATCGGTCTGCCCACGGGTGTGGTTAGAACTGGTAGTTTTAAAGGAGGGAATTTCGGTTGGGTCGAAGGGGCAGATCTATCGATGAGAGGTTATCTCCATCACGGTGAGTGTCGCGATCGTCAGGGTCCCATTACATGATGGATGATGACGCTCAACGTCCGACAGAGAGGGCCGGACATTGGATGAAGTTCTATTGTATCGTACAAGACGGAAAATTGACCATGTTCAAGTCCGATGGGGTACATGTCACGACTCGATCATCATCTGAATGACATCAGGATCAACAGTTGGTCGATCTTAATTTCGTGTTGAAAGACAGCGAATACGACGTGCCAACAAAAGAACAGAGACCGAACGAATTTTCCATCCAATTGTTCAACGCTTCAAAGTACAAATTTCACGCCACCTCACCCAGTGAGTCTCTTTAAAATGAGACGAAATCATATTCGTTCGTTTTGAATGATGTTAAACGGACGTGCAGAGGAAATGTCAGACTGGGCGGCTGCGATCAAAATCAACGGAGCTATCGATGGCGTCTTGGCCAGAGAAGAACGAGAGAAAATGAAGAAGCAGGTCAGTCATCAGACCCGAATCATCTCACACGCCAACAGGAATCCGCCGCATACAAGAGAGAAGAGAAAGAATACACGCAACAGAAAGTCGAGATGATAAAGACACGAGCGAACACGCCGAGCACTCCCCCATCACCTTCCATGACTGGTTCGAACAACGAAGTCGTGAAGGAGGAGATGAAGATACAGCTGGAAGACTGTAACCAGTCACCCAACGGCCCGGTGTGTGACACGCGTCACACTTGAACTGACTCGATCAGACGTTCAAAATGAAGATCACCTTCGGCAACCAAGAGTGGTACATATACCGCACCGACAAAGAGATCAGTGCCCTCTACAACGCCGTGAGACGTCTTTCATCTCGTGCATCTCTCAAACTCATCAGCTCGTCACGAGCATGTTCAGTGTCCTCCGATTGGACCATCTGAAGGGAAAATGTCCAAAGTACAAGACGCTACAAGAGATGAAGGCGAATCTGTCGCAGTACTCGCAGTTGCTGTACGACATCGACGCCGAGAGGATCCGAATCTTTGGAGAGAAGAACGCCAGGATGAACTGGGTCCGATTCTTCGCCCCACTCAAGTATGGAGATGTTAAGCCTCCGGGCTTTGTTCTGCCATTTGTAATAGAGTTATCGTAACAGAATCATCTTCAAACGGAGTTGTCGTAACACATTTATCATAACAGAGTTATCGTAATAGAATGATCGTAACAGAGTTATCGTGGAATTTATGTGTACATCATACAACCGACCACAAGTTGCCGATCGTCATGCCCTCTTTCAGCGTTTCGATGGCGAGGCCGAGATCTTCGTTGAAAACGGGCTCGCGGTCTCTGTTCGTGTTGCCATCGGCGTAATAGAGGGCTAACGCGTCAGGGTCTTCTTGTTCGATGACCTACACGGTGTTTATATATGACGTGAAGATGACGGATGATGTGCTGGATGATCACCTCCTCTTCTTCCTCGAGGGCTTTCTTCTTCTGTGCGTTGTTCCCTTTATTGCTGAAGAGAAAGGAAAAATTGAAGGAAGACAGGTCTGCTTCTTCTGTCTTCGATCTGAGGTGACGATGAGTAAACGATGCCACTTGATGGTCCTTCACTTCGTTATACCAAAGATGGGCTCTTTTGCAAAGATACTATGGATACTCTGCAACTCGGCGCACACCTGATGCAATTTCATCACAGAGTTCATCTGTCATTAGAACACACCTCGTTTAGAGTTTCTAATGGATCGATTTTGAATCCTAGAATGTATCCCCCGCTCTGCGGCATCGTCTCTATGACGAGAGCTTTGCCGAAAGCAGATGATCGCGTTCTGATGTTTTTGATCTGCATGTATGGGATGCTAGCGTTGAAACTTGTGATGAGATTCGCAAACCATACTAATCGGACGTTGGTGATGACGAATGTACCAAGATTCCCTGAAGAAGTCATGATCGTGACGGGTGATGACCACCTTGCTCTGCTGAGAGATTCCAGATTCCGGGAACCTTTCGATAAACGTGTTCCCCAGGCAGTAGGACGGGCTCTTTGTCTCTAATGATGGCACCTCTGAGCTGTAGGACGGTCTCATCATCGATCTCTCAATCGAATGCTCACCTTTAGATCGCGAAACAGCCTCGTTTTCTCGTAGTCGTGAAGAGCTTCGTAAAGAATAACTTTGATGGTGGGGTTGCTACAGAGGAAATTGAGATTGGCCGTGTTATCTTCGTGTTTGGCGCAGATGGAAAGCATGAATGTCTCTTTCTTCTGCTTATTTGCCACCGTATGAACAGAGATGGTCTGAAGCGAGCTGTAGCCGACAGCTGACCCGATCAGAAGACGACATCAAGTGTTTTACTCTCACAGATGTTGTTTTTTGCCGAGCGGTATGATACCCATAGTAATCGTAGATTCGTCGTGAGGACTGCCCCAAGCTGGCCTCTGCCATCTTCTACATCACCAACAGAAACGATGACTTTCTAAAAAATGACTTAGAAGAAGCACAGATGCACTGAAGAAACTGACCTCTCCTGGCCTGCACTGTAAATCACTGTAAAGAGGCTGAGTGAGACTCCAACCGATGATCAGCTCACCTCAGAGACATCTGGAAACGAACCTCTTTATCTTGCCAGACATATTGGAAGGCTATCGTCGTCGTGCTCGCGGCTTCCATCAGAGATAGATATAGATGCGTTCAAACTGTTCCGTTTAAAAATTTTCCGTTTGTTTCAACTTCTCATCCATCGTCAATCACACGCGCTCAACATTCGATCTCACACTCTACGTCAGAACAAGAGAAAGGATATCTTATCCAAAGTGATATCAAGGTGGGAGGGGAAAAATGGATGCAACATCACAACGTAATGCACCACCGAGAGGAGCGACGAGAGAAGGATTAGATCCCGCAACGAGTCAGAGAATGGCACTCGCACCTACTTCCGATCCATTCTTCGCGTTTGGGAGACAACTACCTCCACCTCCTCCAGCGCACATGGCTGGCATTGCCACTCCATCCTTCACCTATGACATGCATCGTCACCCTCCAACCATCTTACAGAGGTGTCATATCACATCATCTTCAAAGACATCACCATCATCAATCACTCTCCATCTCACCTCGCTCATCACAGATTCGGTCCAGAAGCGTTCGGACTTCGTATGGTACCTCCTCCACCTCTCGGTTACGCTTATCCTTATCCTTATCCCGATCAGATGAATCCAAATTTCTATCGTGGTGTGAACTATCCCATGGCCAATCCACACGGTGCTGACCTGCGAGAGTGAGCTGAATCACCCTCGAGTCGAAAGCTCACCGAGATTTCAGTCTGTACAACACGGCACAAACGTTGCTGTCAGCCGATAAGGAAGTGAGGGAGAAATCGTCCACTCAGAATGCTCCCGCAAAATTGAATGTTAAAACTCCATCGAATGCTCCCCGCGTCATGGCACCATCTTCCACATCATCACCATCATCGACTCCGACATCCACTTCAGAATCGAATCAAGCGTCGACGAATCACAAGAAGAGGAAGAGCGTGGAGAAGAGAAAGAGATCCATCTCGCAGAGAAAGTCAGTTGATCTGGCCAATTCATCTCCTTCTCAACCGCAACTACAACCACCAGCTCAGCCGACGTCTTCACCTTTACCTCCTTCGGTTCCCAGCGCGTCACCGTTACCTTCTCCACCGTCGACACCCATTTATGTACCCTCTACGAGCGAAAATCTAAAGTGAGTCGGTGTCATCATCACGCGTCGTCACCCTCGGTTGATCATCATGACGATCATCGCATGATCAACGCCCACATTCCACGATCAGCATCACCATCCTCATCATCACCAGTCATCATCACATACACCTCATCATTCATCTTCTTCTTCGTCATCACATACACCTCATCATTCATCTTCTTCGTCATCACATACACCTCATCATTCATCTTCTCCTTCGTCATCACATACACCTCATCATTCATCATCACCAGTCATCATCACATACACCTCATCATTCATCTTCTTCTTCGTCATCATCTCAAGACAACGATAGAGGTGTCAGGCCAGGAATCACGAAGGACAACCAAGTCCGACGAGACTACGGTGACAGGACGCTCGCCTGGGAAGCACTGAGAGAGAGAACCGCCGCAGCTGCCGATCGCGCTGCTGCTCTGCGAGAAAGAGAAGAGATAAGGATAGAGAGACAGAGACTGCTGAATCTGAGGAGACGATTAGCCAACGGAGAATACGTGACCCCCGCTCAATTGAGGTGAACCTCGTGGACGATGAGATCGATGTGCGTGGATGATGATGATGGACAGGCCTCCCATCATCAGATTGAGTCGGTTTCGGCCGCAGAAGAAAGTTGTCGTAGATCTATCCGTGGTGCACATCTCATCAGAAGATGAAGACCTTCGATCATCAGTCGGGGTGATTTGATGATGAAGAACTGAGTTGAAGAGAAACAGAACGGACCGAAGGACCTTCCAACGGATGTGCCCTCTACAGAGAGAGTCATCAAAGGATGAGAAGGCTTCCATCTTCTATCAGGAGTGGATGATTGTCCTCAGCATTCGGTCCAGATAAAATCCCGTCTTGGTGTTCCGAAAACGATCAACGGCAACTGCCACATCATGTTTAGAAGTTTCTCATGCGGCGGGTCTGTTATCCTGGCAAATTCACCTCGTGGATTCTCTCTCTATGTTCGTAGTTGGTGACCCTGTTGGATCCAATCGGCTGTTTATCAGGACAAGATTCCGACGTCAGCCTGTTGTAGGGAGTTGTTCACATCTCGTTGAACTTACATCATCGTTTTTGTCGGAAAGGTCTGACCCCCTGAACTACCTTCATCGCGGTAGATAGGTGAGGACAATACAGAGATCGGTTGTCACAAGCACATCATCGTATAGAATCATTGAGATTAACTGTTACAGACTCTCACCATTGCACAAATTAACGGCATGAGCTCTCCGAATATGGAGAAGAAGGAGAGTGTGGGTCAGCCGACCCTCTATCTGAAATTAACGGTCCCCTCTTTTCGGGAGCTGGGTTCGAAGACGAAAAAGTGAGGTCCAGCGATCTAACTCGCGCGATACACTTGATTGGCAATCATTAAGCACATAGAATGCCATCATATTCAGATCGGAAATTTGATCTAGGTACTGATTAACTCAAGATTCACACCGAATGAGACGGTCAAGGATGTGATCGACTTATATAACAAGAAACTGCCACCTCTTCATCAGTCTTTAGAATATAATCTGTATTATAATGGCACCCGATTAGTAAGAGAGAGTCTACTCATAGACAATAATTTGGGCCGCATGGTATGCCATACATCATCAGGTGCTCGTATATGATTGACATCTTTAGGAAACGGTTGAGATGAAGAGAGAACCCCAATACGAGATCATCATGACACCCGACTGCAGTGATCCCACAAAAGCGAACATCTTGGAAGAATGGACGAACAACCAACTGGGCAACACCAATGTGATCGATCATGCGATGCGTCCCGACTCAATCTCCATCAGATCAAGAACTATCTCTCGCTCAAGCTCGATTGGGACGTTAAAACAAGTGACGCCATCAAGTTCATCGGTCGATGGGTCTGCAGTGCCAGAGCGAAAGGTTTTCGACTTTAAATACGAAACATTTACATTTATTCAGCCATCAAGAAGAAGAGTGTCGAGCAGACGTGGGCCAAGGGTGAGATATCACCGAGGTCTCCACCAAAGAACCCTGTGCATGAGACACCGCTCGCGTATAACGAGAGCTCCTTTCATCTGTACAAAGTAGTCAACGGTAGAGTCCAACAGGAATTGGGAGATCTGAAAGACTTGTGTGCAAACGACATCAAGAACAGGGTGATGAGATGGTTGACGTCTCGTTGTAGTTGACCGAAATCAGGACACGCTGTCGTTCGAGGCCAAGATTCAGAGCTCGGGAGAGGTACCATCTACATCGTTGTAGATGACTCATTTTTTACAGGTCGAAAAAACGCAGTTGATCATCGTACACTCCCCCGCCGTGAGTCGAACATTCTCAGAATTTTCCCACAACATTCCCATCCAATTATCAACTTTTTCCAGGAAGAATACCGCGCCTGGTTCGATGGCAAAAGGGCCGCATACACCCAACAGGTCCAGGCCGACCCACTCAGAGACTCTTCAGGTACATCCATCTACAACGCGATCGATGACGTCATAGGTGGTGGTCTGGGCAAATGGCTCGGTATGAGAAGAGGCGTACAAGAAGTAGCGGATGGTGTATCAAGACCGTACAACGTTGTACACAAGGCACACGTCGATTTCAATTTCCAGTGGTCGGGCCAGAAGCCAGAGCTCATTTTCGAATGGATCAGTAAGATTGGTCAGGGGTGAGTCTACAACGTTGTAGATGGGTTGACTGGGGTCAGAGCCTACGGTGCGGTGTGGGTGGCGAGACACAGAGAGACGAATTTTCAATTGGCCGTGAAAGTTGTGCCGGCGAATGAGGCGGGAAAAGCAACGATCGCAAAGGAGGTAACGATATGAAATTTCAACGAGATTTCTCAACGTGACAGGTCGAAGTGTTGAAGCAGTGCAAGAGTCCCAATGTTTTGTCTTATTTTGGGACGTGCATCACTGCATTGGAAGTCTGGGTGAAATTTCTTCCACATTTTATCGACTCTTGGCTGATGAAATGATCAGATTCTCATGGATTTTTGTGCCGTGGGTTCAGTGAAAGACATGATCAATCGAACTTTAGAACCTTTAGAAGAGCATCAGATCGCGTACGTCAACGTGGGAGCTCTCAAAGGTGGGATCGATTTTATCTCGTTTTATTCTGCGTCTACAACGCGGCAGGTCTGGTGTACTTGCACTCGCAGAATATCATTCATTTGGACGTGAAGGCGGCGAACATCATGGTCAACGAGAATTGCGAGGTGGGCTGGTTGTAGAATGACGATTTATGACGTCATCACAGGTCAAATTGGGAGATTTCGGAGTGTCCGAACAGATGATGGCCAGCGCCAGCGACAGACCGATCGATCTCGTTGGGAGGTAAATATTTTATTTCATTTTATTCTCGTGTCGAATCGTAAACGTCTTCTCATCCTCTCTTCAGTCCACTCTACATGCCACCAGAAGTCATCTTGAAATCAGGTTACAATTCAAAGGTGATGATTTCTATAGAATGTTGAAAGAATTTTCTCTGACCTTTCACAGGCTGACATCTGGTCCCTGGGTATCACCCTCATCGAAGTGAGTCGTAGAATTCGTCGAAATATCATTCATCGTTGTAGATGGCCGAGGGCAGGCCGCCAAACAATGACATTCGATCTCTAGAGCAATTGAAACAACTTCCGAATCGTCCCCCGGCCACACTGAAACACTCGAGCGCTTTTTCAAAGAATTTCAACGACTTTATCGCTCGCTGTTTGGTGAAAGATCCCACGCAAAGACCTGATACCATCGAGCTGCTGATGGTGAGTCGATTGTGATGATGGAGAGACATGATGATCTGATGCGTGATAGCATCCGTTCGTTCAGACTGCGGGAGGAGCAGAAACGATTCGAGGCCTCGTCAAGACTTGCCTGGATATGGCTGCATCAGAACAGACGAGTCAATAAATATCCATTGCCTGTGATCGTCTGCGTCTTCTGTGACCTACTCGTTCGATGCAATGGGACATGGATGATGCTTTCTCTACTATCAATACGGTGAAGCTCTCGACAAATGACACTGCACGCGTAGATTCACTCAAGTCTCTTCTTCAAGGCGAAAAATGAATCCTTCTATTTGTACGACGATACCAAATCTTCATTTGAACATGTTCGATGCCAACCACTTTTCCAGCATGCGTCTCAACAGCTTGATGCCCTTGGCGTAGATGACGTCATCCTTCTTCGGCTCTCCTTCCGTCTGTGCTAATTCCTCTCTCACGATGAAATGACACAGACCTTCTATAACGGGCTGCACACCTTCCACGCTGATCAACTTGACCACGATCTACAACGGGTCATTGGTAGGTTGTAGATGGATGAAACCCACATCACTGAGGATATTTCTCTCCGTGTCTTGGGTAGCCTTGACGATGATGGATCGCAGGAGAATTCGCAGGAACAAGACGGTCGTGGTGTCAGGCTCGTCCATCTCGATTTTCTGCGAATTTCAACCGTTTTCACGCGACAGAGGAGAGGCTCACCTCTAACGCTTTCAGGCTGACCGTATTATCCACGATCAGATCTGCTGTCATATTCGACAGATTCGATATAGATCTGGGCGTCATAGTGGAGAGCACTTTGAACTTGTCCCACAGTGTGTGCTTCACGCTGACGCGATAGCTCCTGTGGAAAGAGGCCAACTTGGTCGCGATGTGATAATAATAAGGATTGTATTTCTTCTCTTGGAGGCAGCAGTGGATCAACACGTACATGACTTCTACGTCCTGTCCTTTTCCGCCAAATTTCAAAAGACCGTTGAACGCATCGAAATAATCCTGAAAAATCGGTCGGCTCGTTGTAGATGAGACGACTCATCACCTCGGAAGACATTATGAGACAGAAGATGGACCTGCGGATGTCTGTGTTCATGCGTTGAGCTCTCGCGAGTTGTAAGAGTTTGTTCTGCTCGGTCTGTGCTGAAGATTCCGTTGAGGTCTCCGTTTTCCCGCCTTTTTCTCTTCCACCCCAAGTCGAACCCACGAGCCACCATCGACCTGTTCCCGCGTGAATAAATACAATAAATATCATTTTAATCCTTTTCATCTCGTCACGATGATCTCATCACAATCACATCGCGATGACGATCCATCTCATCACGAGAACATCCGACCGCACATAGACATGCATCTCACCTTTCTCCTCTATATTGAAGATGTCATCTACGGTCAGCCTCAATGGATTCTCCGGCGGACTGTCTCTCTTCTTGATCATAGAATGTGCCACCTTGATGCATCTCTGTAGAGCTGAATGTTCCTCTACAACTTCTCTCGTTCGGTTGTTCTTCAAATCGGCAATACTCTCGATGAGAAATTTCACGCGAACGTTCCCCGAAATTTCGTGGTCACGTGATCCAGACTGTACCAACAGAACGATCTCTTTCAAACTTCCCGCGTCGTCTCTTCTCAATTGAACACCACAAGCTGATGATGATGAGTCGATGGTGGAGCGTTCATGTCTCACCCTTGATGACAACCAGAAGAATCTCTAAATCGATTTCTGTGAATCTTCCGATCATTTTCTTGATGACGTCGTAGACTAGGGTACAGTGCAGGGTGTGCATGTTGTACATGTGGATCATCAGGATCATCAGATTGGTGCAGACATTCGAGTCTTCCTTCTTATAATGTTCTTCGTATCCGTGGATCAACTTTTCGACTGCGTAGGAACCTGAGACAGTCAGATCGCGATGTGAAAGATGGTGAATCGTATCATGGACAAAGGAGATGATGGATTTGATTCACCGATCTCGGCGCCGATCGTTCGGTGTAAGACGGAGAGTAATGCAGATTGAGCGATGATCGGAACGGAGTGAAGCATGGAGTGACCGCTCTTGATGCAATTGTCCAAGATGCAATCGACCATCACTTCCCAAACGGCTGCAAAATCGATCAGTATGATCGAACTGTTCATCGGTGGACTCACTCCTCTGACCGTGTGTCATCATTAAAGATTCGAGATCTTCTAGAATGCCCTCCATATTAGCGATGGCAAGCTTGTTGATGTTTCCTCGAACTTGTCTTTCCATGGCTTGCTGTGGCGTACTACTCTGAACAGTACGAGGTCGATAGACCTCCGTTCCTGATGTCTTCTCAGGAGCAACATCTTCCGTCTTCCTCTTCTTCTCGACTCTCTTCACATTCTCTTCCTTCACTCTCTCCTTTCCACTCTTCTTCTCCACCTTCCTCTTCTTTCCTATCATCACATCATCCATCACGATTCCCCTCATAGACAACACTTCTTCCAGAACATGTCCTGGTCCTCAATACAAAGATATATTCCTCTTCTCACCTTTGTCATCACCTCCCATGTCTTTCCTCTCCTTCTCACACTCCCAATAGGGAAAAATGTTGAATTTTCGAGGATCTCGACGTATAAAAAATATGGTCTTATAAACCAGACCTGCCACAGAACCCTCAAAGCAACATATTTTCGCAGAACACCCTCCACCTCCTACGCTCTCGGTTCGAGTCAATCCGTCTCGCTGCCCCCAACATCAACCACGGTCGAATCAAATCACATCGCAATGGACAACACGGCCAACCGTGGGTTGATGCTGAGTCCAGAATGGATAGCCAATCCAAAGAAGATGAACGGGGCCGAGATCCCTCCTCGGTCCATTTCACCGAAAAACAATAAGAAGGGAAGGAGAACGCCTCCTAATCTGGAGAAGTTGGGGAGAGCTAAATCGTCCCCAGAACTCATCAATAATGAAACGTCCAATGACGTCTTCAAACAGATCAGAGAGAAGACCACCTTCGACCGCAATTTCGTGAGTCCTCAGCCAAATTTCCGAGTTTTCCATCCAACCATTGGAAAATGCATTCTCACATTGTCTATAGCCATCTCTCGCAACGGTTGGTACCACTCGTAAACGACCGCAATCACCGCTGCAACTTACGAGCTCCATTTCGCCCGCACTCGTGGACAAGTCAGGATCGTGCCCAGCAACTCCAACAAATGCAAACACATCCAGAAAGGCATGGACAAAGGAAGGCAGTACGCCCGAAAGCATCATACAATCGAGTAAAAAACCAGAGTCGCCGAGCAACAGAGACAAACATCACAGGTGATGGAAGCCATCTGTCTGCGTATGACTCATTTGACATCAGACGATACGATGTTCTGTTCTTCAGAAAGGCCGCATCTGAGCCCACCTTGACCGAGAGGATCTTACAAGAGAAGGAAGAAGAACAGAGGTAATGCAAACATGAGACGATGACGTTCGAGTTCTCTAAACGGAGACTGTAGGATGCAGCTGTTGCCTCGCCCCAACCGCAGCGAGGGAAAAATCACAGAGGAAGAATCAGATAACGCATTGACCAAGAGGGTGAGCTGTGACGAACGATGACGTCATAACACGTAACGCAGGTGGATATCGAGGCGAAAGAAGAGAAGTTCCTGAGGAACATGGGTTGGCTTCCGGACGATGAGTGTCATGTTCCAGAACTGACGGTTGACGAGATCAATGATACCATATCATCCAGTGAGCGACGACCCTCTTCATCGTTGTCTGATGTTTCATCAGTGAAGATGTAGGCTTAGAAGACTGTACAAACTGATCTAGTTTAATATATATAAAGTGATGTATCGAAGTCGTACTTTTCGGTTGCTCCAAATTTGAAAATAGAATGTTTCGTGGGAACAGAGAAGGGAACCAGGGATGCGTGCGCAAATTTGGGATATGTCGGAAAAATTGACTTTTTTCACGAGCTCGTTGTTTGTCGAAGCTTCTTTCAGGCTGATCGCTCTTCATCACGATGATCAGAAGAGGCTCTTCTAACGATACATCTATTCACACGGTCTCCCTCTTTAATTTGCACCTACGAGAGGAAGAGCCCCTCACTGTCTTCTTCTCAGTCGTTCTGTCTCTCTCTAAATCAAATGGATTGGATTCCAGCTCGATCAGACCCCTGATACCATCTTTCGTTTCGTATTGTATGAGAAATCCCAGACGAGCAGTTTTGGCTTCAGATCTCGCGCAGAGCTGCAGTCATGTCGTTCAACCCCGGAAGTTTCAATGTCGTCGTTCACCTTGACGGCCAGTGGAGGTGTCCTTCTATGAGGAATAGAGAACGGTAGCTGTTTACCGAAAGGTCCGTCAAGGTGATCTTGTTCGTTCATGTCGAATGGTGATCCTGATTCATCGAGGAGTCTGACCGTCACGACACAAGTCTTCAGGTTATTCACCAGATAGGAACTCTGCGATACGTCAGTACCGAACCTTTTACGTACAGTACGCACCGAGTCAAGAGAGATGATCGGTCTCGGGGTGAAGAATCGATTCTCTCTTTCGTATGATTTTCTTTGCTTTGCTCTCAGTGGCTCTACCAGTTGAAAATGTGCAGGTGGTGGGGCATCAGGCGATATCGACATCTCGGTCTCCCTCGCAGTGGAAGCGTGACGATTTCGTCCATTTACCTCTAACTCCCACAGCTCATCGATCCACTCCTTGATGATGGGCAGAGGAGGCGTTAGAAATTCTCCCATGTGGTCGCGTGCTCGGATTTTCTCTGTTGTGCGTTCACCTTATCGCCTCCGCCTGTCGTCACGTGACGAAGAATGGGATATTCGTTGGATAAGGTGCGTTTATCTAACGCAGATACCACAGCTAGGGACATTAGCTGGCAGCTCGGAGGTTTCCATTGACCGCTAACACGTCGAAGTCTCGGTACACGTCACAGAGACGCCAGGCTTGTACTTTCTCGGGTGAAAAACTGACATCCAACTGCGATCGAAATGGGAGCGTGGGAGGTAGAAGTTGATCGTCCAAATAGATACCACTCGTCTACAGCTGTTGTCATCTTGTGTAGTGATCTATCATTTGTCACCTTATCTTTGATGGATAACTCTCGATGCGTACGTATCGATCGATGATATAACTTGACGGTTTACAAAGGGAGAAGGCTTCGAATCTATTTTATTCACAATCAATATACACCCAATTCGAACAGATTTGTTCTAGGGATCCACTTCCTTCTCTCTCGATGTCTGTCTCTGACCAAGTTGAACATGTTTGACGTCAGATAGGCTTGCCCTGTCTTTCCATCGCACGTCTCGTAGTCGATGACGAAGCCCAGACTCAGTGTTCTCATCTCTGACTTGCCACTGATCTGTGACGGCCGATCAGAAATGTGCGAGATGTGACGGTGGTGTTCTTACCTTAAGCGCCATTGGAGGGGTTCTACCGTGGGCGTTAGACAGCACAGCGTTCTTTCCTTGTGGTCCCGTTAGGCGATCTTGATCGATGGGGTCCAATGGTGTTCCATCACCCGTCAGAAGCTTCACCGTCACCGTGCAGCTCTTCAAATTATGATACAAGGACGACGTCTGTTCGGCGTAAGCGATGCTTCATAGAGCAAGGTACGTACCGAGTCGATGACGATGATGGGACGGGGCGAGAGGAAGCGGCTCTCATTCTCGTACGATTTCCTCTGCTTGCTCTTCAGAGGTTCCAGCAGGCTAAAGGCATCGGTCCCGCGTGTGTCGTAAGCTATAGAGGCTGGTACCTCCGTCTTTTTGGTTCTATTTTGACATTCGATTTCTTGCGTCCACATATCGTCGATCCACTGCAGGACGAGTTGAAGCGGGGGACCCAAGGCTATAGACGATGAATACGGCATCTTTCAGTGTGTGGCAATGTATGAAAATGTGAGGGAATAGTAGTACTACTGTAACTCCAGGCACTGAGAACGAGAGAGATTGAGTCGAGCTCAGATCGGGCCAGTAAACGTCAACTCTGGTCACAATCTATTCTGAGCGACGATTCACCGCAAAGTCTGACTGATTTCGTGTTCACCTTACGCACAGAGGATGCCTCTCTTCGTTCGGCTTCGAAGTCTTGAGTTCTGAGGCTCGTTTCCAACTGATAGAATAAGTGTTTGTGGATCCTGTTTCCAATCTTTTGTGGGGTGGTAGTGAATCAGCTGTCTGTGGTGTGAACCGCCTGGGAAGAAGAGTTCCCTTGTTCCCAGCTTCCATTCCGAGTAGAACTGCGACGCATGAAATTGTGATGGACAACACCATCAGGGTGGTGTGCTGCGTTTATACATTGAGAGAGATGATGAAGAGGCGACGATGATGTGCAGGCGTGTCACCTTTCCGCAATCTGTTTGCACAAGAAGAGGCGATAATGAGAGGTTCGACTGATTCTGAGACATCGTGAGATGTCGCGTGATCCGAATGATTACATCATCTGACCCGTTCGTTTCGAGCCCATTTATTCACAATCAATATACATCTAGTTCTAATAGGTCTGTTCGTGTAGACCACTTCTTTTTCTCTCGGTGTCTGTCTCTGACCAAGTTGAACATGTTTGACGTCAGATAGGCTTGCCCTGTCTTTCCATCGCACGTCTCGTAGTCGATGACGAAGCCCAGGCTCAGTGTTCTCATCTCTAATTTACCACTGATCTGTGGTGGTGAGCAATGAGAAGGAATCCTCTGACAGAGGAGGAATTCACCTTGACAGCCATCGGAGGAGTTCTGCTGTGAGCGATAGACAGAACGGTTTGCTTCCCCTGGGGAGCCATGAGGCGACCTTGATCGATGGGGTCTAACGGTGTTCCATCACCCGTTAGCAGTTTTACTGTCACCGTGCACCGCTTCAGGTTGCTATATAGAGGGGAAGACTGTAAGAGGTCAGCGACTTGAAATATAAGATACGTACGGAGTCGATGACGATGACGGGGCGGGGCGAGAGGAAGCGGCTCTCATTCTCGTACGATTTCCTCTGTTTGCTCTTAAGAGGTTCTAACAGACAGAAGCCGAGAGATTCTTGATATTCGAAGGCTGTGGAGGCCGGTACAGCTGACTTGTTCTTTCTAGCTTGGTGTTCGATCTCTTGCGTCCACATATCATCGATCCAATGCAATACGAGGCGTAGTGGAGGTCCCAGGGCTGCGTTGGAGGTTTCGTAAGCCTTGAGCATCTTTCAAGTTTGACGAGCGGTAATGTGTGGTGGTTCTCGCTTTCATTTACGCTGCGGACGACGAGTAACAGATGACAGGGCCTCCAAGCGTTGGAGAACACGAGAATTGGTGCAGATCTGCACCGGGGTGGGAACGCAGTTTCGGTGATATCATGTGGAGCTATCCATCACCGCATATGTTCGTTATACACAGATACACGAGAAAATCGCAGGAAAGCCAGTGAGCGTCAGATCTGGTAGATCTATAGATCTATAGTACTTCGCATGGTAACGCATCGTTACATACCTTTTATGGGACCGAACTCCGTGTTCAGCTACTGGTCCCTGATTCTCGTGTTACTCGTGGCATTGCAGTTCGTGTGAATAGTTTTGAAGTTTCCTCTTTGTCGAATAGATGCCCTATGGCATCACAGAATGCTAGGTGTTCCTCAGTTGGGAACTGCTGGTGAAAGTGGAAGCGAATATTCTCGGTGCACCGCGTAATAATTGTATTACGTAATAAAAGCCACGGGCCTTCTTACTCCTCTCTGCAAGATGGTCTCTCGAATTGAAGTGGAATTGCAGAGAATCATAGAAGGTGAGACCATCTAGGGCTGCGATGGAGTGCGTCTTGATCTTTTCGACGCATGTGTCGCATCTCATAAGCACAGGTGGTATCGTATTGCAGTGGAAGCTGTGGGTTCCGACTTTCTCTACGAATTTCAAGTCATTGAAGCTGCCATGAGAAAGATAGAGGAGAATCATATTATCATCTTGTTGGTGAAACACATTCCAGTGGTGCACCATCGTCAAACCTGATGTTGTGTCTGACGAGAGTCTGTTTAGTGAACGAAGTCCTAAACGTGATGGTTTCGTTTCGAATCGATGTGAGGGCCATAGTGCTGACAGTCGAAGTTTCCGTTGACATCAGCCGCAGCATCACTTTGACTTGTTCTATATCTTGGACGAAAGGATTACGATGATGAGAAGCACAACTACTCACGGTGGGAGGAGAACAAGGAACTAAGAAATAACGCCTGACTGTCCAAGTGAGACACCTGGTGAGCTGTATCTTGATTTATCTTCAGATTTAAATATGATTAATATCTCGAACACTGTTCTGGGAGTGTTACCAACAGATATTAAGATGACGTCTACGTCGACACACCGATAGAAATCAGGACAGTCGTTACGGAGATAAGTCAGCGTACCATGAAGAGGTCATCGCATCGTCACACGGACGTCATCTTTGTCTTCTGGATATTAATCGCAACAGAGAAAGAGACGAACCACCCCGATGGATGAAACTTCACGAGAAGTTGTCTCGTGAATGGACCTGCTCGCATGTTCCAACGACCGACCTTTCGTTTCCTCTGAATGCATTCGAGATTCATCGGCAGCGAAAATCCTCCTCCTCGACCAAGAGAGATAAACCCTACGAAACACTCGCCACCATCTCAGAAGGCACTGATACCGACGTCCGCACGATATAAAGACACGATATAAAGATTCCACTTTGTTATAACTAATCATACATGCATCGAGAGCTTTCACTCGTCATAGAAGACGCCCTCATCATCCTTCGCCGTCGCTCTCTTCGTGCTGCGTTCCGGTTTTGCGAAGCGAGTGCAGATGGCAACGAACGTGATTCTCTCCTTCGGATTCTCCGCCCAACTGATCTCGATCAGTCTCATCATCACGATCGCGATCCATCACCATCTGTCCATGATGTCGTCCATGTCTTCGACTCCTGTGGGAGGGAGCCTGCCTCCTTCATTCACGTGATCTTCCACTTGTAATTCGTTCATATCGACGTAAGGGAGCGAGCCGTCGGTGTAGATCTCCCACAATAAGACACCGTAGGACCAAACGTCAGAGGCAAAGTTGAATTTGCGCTTCTTCAACACCTCCGGAGACTGTGGGGGATGAGCGGGAGTGGCAGGTTGTAGATGCGTCTCACCTGCCAGCGAACGTTGACTTGATCGTCTTTGTTCATCTTCTGTTTCTGATAGATGGACATGCCTGAGACGATGAGAAAACATGAAAGTCGATGAAAACTCACTGAAATCCGCAATCTTCACGTTGGAGCCGCGCAGGAGAACATTTGCTGCACAGAGGTCACCGTGAACGACGTTCTGCTGTTGTAGATAGCTCATCGCCTTAGCCAATTGGCTCGTGCTGACAAAGTCAGCCTCACACTTATGTTCTCTCTTCACATGTCATCCTTCAGCTCCCTCTCCATGACCTCCTCTTCTTTCAATTTGTGAAGGAGAGAGCTGTCCATCCATTCTGTCATCAAGCACACTTGACCCTCTTCATCTTCATAGTGACCGAGATACTGCACGACGTGGGGGTGGTGCATGCTCTACAACGAGTCAGATCTCATGCTTTTTCGTTGAATATCGGATACCTTGAGGATGGTAACCTCTTGGAGGAATCTCGTTCGGCGAGCGTTCTGCGTCATTTTCTTCACGGCGACGGTTGTGGTGCCTGATTGTAGAGCGCGATAGACGGTGGAGAAGGAGCTCTGACATACCTTCTCTTGCATGATGATGTCGGGCTGTCATTTGTCATCATGGTGTCTCATCATTGTGATGATGTCTGATCGTGATCGTGGTGATGTTGGAGAGGATGAAGATGTCATGATGATCGTGATGGTTCACCTGTGAAGCGATTTCCATCTTGAAGTTGGAGGATTCTGTGTACTGCTCACGTCAGATGACGTCATCATCATCGTTGTAGATCGACTCACTCTCTTCCTCATCCTGCCTCGATAGATGACGACAGATATGACCGCCACCAAGGCCACAAAGAACACGGCACCTACGACGACACCTGAATCTCCGTCAATTTCCCACGAAATTTCACGTTACGTACCGACGATCAACCCAGTGTTACTCTTTTCACCTCCAAGCAGCCCTTCTTTTGTCCCAGTAGATACAGGCTGTGTCAAAGGTGGAGTGATCACACCCAAAGTGAAGTTTGTGAGGTGGTTGCAAGAGCAGATGATGTGATCAACGCCTCTGTCTGTCGCGTTGCATCCATCGGGGGACCACGTGTCGTCGACGTAATAGAGGCATTGTAGATGGGAAGAATCTTCTCCATCACGGATCGGAATCTTGATCGTGATGTTGTGACCTTTGGTCACGGTGGCATCGACCTGAAAAATGAGTTTTCGTCAAATTTTCATCGAGTTTTCACCGAAATCTCTGTGCCGTTGATGTCGGTCAGGGACAGCCCGAAGACGTCGGCGGATAGGTTCTGAGGTAAGGTGGCGAATCCGACTTGGTCTTCTTTGAATTTTGAAAAGATGACAAAGGCGGGAGACTTGCTGTCGTTCCTCAGATTTTCTATGACTTTTCTCGGTACGTTCGAGTTCGCCACGCTGTCCGTCATATTCAAAGACACGTCATCCACGGTGGCTGATCGATGTGAGACGTCACGTGACCACCGTTACGTACCATTACGGATGTAGAAGGCAGACAGTGAGATGTTCGACGTGTTCAATTGAATGAAAGAGTCCGTGCCGTTGAGAAAGAAGGTGGTGATGATGTTGTTGAGTTGAGAAGAGATGGGGTCTCTGTCTCTTCTCATCACATTCCTCAGACGATCCTCCGCCTCGGATTTTCCACCGGAAGTTCCGCCACCACCGGAGCCACCACCGTTTACGACGGGTGTGTTCATGAAGGACAGATCGATCCAATTGGGGAGAGATATGCTGGAATTGACGCTCAGCGGTTGACCTCCCGTCTTGTTGAGGGTTCCATTGGTGCAGTTGTAGTTGGAAGAGGGAAAGTAGCTGACATCGTCGACGACGAAGACATTGGGAGGAGAAAAAAATTTGTTCTGGCATTGTAGACCCTTGTCCACGATGAGTTTCGATGGAACAATATTAGGATGGAAGATTGAAGTGGAATTGTAAAAGGTGTTGTTGATGACGTAAAATTCCGCTGGGAGGCGTCAGATGATGCATTTCACCTCCAGATTGTCTTTCTCACCTTTTTTGGAAAATTCGATGAGGTACTGGTTGATGTATGGCGTATTGTTGGTGAAGATGTTGTTCGCAATGAAAGACTGAGAGTCCACAGTTATACACGCAGTTTCAACAAGTGTGATTCGGTTGTTTGAGAAGTTATTGTTTACGATGGTGGAATTGGGACCACCCCATACAACTATGAGAGTCAGACTTGGCGGGAGATCGAATTAAGACTCACTCGAATCTGTGTCTGCAGTATTGCTGACAAGGCTACAGTTGGAGATGTAGAGAGAGGATTTACTCTTTATGGCTGTCCAACGTCAGTCGATTTGGATGAATTTCAAGCATCTTCACCACCACTCCCGCTACTCGAAGCATGATTCGAAGTGAAGTTTGAGCGGATAGCCCAAGCATTTCCCTCAGAGTAGATAGCTGTTCGAGATCAATCGTCACGATCTACATTCTCTCACCTCCTCCCTCCTGGCCTGAACATGAAGTCCAATTACTGTCGATGACGTAAACATCCCCCGCCGAGTAAACGGATCCTCCTTGTCCGTACGGAAGACCTTGATCATTTTGAAAAGCGCACGTGTCGACTGATGATGTCACATTTCGTTCGTTTCTTTTCGAACACACCGTACACCGTCGTTTGTGCGTGGATCGAGGCTCCGAGCACACTACTCGAATAGTTGAAGCTGTTCGAATTATTATTGAAGGTACAATTGTACACGCTGACGCTGCCGCTTGCATCTGCAGTCGTCAGCGTTGTACCGAAACGAAATCTCACATAATGCATTCCCCCCTCCACTTCCGGAATTGTTTGTGAAGACACTGTGGATGGCAGAGATATTTCTGGCATATACGCCTCCTTTGTTTCCGCTGCCCAGCAACGAGTTGTTCCCAAAATAACATTCACGTAGGATGACGTCACGGTCACTATAGATGCTCGATCCCATGACAGAGTCAACCGAATTGCCGGTGAAATTGCTTCTATATACGGTAACCGTCCCTTGGCTATTGATGGCTGATCGCCATGAGGGATGGAACAGGAGATGATGTTCACCTGCTCCACCTGGTTGACCATTGTTCTGTACCTGATTGCCTTGAAAGACCGAGTTGGACACGGTGACGTTTCCCGTAGAGTTGATGGCACCTCCCATGTTCGCGATGAAGAAACTGTCGCTGATGTTGACTTGAGCCGCAGTGAGGGCGCGAGCGATCTTTTCTTGAAAGTAGGATATACTACAGCGCTGCAGTAGAAGTGAAGAAGTAGAAGTGATACGACTGTTGATGCTAATGAAGTCGGTGAGATTTGCGGAGCCAGATCCGAGGGTGATGGTTCCTCCAGAGATGCTCGAATTTGATATCTGAACATCAACATTTGAATCAAAGGTTACAATGTTTGGAAGAGTGAAATTAATCAGTCGGATCTGACATCAATCGGTTATCATTTGGAACGAATGCTAGTCCCACTCTGTTGAAGCCACGGAGTGTGATTGGATTCGGAAGAGAGCCTCCGTGACCGATAAGATCGATTCTTGCAAAAGAGATGTTTGAGTGGGATATTATGCTGTCCAGCTTTCCACCGAAGAAAGAGATCTGGAGTGTACTGTTTGTATTACAATTCGATTTCGATATAGCTGAAAACAGATCAGAGATCTTCGAGTGTGCGTATCTTCACCGTTGATTAAACTAACGTTTGCCGTAACGCTCAACGGACATGAACTTGAATTTTCATCTGCTAAAATACAAGCGAAGAAGACGAACAGATAGAGGGTCGTGCCTCTGTTCATCTCTTTGTTCTGAAGTGCCTTCCGAAAAGGCAAGTTGCTGTCAAACCACGCGACCGGTAAAGGTGACAGAAAGAAAAGAGCTTTGGCTGGAGGAGCTCTGGTCGTGCGCTCACCTCTTCACAGGAGAGCTTTGAGACATCGATGAATCTCCTCTCTTCTTCCGCACACACCGACGTGGATCATGTGATGCATCAACTCATTTGTGCGAAACGGACATGTCGGAGACAGCTCTATGTTCATACATCTATTCTACACTCTTCACACGAGAGAGGACATGGACAGAGGGTTGGTGTTCTCTGAGCCCCTTGCCGACTGACACAGTTTGGACCTCTTATTCAGCTCTTCCTCACTCCGAATGTATGTGAGCGTCAGCAGCTGCTTCTGGACGTCTAAGACGTCGGCGAAATGGTAGTTGGTGGCTTGACATCGTTGGACGATCTCCAAACTGGGGGCCAATATTCTCAGTTTGTCAAAGTTGAGACGTTCGTCGACCTTTCACTCGCATCAGCCACGTGATGTTGTCTATCATGTACGATGATAATGGATGATGATGATGTGAAAGAAGTTTGTTTTTGTATCCACCTGATTCGAATTGTGAAGTTGTATGAGGGAGATATCTCTCAGAATCAGACCTATAGACATGTCATCGTCTCATCGCGATGAACGATTGTTCCTCACCCGTATACGGCACCATCGCCGTCATCTTTCCATCCGATTTGAATCGCATCAGCGTTCTCAGATTCTTGTAATTACCATCCAGACTGAAGATTTCTTCTAGTTCTGTGAATTGTTGTAGATACTTCTTTGGAATTTTCTGTGAATTTTTAAACCCAGCTCGTCGACTGCACCTCACCTGCCACGTATCTGCCAGACGAGCTACGGTATTCTGTTGTAGATGATGAATAAAATGCCACGAAATGATTTTCGATTGGATTTAAAGTGGTGAGGACTCACCCTTGTCAGGCCACTGTATATGGCAAACGAAGAATTAAAATTCTGTAATTCGTAACATTTCACTGCCACTTTGATGAATTGGGATACCAAGGACACCCTCAACTAGATGCCATCATTCCACGAAATTTCGATGGAATTTCACCTTGGTCTGTACGCACGTGACGACTTCTGATGTCACCCAGCCGCTGATCTATCGATTCTCAGTTTTCATCCAATTTTCTCTCAAATTTCCCACCTGATTGAACCAGCGTACGTAAGTCTTGATCGCCGGTGTCGTTTCCTGGAATCTCGTCACCATCTACAACGACCATTTTCTCACCAAATTTTCGGGATGATATCGAGACATTTGATCGAGATCGATGCCCAACAATAGACGATGGTCTTTGATGGTCAACTGTTCGGCCAGCGTCTGTGATGAGTGATCCATGATGAGAGATTCTCTGAACGGTGCGTATTCAGTTGATGCTGAACGATTGAGGGCCAAGCTTTGAGGGTGAAGGAACTGTCTGGCCATAGTGCCCATCTGTTGGCTGAGTGAGACGAAATTCGTTTTATTGTGTTTTATTGTGTCTCACCTGACCGATGCTGCGGCTGATGGACGATTTGGCGGCCGATTTGTGGTGGATGAGTCCACCTACGGACTGTGATGACGTCATCACGAGCGTTGTAGATGGATGGATCACCTTGGTGGCTGTTTCTACCCAGTCGACCGGCTCTTTTCTCTCTCGCAGAGATTTCAGTAACTTTTTCAGTAATTTTCCTTCGAAATCGGAGGGACATGTCTGGTTGTAGATCAGTATTGGGGTGAATTTCTTCTGATGTTCACCTTGATCCACACGGTGATGGCCTGGTAAACTTGTTTTCTATTTCTGGCGTCTTCTGTTCTGAATCTAAATCAAGAAATCATATGATTGCGATGATGAAAGATTGCGATCGTGATGATCATCGTGCGATCATTTTTGGATGGATACAATCGCAAAACTTGGTCAAAAAAATCTTCTGATTTCATGAAAAAACGATGCGTCAAGAACAGTAACGTTTGCCATTTTGGATCTATCCACGATCATCAGACACACGATGCATGCGTGATGAAGATTTCTTCTTCTCACCTCTCTCTAGGTATTTCGAATCGATCAACTTTGATACGGCGTACTGCATCTCTGCATCTTTGATCAACCCGGACTCATCCTCTGTGACGTGTATCTGTCATCTCGATCAGCCATTGCGTCATCAGAGCTCCCAAAGTATGATATACACCTTCTTCTTGATGGTCTTCAGATCATTACCGATCGTGTCAAATCTTGATCCTGTCGTACGATTTAGAATATGGATGTGCGATTGTGAGATTCACTCTTTAAGAGGACCCTTTTGAGTTCGTTCGTGCTATTTGTAGAGGCAAGGGCTCTATTCTTCGACAGTTTCTCGATGAGTTCCACTGTCGTCTGATCGATGAAGGCGTCGGATCTCTCCCAAGAATGCAACACGACGGCACTGCGACTTCTGATGATTTCGAATCAGCTAACATCACATGCATCATCTCTCACCTGCGCCTCTTGATCGGCACAACCTCTTTCTTTTCGTCGATCATCACGACCTTTCGAGGTGCCTGCCTGGGAGAAATGCTCGATTGTAACATTTCGAACGTAGGTATATTGTGATAGGTGACATCTATATCCTCTTTCTCAGCCTCTCTTTCCTCTCTCGATTTGGGAATGGACATCGCTAACTTGAGTTTGTGTTCGAATCCGCTGGCAGTTCGAACAGCGCGTGCATTGAGAACTTGTTTCGGCAACGCGACGGTCGGTTTTGTCTCAGACATCATGCAATCATGTGGTTGTGTGCCGCCGATTTGTTTTCTTCCAGGCTGGATTTTTTCACCACCCGATAACAGAATAAAAGATAAATAAACCAATGGTTGGTAACCAGGGAGCGATAAGCCACAGACCCTCTGAACTTGAATCTGTGTGATCTAATGGCAAGACGAAGTGAAGAGCCCCTCCTATGGTAATAGGCCAGTGTACCAATGAGGAGGATCTTCACGATAGCTCGTCATAGATGGTACGTGGGATTGTTGTGACACACACAGGCTTGGCATGTTTGAAATATCAAATTGTCATCTTTAAGTAACGAGGCGAAATGGCAAATAAATTCAGTAAATAATGGTGATGTGATGTGATGTTCGATTCACATCACCATGCATCATGGACGAGCAGTACTACGAACCATTCTCATCGGTCTGATATTAGGATATACATATGCAGCGCTCGAGATCAACAATCCTGAGTTCAAATCGACACCATTCGATGATCTTTCTATTCAAGGTCGCATTGGTGTCCGTGTCATCCTCATCGACGATGGAGGAGATGAAGATGTCAGTAAGATCTCCGATCTGTTAGAACGTACTCTACCAGACAGAATCCCTCAGATGATAATGGAAGACGGCGAATCGATTGCACCACCGACTCAGACGAGGATCGATATCACATATCAAGTGAAGACAGTCAGCTCGGCTCCATTTCTGTCTGCTCTGAAGAGGCTCATTTCCACGGGGACCAAATCACCTCACGTGATTCCCATCTCTTCGGTCCAGCAAGTCTTTGAGGATTACATACAAAATCTAGAGCGAGAAGATACTTCCGCCGCCATTACATACAATCACTTCATCATCAACATCCCCTCCCCGGCCTTTCTATCTTTCAACGGAATCCACGTCAACGCGAACACTCGCTACCTTTATACCTCCTCATCTGACCCGGAGAGGTGTGTATCACCTGCTGACGTCATTCTCATCCTCCACAGGTGCGCCGCCAACCATTGGGTCGGAAGAGGTAGATACCTCGTCTCCGACGTGTCCAAACATGCCATTCGTTGTGCCGCGGGCAACAATGGACACATTGCATCATTCACAGATCCCCTCTCCACCGATGCAAACCTCAACCAGAGACCTCTCTCCTTCATCGTTCGTCTTGTCACTTCCGCCATCGAACAGGTGATTCCATCCCATCATCATCACACATGGGCATAAAAAAAACAATCTTTTTCTCTCTCATCCATCTCCTCCTCTTGACTCACGAACCAGGTCCTCGTGCCCGATTTTTCCATCCAAACCACACACGAAGTCAGCCGCATCTTGGCTCCCGTCATCGTATTGCGCAATCATCAAGGAGCTCATCCCTTCGGTCATAATTCTCCCGATATCCGTATCACAGAGATCCACCGCTGGGCCAAGGCAGCGACCCCGCCCGGAATCGAACTCCACCTCCTCCGAGGCGTACACAACGTACACGAGCACCATCACATCTCGCTGTCCATCAGCAAGTGCACGAAATTTCGAACGTTCTACACGACAGAGGAGAATCGGTTGGAATCTCAACTGACCGAATATCTCGATTCACAATGTCTACACCATCAATTGAGAAGTGTAGAGGATATCTTGGGATCCGGTCTCGTGGAGCACGATAAGGAGACGATCCTCTTCAATAGTCAGCTGAGTTCGAGCTCACACAAGGCCAAGGGAAAGATGTCCGTGGAGGATATGGACAAGGTGGCCAACAAGCAGGGAGTCAGGGTCGTGCCCGTTTACGTTCTATCGACGAGGGGAGGACACAAATATTTAGACAACTATAAGGCGATGTCGATGTGAGTTGAGAATTTCTGGATGATGTGATGATGGTGACAGATCGGACGACTCGATCATCCTCCTCCGCGATGATGAGACGGCCGATGTGTCCGTGGGTCAATACTGCACGGACCCTCTCGATCGAGTGAGAGACCTTCCCGCGTCGATCCACGGCAACATGACGACCCAACTCATCATCCGATCTCTCACATCATGGTTGGGAGGTCTCGTCGACCCCACAAAGACGAACACGAACGGCCGTTACGACTACACTTGGTCGCAGGGGTGACACTTTTCCGCGAAATTTCTCGTTCTCATTCGAATGTAACAGCTACCACCCCTTCCACGCCCACCCCAGTGACGTCAGCATGGGAGAAATTTTCCGCGATATTTCGACTCGAAATGCTATCTTGTCACGTGTCGTCACGTCAGCCGTTCCACTGAGAAGGTCGTTAGAAAAGATCGTCGAATTTTCGACAAAGTACATCCATCACCCCATCATGAAGAAGATGAAGGACAAGAATTATTCTTGGAAATGGGTGGACCAGATGCTGGAGGCAGTGAAGGAGAGCGACAGTGCGTCACCTGTGGCGGCCGCCACAGTTTCACATCTGAATCGACAGTTTGCGAGTATAGAGAAGACATTCTCTGCCATATCTGAGTCTCTATCTCAATACAAGTGAGAGACATATAGATGTCACACGTTCGACATCAGCACGTGACGATGATGGATGATGGAGAGCTGATCGTTTGCAGGTTGAGTGAAGCTTTACAGAAGACAAGCTCTCTATCGTTCACGGCCAAGATGTTTGAAGATGTAGTCCATTCAGAGATTGAAGAGACGGAGGCAGCTCTCTTCTGTTGCAGTTTAGACGCGCAGATACCGGAGGATCATTCGTGGAAGTACGTCATCACCTTTGTCATCTTCATGATGATATCTGTGGCCGTATTCTACGTGACGATATAAAGTTTGCATGATCCACAGATGTCATCATCACCAATTGCCGCGATCTGATCATCTCGCCTGCATCGGGTTTGTTCGTGGTCTCAGATGCAGATCTGGATGTATGATTGATGGTTGTGTCCTGTTGCTGGAGACGGCAGAACAATTCGAGTAATGGTTTGTGTCAATTGTCACACAACATGTCACGACGTGTGTCTGCGCATACAAACCGTCATCTTCGTCTTCCTTAGAACATGAGAGCCAGCCTTCTTTTATTTGTCGTCTGTCTGTCCCAATTGGTCACTGCCGACTTCACCGCAGCTGCCGACTCTCGCATCTATCACACCAAATGGAACTGGTACATTAATGCCTCCATTGGATCCATCGAGGCAGCTAACTGTGGCCCTTATGTCAAATTCACCATCACCAACACCACCCAGGTGATGTGCGAAAGATGGGCCATCCTCTGAAGGCGACTGCAGGTGTCTGTCGTGTTAGACCTTCCTCAAAGAAACGATTATTTCGCCAACATCGCATGGTCTATCGACAACGGCGTGTGGAAAGAATACCATATGGGTAACGACACAAATGTCCTCCTCGTAGATTCTCTCAAGCCACAAGATATCCATACCGTATTCTTATACATCAAGAACAGCAACGGCTGGGTACATCTTCGTAATATACGATCACTGTCCTGACTCCTCTAGGTCGATCGTTGGGTGGGACCCAGCACCAACATCCGCATCTTAGGTACGCTTTCTCGACCTCTCTCACACATCTCATCTCATTCAGGTTTCGATGCACCCACCGGCACCATCTTCAATCAGCCCAGCGACATGTCGTCTAAGACGATGGCCGTTTACGGAGACAGTATCGCACAGGGCGCCAACACCGTTGAGCTCCCAACACCTCATGATTTCACCATCGAGACCGACGATGCCTTCCCTTCTTTCGGTTTCGCCGTCGCATCTGCGATCGGCGCAGAAGTCAGTCTCCTTGCCTGGGGTGGTCAAGGTGAGCCTAGCGTCGACGATTCCCGGGATTGACCTCGATTCCCAGGAATGACGGGAGGAGGCAGTGGTAACGTACCTCCCCTGTGGAGTGAAGAAGGTACATCGAACACTTCTTCTTGGAACTGGCACAATTCCAAAGTCAAGAGAGAATTCGACGAGTGTCCCAATGTGATTTTAAATGTTCAGGGCACAAACGACGGTCTCTTCGCCAGCAAGCCCCAGGTGATTAAAACCGAATGAATTGTATTTTAATTGAGATTGATTGGGACGCAGGTGACGGAGAAAGTGCTGGGATGGTTGATCTCCATGAGGCAGACTTGTCCCAAATCCAAGATATTCCAGGTGAATCTCCCTCGTGATGACGTCGTCTGACGTCACAGGTCGTCCCATTCGGAAGATATTCGGAAGAATTCATCGTGAAGGGATTCCAGCAGTACAGAAAGAAGTCGAATGATCGTCATGCTCACCTCATCCAACTCGGTGCGACGGCGGCGAAGGGTTTAGACCATGTATCACCTTCCTTCTGCTCGGGTGACGGTGTTCACCCCTGGGGATGGAGGAGCTCGCAGTTGGGAGCTCAGCTGGCCGTGGCAATCGCTAAATACCTTTGACGAGAATAAACGAAGACACTGCAGGATCACCTCTTTCGGTGTGTCGATCTCACCGACAGAAGCATCACACCAATATCTATCCATTTTGAGTGATTGGGTCACTTCACAACGCGACAAACGTCATCGAATTCCATTGGATGTCACCTTCTCATATTTTCACCCAAACGAATCAGACTGCTGGAACACGAGCACAGATGAGGTCTATCGGCTTCCTCTTCTTGACATTGGTGGCCACTTACCTCGCCGATGATTTTCTGCTGGGCCCAACCAACTGGACGACAAGTGAGTGGAGATAATGAAGTAACACTATCCTCATTTTGGCAGTCATCGAAAAAGATTCCTCTTCTGGAAGAAGGAGTTTGAGTGACTTCCGATACATTGTACTGCCAGGAAATTACAGCGACGCCGACATCACAATATCGAACACCTACATTTCCAATTTCTCTTTGATCGCAACGGGCGATGTCCGATTTAGCAATGTCAATCTCACTGTGGCCGTCAACCGATCCGTCATTTTCGAACGCATCACATTCAAAGACTCTAAACTTACTTCGACCGCCGATCTATTGACCGTATCGCACTGTCTTTCCGTCGGTTCGACTTGGTCAGACACATCGACCACTGAGACCATCACGTCATGTGATTTTGCAGATTCCATCCTGCAAATGAGCCCAATCAGCTCGCTGTCCGTATCTGCCAGTCATTTCACGGTGCTGTTTTCGATGAGGACATCCACTGTGATGGATGATCCATTTCGGTCGTTCAGAGAGAGACCTCGCAGCAAGGTGACGTTTCGGAGTGATAGTGCAGGTGATTCGCCCAAGACAGTGTTGGATATCTCTGCGCCAGCGGTGTACTTGATATGGAGGGAGACGGTGTCGAAATTGCATTGATCCACACCGCGCGGCCGGTACAACTGTTGGGAGACACAACGAACAGCGTGATAGTGGATGAGAAGAAGAGATACACAGCCAAAGAGATCACAGAAGGGTTGTCTTTGCACACGGAGAGTTCTAGAGACGTAAAGTACGTTTCCAAAGACAAAGTGGACATGATCAGGATGTCGAAAAATAATGGAAAGGCCTTGATCTACGAAGATTGAAGATGGTACATTCACATATTGTCAGAAGAGACAAAATCTGCAGGCTCTCAAGCCACAACATACTTTTTCGCTATGCCGCATGCATTCCGTAGAACGACTCCGCGTTCGATATCTCTCCACTAAAGAACATGTTACAAGTCCAGCATGGAGCTTCTCCTTTTGTCTTGTGTGTCGTTCTACAGCGTGTTTCGCATTTTACCCCGAAGAACGACTCCGCGTTCGATATATATCTTTCCGCAATCCACAATCGCATGAAGTCGATTGGCTTCCTCTCGTTTGTGCTGTTGGGAGTTTGTCTTGCGGAAGATTTCAGTTTGGGCCCAAACAATTGGACGTGTATGTGAAGAGATCATAATCGGAAACTCACATCGGCAGCCATCATCGAGCAACATTCGTCTATAGGGATATCTGGAGTCAGCAACTACTCATACGTATTGCTTCCGGGAGAGTACAATGACGATTCCGCCACCATCTTCAACACCTACATCTCCAACATCTCTTTCGTTGCAGCGGGTCACGTTATATTCAACAACGTCAGTCTCACAATATCCACCAATCAATCCATCCTCTTGAAAGGCATCAGTTTTTACAACACAACAATCCAGACGACCTCCGACTTATCGTCCGTCTCACAATGCCTCTTCAACAATTCTACTTGGACTGATGATACGGCTACATCGACCATCATCTCATGTGATTTTACAGACGCAACTCTTCAAACGGAAAACAACACGCTATCGGTATCGCACAGCCAGTTCACCCGAGGTCACGCATCTTTCAACTCCTCTGCTCTAACACTGGACGATTGCAACTTTCATGCTCTCTCCATCACAGTTTCCGTCTCGAAGTCCGTGGTGATAATCGATTCCACCTTCGAAGGCGATTCAGATCGCGATGTCGATTGGGTGATGCCTGCCGATCTTCTCGTTCGAAACGTCACCATGATGAGAGGTCTCCACTCGAATTTCCAAACCAATCTGCCCGTCACCGTCCTCATAGACAACAGTACCGTGAGTCTTCCATTGCCATCATGATCATTCGGAATGACGCCATATCAGATCGGTCACTGGATGGATGACTCGTCCTCTCCTCGCTATTCGATCACTTTCAGAAACCATAGCACCATCTCCGTCGATCGCATCGCCCACAGCGACCTCTATCGACTCACCCTGGAGGAGAGCCAAGTCAGTTTTGCAAAACTTTTCACTCTGTCGAGTTTATCCCTAGACTTCACGCCGGACAACTCAACCAACTTGTGGACCATGATATCTCTCGTGCAGACTCAGCTCTACTGGCAGAACATCGCACAGTGGCCCAGCTCTCTCAGCTCAACAATCAGTACTGTGACGATGGTCAGAGTGTATGTGGACATCATTCCTGCAAGCTTCTTGCCGCCTTATAGCCTGAAGACACTGAGCGTGAAGAATGGAGAGATAGGGGGTAGTTTTCCGGCGTGGACGAGCTTGAGGACGTTGGAACTGATAGACACAAAATTTGGAGGAAAGTTCCCGTTTCTGCCTGATCTGCAGAATCTCTATGTCTCAGGATGTCACTTCACAAGTGAGTATCATGCATGACATCTCGACTCGCATCCTGACGTCATGACATCAGGCTTCTACAACACTCCGCCTCTTGCATTTCAGTCGAATTGCAGTATAACAGATAACTCTCCCACCGTTTTGGCAGACGACACACCGAGATGGATCCAATACTCTTGTGGCGTACAAGTGATGTACGTAGATTACGTACAGCCAGCCACTGGTGAATTCGAAACTTCGCACAAATATCTGAAGGGACATAGCCGGAGGCTCGGTCAGCATCATTGGAGCCAATCTGGTAGGCACTGTGGGTCTATCTGTTCTGCAGAACTACACTGTCATCAACGACACCCATGCGTACGCGTACGTACCATCCGGTACAGGCAGAGTCTTCGGTCGCATCGGAAATGGAGTTCTCTCTACCATCTTTCCCATCATCTACAACGAGCCAAATGTCACTTCGATCTACTTGAACTCGAGCTTCAATGTGACGCAATCGAGTGAGAATCCATCTACAACGCTCATCTCACCCACTCGATCAGTATTCGAACTCAGCAATGATGTGACGAGTTTACATCTGTACTTCTTGTATGGCGTCTATTCCATCAGCTTCAGTGAACCATCCATTCCACTCTCTCTGTCCTTCCACTTTGACGTTCCTGGTACAATCATACAAGGAGGCACGATATCACTTGGGCAGTACAACTCGTTCAGTATCCACGGAAACCTCACCATCATCGACACATCCATCGATACGGCCCAGGACTCCCACCCGGGACCGCTCATCTACTCTGACCCGGTACCGCAAGACATCTCACCCTACCCCTTCTACGCCTCCGACGTACAATTCGGAATTCAAATGTCCCGATCGATCAAGCTAGTGGGTGACGCCATTTTTTTCCGCTGCAATTTCACCGGAGATTTCAAATCTACGTCCATAGCGACCATCTACGTGTACGACTCCGTCTACAACTCCAGTAGGATGAATCTATCTACCCTACCCAGTCAGACGATCCAGGTGATACGATGACACTTCGATGGATTCACATCGAGCAGATTCGATCTTGTACATTCTCCAGCGATGTCTCCCGGCCCAATCCGGAATCGAATAATCAAGACAAGAGACAAGTGATGGTCTCACCCGTCACCATCGGTGGTAGTGGTGGTACCACGGCCACGTTTGTATCGGTCACTACCGCGGAGGTTCACGTCAACGACACACTCTTTATCGTGACTTCGGGTGATTACGACTCTCTCTGCCTGAAAGGAACTGGTGGTAATAATTTGAGCCGGCTGTTCATCTACAATTCGACCATGATCAATTGCACGGCGAATTCTTTCTCAGAGGTGAGTTCAGAACCTAGTAAACCGTTCGGTGAACGGATGACAGGTACGAGCAATTTCCAGCGATATCATGTTAGCTATGACGACCGACTACAACGCCACCGTGTCCATCTACAACACGACCGTCTCATTCGAGACGAGTTACAAGTCTCCAATACTTTTGTTATTCACACCCATATCTCTGGTACGTTGCATGTGGAATCTATCGATCTACAACGAGAGTCAAGTGACAGGCGCCTACACGTGTCCCATCAATCAGTTCTACATCTCAGACTCTACACTGAGTTCAGACGGATTCGATTTCACCTTGACGACCAGCTTCCGATCTAAAAATAGCACAATCAATGCCACGGTCGATTATTCTACGATGGAGAATGTGATGGAACTGGAGATATCTTACAGCCAGCTGTCAGTCTGGCCGTTTACCACGGCACTATCTGCTTCACTGTTGAGTCTGAACCTGTCACACAACGACATCTCACTAGTCGGCAACATCAGCGGCATCTCTGTCGTGGATCTGTCCTACAACGAGATCACGACGTTTCCGTATTTCTCTGGCGTCAGTCAGCTGGACGTCAGGGGCAATCAGATCTCTGGTGAGTACTCTCTCACAACATTTTTGATGCAAGTCTTCGATCTGATTATTCGAATAGACTTCGTCAACGACGAGTACGCGGGTAGTCTGTACTGTCTGATGGACACAGACTATCCTCTGTCCAGATATCTGCCCTGGGCTGAGTCTATGTGTGACTCTCACTTCTTCGTTGTAGATGGTACGAGTGCATATACAGACGGAGGCTACTTCACTATCAACGGTCGCGGACTCGATGAGAGAATATCCGGTATTAGGGTGGACAACTCTAGCTTCACCTCTGAGATCATCTACAACAACGGAAGTGTCGCACACATCTCTATAGCCAACGGACCAGAAGGACAGTGGATCAATGGTACACTGTACAGAAGCGTGGGACAGTCAGTATCTATCAAGAGGAGTGGCAGCAGCAGCGTCAGCAGAGCGTTCACAGCGAGGAGAGGAGGAACGAGATGTCCAGGACAGTTTTGTTCAGCCTGTCCCAACGGAACATCTTATCCTCTCAACAACTTTGCGGAAATTGTCAACTACATTTCGGTGAATTTTCATTTGGAAATATTTCAATTAACTGTCATCAGGCGGCACCAGAGAGCAGTTGTGTCCATGTTGATTACGCAATTATCGTGGACTTGGCCGTGACGAATGTCACGAGATGGAGCTACTGCTCCACGCTCTTACGTGCAGGTCTTCGATTGAACGACTTCAATCTACAACGAACTTACGTCTGTGTACCTCTGGAAGATGTCATTCCACTGATCGATTTTCCGCTGTCACTCTCTCGTGGCGTCGTCGAGGTGAAATCGATCGGTCATCCACAATGGTGTAGACTGATGATGTGACAGTCACTGTTCACTTACGATACCATACGACCACTGTACAGTGGTAACGCTTCGCAACTGACGCCTTTCTTCACTCTCCTGGATGCTCTGGTTCGCAATCAGCTGTACAACTACACTCAGCCCATCGCCATCTCATCAGACTACATCAAGCTGAGCATAGAGAAGGTGAGAGGAGAGAGACAGAGAGAGAGGAATGAGACGAGCACAGATCGCCAGAGTGCCTGAGCTGTCGACAGCTGTCAGAGTGGGCGACACTGCCACAGTCGTCTTCTCTCGTGAGGTGATATCCCACGATGATTCGATGTAAATGATGACATGTGCAGGTTCTATCGAAATCACCGGAAGGGTTTATGGTAGTGGATCTGCTGACGTTCAATCCATTTGCCTTTGTCAATCAGTCCATGTGAGATATCTGTTTCTCTATCATTCATGAACAATCCATCTCTTCCAATTGAACTCCATATTCCATCTTTTAGAATATCAAATCTAACAATTCAACACAGCGTGGGACAGATATTGGGTGTAGAACTCCTGGACACTTCTCTTCAAGTCGTCAACGTCAGTGGACTGAATGATCCTGTCACATTCACCATGCCTCTCTCTTCTCCTCCATCTTCTGGTGCGTTGTGTACAATGTCAGATGTACACTGACGTCTGACAGGCATGACATGTCTTCACTGGAGTCAACGTGATGAATCTTGGATGCCTGATGGATGTACTACGCTCAGCGTCTCGAATGTATCAGTCATGTGCTCCTGCAATCACTTTACAAACTTCACTTATGGTGTACCTATTCAGAAGCCGAGTCAACCTGTGAGTGTCATCTCTAATGGATGATGTGTGATGACGTCATCACAGTCTTCTTCTATCAATCCCGCCGTCATCATAGTCCCCGTTGTAGTCGGCTCTCTCCTTCTGCTCGTTCTCATTATGGCCATCTTGTTTGTCGTGAGAAGAAAGAGAAGAGGGCTAGAGCAAGAGTTCGAGTTAGACAGTACAGACATGAGAAGCTACTGCACGCTAGAAGAAGAGAGCATCAGAGTAGAGAGAAAGAACGGACAAGTGTGTCACGGTGAGTCGGTGGAATGATGTGGTAGCATGATTGATGAGAGCAGGCACGATGAAGGGAATGACAGCTGTGACGCTGCTGAGACAGAGTGGAAGCACAAGAGAGATGCTGAGCGAATATCAGATACACAAGGTGATCACATTTCGAAGACATTTCTGGTCACTCTAATGGATGAGGACTTCGTTCATTTGATCTGATGTGTATGTAGAACGCACATCATCCAAACATAGTACAGACGTTCGGTACATACTACTATGAGTTTGGCTGTCATCTCGTTGTAGAAGACACGCCCATGGGTTTAGCCAGTGATGTGTTCAAGAGCGCAAGATATCATTCATTGACGCAAGAGAACAAGACATCCATGTGAGCTGCAATATCCCACATCATCACATCCGGCTGACGCGTTGTAGATGCCTACAGATCGCCAGTGCCATCCACTATCTGCACAGCAACAATATTGTACACGGAATGATACGGTCCAAGAGCGTGCTGTTGAAAGAACAAGGTCCACACTCAGTCATCGCCAAGCTGTGTGACTTCTCTCATGCGTCAGATGCAAGTAGAGAGGCGATCGTGAGAGAAGATGTGAGGTGGCAGGCGCCTGAGCAGATAGAGAAGCAGAAGACAAGGACAAACACAGACGTCTGGTCTTTTGGCATCTTCATGTGAGAGAGGAAAGATGGGATGAAGATTGAGACTGATATACGATGCAGGTGGGAAGTGTTTGAGAAGGGCGCAGTGAGTCGAGTAGAGAGAGAAGAGTGATTTGATATATCTACAGACACCTTTTGATGGAATGAGTGAGAAGGAGGCGATACAGAGCATCTGTAAGGGTGTTTGGAATGATCCACCTTCATCCTGGACTGCAAAGAACCTGTCTGTGTATCAGAGATGGTGAGACAATGTCATCATCATCATGTCATGACACGAACAGCGTGATAGTGGACGAGAAGAAGAGATACACAGCCAAAGAGATCACAGAAGGGTTGTCACCACAGAAAGAGAGTCCCAAAGAATTGGACTATGTTCCAAAAGACAGAGTGGACATCATAAGGATGTCGAGACAAGACGGAAAGCCCTTGATCTACGAAGATTGATTGCATCTTTGAATTTCATTCATCAATATTCCTGGCCTTGATAAACCCTTGGTCCATATTCTCTTCTATCTCAGATCTGTAGAGGCATTGTGATGCAAATGTTCATGATCTCCGAGTGATCGGACACCAAGCAAAAGAGAGATTGTTGTTCTTCAAAGGTCGAGTGTATGTCATTTCAACGGTCATTCCTCTGCGATAACATCTAGAGAGTGCTGCGACTTTCCCTTCTTCAGTGCATCATTGATCGGTGGTAATGTCTCGAGGTGTCAGCCGTAGGTAGAGGAGGATTGCGATGGCTTCTCATCTCGGCAGATATTTTCGCATGGAGGTCCATCACCTTGGTAGTGCTCCTTCTCTCTGCCTATCTCATCAGGTGGTCGCTCATCACAATTTAGAAGTCCTTCTCACACCTTCATCATCGTCCGTGATGGAACGATGAGTGACACACGAATACAACATCTTTATTAAGGTCTGACACCTCCTCCATCGATGGTCTCTCCGAAACCGTGGATGCCCGTGGCCGTGAAAACGAGAGTCAAGATAGAGAAGAGTCCCTCTCCCAAGACGAATCCGGAAGCAACCACGATCATGTAATTGGTATGAGAAGTGGGCTTCCACTTCATCCAGATGACCTGAGACAAGTATAAGCTTGAAATCTTCTCTTCAATGTAGAGACCTGAATGATGGAACCGATCCAGCGAGGGATCGTCACGTTGGGTTGGATGAACATTCCAATGGCAAAAGCCATGGGGCTGGGAATCCACTTGGTGTACTTGTGCCACCTCTCGGGCAGAACGTTCTCGATGACGGTGATGACCCCGGATAATACGGCAAAACCGATGCAGAAGGGGATGACAGAGCTGGGGAGGCTGCGGTTCATGAGAACGCGAGACATGGCCAGCCACACGTTCGCCATGGGTGCCTGAGAGTGTCAGGGGCGAAATGTCGTCGAAATTTCACCGTCATGGGCTTCTGACCGATGGTGTAGATCGAAGCGTACAGAGCGTAAGCTCCCGCCGAAAAGAAGACGGAAAAGATACTGCCGATGGCTTGACCGACCAGCATGGCTCGGGGAGAGGCGTTGAGGAGATGTCCTGTCTTTAGATCTTGTAAGAGGTCTCCAGCTTGCGTCGCTCCAGCTTCAGCGATGGCTCCGGCGACCAGACAGGGGACGATCTATTTTTGGATGAGAGCGTTGTAGATGGAGGTGTTCTACCTGACCGGGGGAGACGAAAGAGAGGACGATCTGAGCGATCTTGCCGACACCAGACACGGGCTGTGAAGAATAAATCCATTTTCGAATCGATTTTAAAGTTTCGCTCACGTTGAAATCGGTCTCACCGAGGGCGCGAACGGCCAACACAGACACCAAGAGGGACATCAACAGGGCGACGAGAGGATCTGACGGAAAGTCAACCATCTACAACCTGCCGAATCGACTCCTCACCATACCACGCGATACCGAATAAGGGGGTGACGATTCCGATGCAAAGGGCGGACGAAACGATTAGACCAGAGATCCACAGCCAGTGGGGCACACTCTGGGAGGGTGGTGCGGGGTCGTGCACTTCTTCAGCCTTGTTCTTCTTGTACGCGATGATCATCTTGATCAACATGACTGGATGATGTCATCACTTGAAATTTCGATGAAATTTCTCCTCACCGCCCAGACCGACCACGGCCTCCGTCAGCATGATGGCCAAAGAGATCCACAAGATCCAGCTGTACGATGATCAGAAAACTCGCAGAAATTTCAATGAGATCTCACTTGGTGGGTGTTCTGGAGTAAGCCTCGACGGGTGGATGTTTCGGGTCTGGGTACGAGACGAGCCACTTGCTCCATCCCTTCTCCAATGAAATCGGACCCAAAATGGCCCATCCCACAATAGCTCCAAGCATCATGGAGCTGGAAGTCTTGATACCCATGATCATACCTTGTCCTCCGTAACTCAGAGCTGCACGGTGTCATTTCCTTCCTCTCTCGTTTATCAGACTCACAGACTTTGATCCACCAGTAGAAATCGGTGGCGCCAGGTAAGTGGACCCACTCGAACACTTGTAAGTCGCCGACGACTTTGACGAAATAAGTGAAGACGGTCAACAGTCCAGAAGACAAGAAGGAAGCACCGAGGGCGATCCATCGATTACGCCACAAGGCGGCCTCGGCTCTGTCAAGAGTCAGCGTTGTAGACGGAAAATAAATCAACCCACTTTTCTTCTTGGTACTGCGTGATGTCTCTCTCTAGTGGAGTGTTGTACTGTTCTTTCATGGCAAATTCATCGTGATGAATGAGAGATCTTCTCTCGTCAACTTCTTCGGCCAGTTCTGCGGTGCGTCAAATCGAAGATATTCCATCTACAACGATGTAGATCGTACCGTCGTCCTCAGTTACCGACGGCATCTTGTGTAGAACTCGGATCATTTGGGCCGTGGCTGTTCCGGAGGGAAACTTGAGCTTCTCCTTCAAGATCTGATGATGGAGTCATCACATGTCACCACTCATCGACTCACGGTCTGCCTCCTGAGAGGTACGGCAAAGAAGACACCAAAGTAACAGAGAGCAAAGGACCAGGCAAGCATTTTGATGAAGTTCAGCTTGACGGGTTCGTGGTTGTCTAATTGAGGGTCCAGCTTCTCCAGGGCGGGAATGATACCGACGAAACCTGAAATTTCGTGTCAGGGACGGGTTTTAGGGTTTAAGGGGGATGAGGGTTACCTGCGGCGAGGGGCATGGTGGCGGTGGCCACGGCGGTGGTCTGTAAGAGGACGTTGTCTAGTGGACCAAACCTTCCAAATAAATTGTTCGTCTTTCCCAAGCTGAGTGCTTTGATCAGACCGAAACCTGAGATGTGTGAGATGGAGGAGAGGAGAGGGGATGATCACCGAGGAGAGTCGATTGGAGAGAACCCATCGTGACCCAGCCGGCTGTCAGACCAAAGTACGTGTTGGTGAAGCAGAGGATACCACCTACGAGGACGCCGACAATGATGGACGCAATTCCGGAAGCCTATGAGGGTCAGTGGAGGTAGGATAGAAATGTGTGTCACCGTGAATGCATTATACTCGGGATTCTTAAACTGAACCTTATCTACAGGTAACTGACGGTGTCAGCGAAGGTGATTATCATTTTCCATCTCACAAGAGCAGTAGTTCCGCTACTACCGTCTGACTCCTCTCTGAAGATAGAGGCCCTGCGAGACGAACGGAAAGACATGATGCCAGCCGATCCTGCACAACGTCCTAAATAGTTGAATGATGTCGCAATCCAACACGGTCGGACATCTCGAATCTGCGAATGCGATGTTCGTCATCTTGGATTCCGGGGAAATGAATACGGATTGGCTTAGACAGCTATGCCTGTACTGCGATACCAAGACATGGTGTCAGTCGTCAGGTGTTGGCTGGGTACGACGGTTATCCCACCCGCCCAACTTTTTGATCATTGCATGAGATGCGTCTCGATGACCCTATCTATGACGGGCAGACGATTGAGGTGGATCTTCACGGGAAATTGCCATTTTCATTTGGAAGTGAGATGACACCTGGAGTCGGACGGCCTCAACTTCCAATGTCTGGACGCATTCTGCAGTCTGCTCTGTCTCATATTCATTCCTCGACTCACACAGTCATCACCAGTACAAACAGCTAACATTACGAACACCATGAAAACAATCTTACTCGCCCTTGGTCTCGCCGCCGTGTGCCTTGCTTCCGCCGACGGAAGCTTCGCAGCGGCAGGACCTGACGGAGCGGTCAAGTACTCATCCAACGAGGCAGCACGTCTCCTCTCTATCGCCAGCATCTTGAACGGCGGCACCAATGACGTCGACGATCGCGGACTTCTATCTGACATCAACATCATTGGCAACTTCATCGGAGGAAAGAAGAACAGAATCGATGCCATCAACGACTTTGGCGGAGACTTTTCCGGTAACGATCACCTGATCTGATGGATCGCACGATCTGAAAGAATCACGCAGGTTTTGCCAAGAGGTCCGACTTTTTGGGCGACACCTTCGGATGCTTCAGATACTACAACGGCGAGAACTTCTCCCTCGTTGATCTCATCTACGACCTGTTGACTCCCCACCGTCAATCCCAGGCGACCTCCGCTTTCTGTGAGTCAGATCGACTCCACCTCTATCGTCCGATCATCACCTGTCGTCTGACCACAATCATCTGATCGTCTGTAGTTGGAATGAAGAGATACGCAGCTCTCACTGACGATTTCTCTCTTCTGAGAGATCTCAACGTCATCGGAAACTTCATCGGTGGAAAGGAGAACAGAATCGATACCATCAACCGCTACAAGGGAATCGGCTCGGGAGCTTTCTAAGTTTCGACATAAAGGCAAACCGATCATCGCATGATCAAGTTGTTCATTTCGCTGTTATTTATCACAATACAAACATTGATTTTAGAAGGCGCTGGCGGTCGTTGTGAGGTCGTCCCATCTGGCATTCCACAGTGTCTTGATCAATCGATCCTTTGCCTCCAATGAAGGAATCCTCTCCAGCGCAAACAGGGTGAAGAAGCGAACGTAACGGTTGTGGTTGGTCTGTGACGTCACATCGAGCTGCTTCACCACTTCGTTCACTTGTGGTGTCTCGGCTATTTCTCTCGTCATAGTGGAGCCCGTCTGGCCGATCGAGAAGGCAGAGAAGAATTGAAGTTGATCGTCACGGATCTGTAAGAGCCCTGCCAGCGTCTGGAGCACCTTCTCCACGTCTTCGGGTCTCTTGGAGCAGGTTCCCAAGGCTTCCGCGACAGATCTCTGCAGGTGGATGTTGGAGGAGGTGGCGGCGTGGAGAAGTGCTGGGACGATGAGGTCGTGAGGTCTTAAAGTTTCGCTCAGCACGAAAGCTGCGGCCGCTCTCGGTCCACAGTCGACCTTCTCGTCCCTCAATATCTCACACACGGAATCGATCATCTGTACGAGTCAGCATCTTCACGGAATTTTCCACGTCGACGGGTCACCTGATCATCATCCCTGGCGGTCAAACCGTACATGGCACATCTATACGTGTTTTCGTCTGCACTCCGAAGAGCCTCTAGGAGGATTTTGAGTGACTCGTTGTCTCCTGACGATCCCAACTTGTAAGCTGCGATCAGCCTGACTGGCTCGTTCTGGTCTCCCGGTAGATATAACACCTTAGCGGCCTGATGACATCAGTTTTCGACGAGTTTTATCCCGCATTTCACCTCTGCTATCTGCTTGGAGGTGAGGGGTGTGCTCTGGTATCGCTTTCCACAATGCCAATCCCAGACATTTCTCCACAGATCTGTCAGATCATAATTGGCCGCTGCCTTTTGCACTGCTTCCGTGGCGGGAAACTCTAACGACTGAGAGTACCAGGAAGGCTGCTGCGGCATCTACTTCCGCGTCATTCGAAATTCGATGGAAATTTCGAATCGTACCTTGGTTCTCATGAATTGAAACTTGAACATGTAACGTAACTTGTTCCCTTTGTTCGGTGTCCCTCTATGCCACAAGTCGTAGTGAATCAAGACGACGCTGCCGGCAGGGCAAGTGACCATCTTCGCCTGAGGAGCCTTCCATTCAGAAGGCAGCGTGTCAGACGGAAGACGATGCAGCATGTTGCCACAAGAATAATACTGTGACGTGGGTACGACTGGTATCATCATCAGGATGGATGATGGATGAGATGATAGAGAGTGAACTCACTACAGGTGGGTCCTAGTTCGAGGGTTGTGTCGGCAGGGTAATACATCACCATGGCCCATCGGGTCTTGTGATGTCTGAGGTGATTATAGCCGTAGTAACTGTCTCGATGGATCTTCTGGGGGGGATGGCCGGGGGCATTCACGTGAGGGTAACGGTGAGCGTGCATGATGTAATCACGTCCTAAGACGGATGTCAGAGCCCCGCGGACCTGACGTAGATCAGGAATAATGCACGATGATGTCAAGAGGACTCACTGCAGGTGTCTCAAAGACTTGTCTGAGTTCGGGGACGAGAGGAAGGATGTTATTTCCTGGGTTGTTGTCTTTTGCGGTGGTGTCGAGTGATCTCGTCTTCTCACAGATCTTGTCGTGGAAAGTGGGCGGGAGGTTCGTATTGAGGACCAAGAAGCCGTTGACGATGAAATCACTCATCTGCTGATCCGTCAAGAGGACGGTGCTATGATCCACGATGGGTGAACGATCGATCACGGTGACCTGCACGTTCATCAGGTGATAACGGTGAGCATCCCATGTCTTCACCTCTGTGTACTTTTGTCTCGGTCGTGGGGCATTGCCTTGTGAAGCCGTGGACTCTTGCTTCTGCATCCGACTTCTTGGCATGTTTGTTGTCCTGTCTGTGTATGTTCTGAATAATAATGTCGCTGGCCAAATCTCGCACTGCCTTTGGCTTTTTCCCGAACGGAAGTCAGCAACAGAACGCGAAATGTTTCTGATTTGAGAAGAGACAAGAGACAGACAAGAGAAGGGCTATGTACGTATGTATTATAGAGTGGTGTTCAGGATGTCCCACACGGGATCATCATCTGAAAGATTTCGGTACATCTTGAGCACCTGATGGATCGTGTGAGATCGTATGATGATGGAGATCTCACTTTGAAGAAGAGATATTCGTTGATGAGATCGGGTGTCCCTCGAACACATCCATTCTGTATCCTTCGCCACCACAGGAACACCTTCTCCCCATCAACTCCATCTCATCATCTTCAAACTCACCTCCACGGCCGTCTTCTTTAACAGTGAAGTGAAGAATTCTCTCGTCTCTTCGATGGCTTTCTTCTTCTCATCGTCCAACAGAGTGACGTCAACCTTTTCCGTCAATTGATTGGCCAAGTCGTCCAGCAGCTTCTCCCTCTACGAGATCGTCGGTCCGATGTGATGATGCATGCGATGGACACACCCATCCTCCCAAACGAAAGGCGTCCATGTCTTCTTCCGTAGGAGGTCGAGGGTGAGGCTCTGATTTCAGGTGTTGGGTGAAGTCCCCCATCTGATGATGATGTCATTTAGACATCGCATGAGCTGATCTACCTGCTCTTGGATTTCCCGCCAAAAAGAATTCTCCCTGGCCCGCTCGTTCAGAAATGTCTGGAATTCCTCCAACTACAACGAGTCAATCGTCAGACAATTTGACGCCCCACCATTGATAGATAGAGGTCATCGACAAATCTCTCATGATAGCTCATCTGAATGACCGTCTTACACAAGAGGTTACGTGAATCGTCCACGTATGTCTCTACGGCCCTCCTCGTGTTGTTCCTCATTCTCTCGATAGCCTGGGCCGTGAGTGACAACGGAGAAGTGTTAAGAGGTTCTCCATCTCCCAAATCGAAGTCGAGCTCAGTCATCTGAGTTCGAATCAGAACATTTTGACAACTTTCAACTCACTGTGACGGTGGATGAGCGCTCTCCATCTCCTCTCCTGACTTTTCTTCCTTTATCTCCTGGCTCTTCATCTTCTGTCTGTCTCTTCCTCTTGTTCTTTCCGTGCTGACTTGCGTTCGCATGGGTATCATCATCACATCTTGCATCTCGGATGATGTTGACTTCTTCTCGTGTCCCCTCTTGTAATGTGGGTTGGTCATCCTCATCGTGCGTGATCGTGTCGGAGATGTCGATGATGTCCATGGGTAATGCAGCATGCTGCCTCCCTTCACCCGTCGGTTCTCTTGTCTTGTCTTGTCTTGTCTCCTCTCTGCTTTCCTCTGTATTTTCACCTCTGCCTTCTTCACGATTTTTCTCTCTTCTTTCTTCTAACACATCTTCTCTTCTCTCTTCAGTGCTTTCTTCATGTTTCGTCTGAATCGTTTCCATCGGTTCTCTGTCGAAACGTGGTTGTTTGGGAGGCTCATGGATGATGATGGGTGATCTGACTTCCTTAGAGGGAGTGATGGGCTCTATTGTTGGCAAAGAGTGATTCATAACATCTCTCCCTCGATCTTCACGATCGGAGTCATCGTCTATCGTTAAATCGACTGTTGTATTTTGTCTCTTTTGGGGTATTTCATTGATCTCTTGCTTAATCTCCTTCTGTATGATCATCAGATATGTGTGTGACGAAGCCACATCACCTTGATGGAGACGTCTTTGCACAATCGTAGGGCGCGAAAATGATTCACTGCCTCCCTCGTTCTGCCTTTTTCTATCATTCCGTTGATGTGATCCAGGATGCTTGCATCATTCGGCCATGATTCGGTGGCGTTCATAAATCGTAAGTACCAATGTTCTTGTTCTAAGGTAAGATTCTCTTGTCTCTCCCTTTCTCTGGGCTTCTCGCATCAGCCGATGTATACAGTATGATCATACAATTCACCAACCTTAGACATTTTGTTTCGAACCTGGTCGAATAGATTGTTCAGTAGAAAGAGAATCTCGGTCACATCCGCAGATCGGAGTTGATATCTGGGTATGAAGAAGACTTCACGGGTTCCGATGCGTGGAGTGAGATGAACGTAGGACGATAGTCTACAACATTCAATGTGGCTCGAATGATGCATCGCATCACCTACTCAGTGCCTCCTCGTCATCTTCGCCCTGTGTATCATCATAGCTTCCAAAGCTCTTTGTAAATCGAGAGAGGGGGTCATCGCCCAACACGATCTCCATATGATCCGGCTCGCAATATCATGCGTTTGAATAATTCCGTCTGACCGCCAAACCATCTCATTCTACAACAAAAACATCATCCCACGATCGATCCATCATCATGCAAACACATGCGAATCATTATCACGCTGTCCATGTCATTTTATTTGTCTTCCTTCTTGTCCTTCTTGTCCTTCTTGTCCTTCTTCTCATTAGGGTCCTTCTTGTATTCGACCGGTACGAGCTGGTCTCCCTGCTTCTCCAACAGAGTGAACTGCACCAAGAAGAACGTGACTTTGTGGTCCCTCGATTTGCAAGCGTATCGCAGGGGCTGTACACGTTTTGGCGCCAATTTTTTCCGCGAACATTCTCACCTCTCCGTTGGAGTACTTAATCATGTTGATGGACATTTTCACTGCGGGCAGACGGATCTTGAAATTGGCAAAGTCCAAAAATGGATTGAAAAAGTCGAAATTCCAGACCTGTTGTAGACGGTGAATCGTCGCACTACAACCTGCCATCAGTTTCTTCACCTGGTAGGGATGGACGATGACCTCTTTCCGGGTGTCCTCCTTGCTGAGATGCTTTCTCCTCTCGTTGACGTCCATCTTGTTTCTCTGTGGAATACCCAACATCGTGTCTTCGATGATGTGCTCTCCGTTTGGAGATGGCCAATCGGGCAGGCTGATGGGTTTGTCGAAGGTGATCTCGCTGCCGTCGGTGGAGTTCTGAGCGTAACACGTGTTCATCGTGGCGATGAGAGGAGATCTATCGATGTCAGAAGTGAATGGAGCGGTATGAGATGATAATGGTACCTGGCCCAAGGCTTTTCAGAGTGCAGATCAGCCTCCAATGAAGGATCGATCGTGGCTTGGATGAATTTGAGGGCGGGACCGGCGAGTTTGGGGATCTTGAGCTTGTTATCGAATTCATTGCCCCACATGATGTCATTCGCTGTCCAGTCTCTCTTAAAACGTCCCTGCACTTGAATGGAACAGAGTCTAAGAGTTCAAAGTGAGTGACCGGTTTTACGCCAAACGACGGCATCGAGTTATAGCCCGAAATGGAGAGAACAGAAGATAATGGTCACCTCTGAGTCTTTCCAAAGTATGGAGAGCTCTCGATGGGTGGTGTTCCATCAGGTGTTATGCCGTTGAAGTGAGCGATACGAATGGCAATACGACCGGTGAACTCAGGAGAGTCAATGAGTTCGGGAACACCCTCCCCATTGACAAGAATGGGTCTCAATGTGTCGAGAGTAGCTCCTACTTTGACCTGGAACACCTCAGAATGATGTCCACTGTCGATGTAGCCTCTATTCACCTCGACTGTGTAATCTTTTCCCTTCCAAACGACCATCTCTTCTTGATTCTAGTTTCACGAACGATTCTGTCCCGAACGATTAGACACATTATTATTCACTCTCGAGTCTTATAAGACGTTTTGATTCGAAGCAATGAGAGGACATGATGGCCTCACTCTCTTCGTTGTGATGGAAAAAGATAATATTCTCTGTTAGTCGAGAATCACTGACATCTTCGCATTTACATTCGCCACTTCAGTGCAACTACACGGCCATTTTCATAGATCCTACTGCCCCTCTCAAAGCATAACAATGTACAACATTCATACGTTTATTATAAGTGAACGGGTGTCCTATTCGACAGGTCCCTCCAATTCGACTACCTCTAACGATACGCTCCGTGCACATTCCAAGAGGATACTCTTGTAGTCGTCCTCGCCAGACCATTTACATATCTCAGCCGCGAGCTCTTCACTGGCTGATTCCAATTCATCCTATCACCTTCAGACACAGTGCACTTCCATCGAACATGCAAACACACCTTGGGATACAAAGCCATCTGTCTCTCCGCATCTATCTCCTCGAATTGAGAGGATGGGCTAACATCATCTCTCTTCTTTGATGAATTATTGCGTTTGTCCTTCTTTGGGTTCAACGGATCTCGATGGTATTTTGCCTTCCTGATGATCTTCGATTCGGGAGAGAGCATCTTGAACTTTGTCCATGCGAAAAATGGATTGGAGAGCTTGACGGTGATGGTCCGTCCGCTCTCTTTATCGTGCAAGATGACAAGCAGTTGAACCTCTTGTCGCGGTCTTTCGCCTGATGATGTCAGACGTTTCTTCATGTCTTCAGACGACCACCTGGCCATTTAGCGGTCACAATAAAGTGTTTGGGTAAGTGACAGTCTACGACACGGGGGCTTCCACCTTCAGACACGATGATGGAGTGCCGATCCACCACGGACATGTTCTTATCTCTGATTCATATGTCAGACACCATCACACGGATGACGTCCTTATGATTATACCTCATCCCTTGGATGATGTCCTCTTTGTCTTGAATTCGAAACAACCGCACAGACATGTTCATATGGTTTACAGGATAAGGTGGAAGTCGTCCAAATGAGGGTCTCTCTCCTTCATACTGGAGCTTGAATCCCTTCACTTGTTCTCTGTCCACTCGGACTTGTTCTTCTTCGATCGCAACAAAACCTTCTAACGAAACAAATGTGTGTGATGGTGTGGGTTGTCTCATGTGTGTCCTTCAGAGAAATGCTTCTTCGATGGGCATTCCGCAGCGAGAATCGTTCGTTCACCGAATGGAGCAAAACCGGATCGAACATTTCTGGAAGGTTTTGGCGGGACGTCAAATTACACAGGTTGCGTGAATAAAACACATTAACCTGAATAAGATGACACAGCACTGTCTTCACAGAAATGCTCAGTTGTCACACGATATTCGTCTCGAACACAACACATCCACATGAAGAAGAGATGAAACGCTACACTAATCGATTTCTATTTCGAATGGAAAGACAAAACCCGGTGGCTTGATGTCTCCATACTTGACCGGCGAAAAGAAACGAACGAAGGCCATTCTGGCCTCACGATCCTCAAAAATAAGCGACCTCTTCGAATCGATGGCTCTCAAAAAGTCCGAATAACGGGCGCAGTTGTCTCTGATCTCTTGCATCGTCTTGAACTTTGGACACGAGCCCCTCAGCCCCTCGAATTTGGCTGATGCAAAGAAGCTCTTGACTAACTGACGATGACGCATCAGCATCGCGATCACGCGGTGATATGATGATGACGCATCAGCGTCACGATCGTCGCGATGATATGATGATGATGATGAGATGATCTCACAATCTGATACAGTCCGGTGACTTCCTTCTCCGTGCGATAGATATACCACTCTTGCGAGTTCAGCCTCATCCTCACCTTCAATGTCTACGTAACGTCAAACTACAACGAACCATTTCTTCTCACCGGTCCGGCCTGACTGTGCATGCAATCTTCAACGAGGACGTCAACGTAGTTGTCCTCTACGTCTTTCACGTCTAAATAATCTGGATAAGAAGGAAGCTCAGACTTGCTTCTTCTGAGAGCAGCCATCTTCTCCTTCGCGTAGTCTCTCTCTTCTCTCTTGGCGGCTTCTGCTTCCTGGAAGAGTGAGCGTTGTAGATGGAGTCGACTTTCTCGAATATCGTACCTTCTTTCGATTGACGGTGCGTTCCTTCCTCGATAGATCGGCGTCGACGGCTCCGTTGATTCGAATAGCTGCCGACCAACTTTTGATGTCCCCTTCAGACATTCAGACACAAGTGGATGATGATGTCGGTGGTGTGATGTGGAGGGCGTCGTTGATGAAGCGATGAGTGAATAAGAATTTCAAGTGAGAAGGAGTGAGAGGAAAGAATCGAATGAGATGGATGACGATAGTGATGATGATGATGACCGTGCACGCTCACTCTGTCGCTCGCTGTAGAATCGATGGAGCTTCCCCTTGCTGTCTTTCACGTGAAATTCGTTCCAAGAGCAGCGATCTTTCTCTGAAGGGATGACAAATTCGCCATTTTTCAACGGAATCTCCATCATCTTCTCTTCTTCCTGTACACTTTGAGCATAGAAGATCGATAGAAGATCAACTCACATTTTCTGACGTGTATAATTTCAAAAAGCCTCCTTCTACGATACAGAAGACTCTCGTCCATTCATCATCGGCATCTGATGTCTTTCAGATGATGATGGTGCGGGGGATGCGACTCACAGTATCGAAGGTATCTCTTCAGAGATCCGGAGCTGGTCAACCAACTGAATTGGTTTGCATCGAAAGTCGATGTCTTCACCACACTCGACGGCATGCTGATGGAGTGATCTAACATGTCTTCAGGAGGGTTTCTCCTCTCCATCTCACCTGCGCCCCACTTCTTTAAATTGACGTCGGGACTGAATATCTTCGGAGGAGTGATGTCTAATGACTCTAATTGAAGAGACTGTAGAGGTCAGGGGGACGTACGATGATGATGTTACCATGTGTCTGAGCTCCCACGGACGGAATGGGACACCCTGTTTGAAGTGAGTTCGAGATGATGGTCTCTCATGAATGCTTACACTCCTCTGTGATCGAGTGCGCACGAGGATGCTGGAAGGTATCAGATCAGAAACAACACGTGATTGACGATCGAGACGCTGTGAATGTAGAAGAGGTGAAGCATCGAGAAGGGAAACTGAATTAGACTCACTCGCTAACCGATCTCTGCCTATTTTTGGCCGTCAATCATATGATGTTGAAGAAAAATTCATTTCTCACCCCGATCTCGCCGCATCTAGAACGTTCGATTCATCTACGATCTTCTTGGCGTCTTCGGCGTAGGTCGATGGTGCCCCACCACCATCCAACATCTTTTCACCGCCCCGCTGTAATGACCGCTGTTGACACATGCACAACGCTCTACAACCTCGACCTTTCCTTCAGCCGCTGGCTGCAGGCTGCATCACTTCGAGGCCTGTCCAGTGTTGTACGGTCACAGATGTCATAAAACGATACGATAGAGCATAGGAATTCAAATTCGGAGTTTTATAACCCCGGAGAGCTGTAGAAGTAGTTCTCAACTCAAGTTGATGAACTACGCTGTCATGCCGCAGCAACACACCTGGATCGCTGATATACAATATACAGATCGTCCAAGGGAATCAGGATGTCTAAACTGCAAAAGTGCGAGGGTGGCGTTCCTCCCGCTTAAAATCCCGGTGATAAATTTTTGAAACCTATTTCCTCCCGTCATCTTGAGATCATCTCATCCAATCACATCACAGAGCACAATGTCCACCCAATTCTATGGAATCACAATTAAGGCCGGAGAGGAACAATCTCTCGAGGTACCTGAGGGACACTACTTTGCCGTGACGATGGTGAGTGATGTTCCTACATCATGTGACCTAACCTTCCATAGCTCACCCTTGAGGCCAAGGACAAGCAGGTCGCCAAGATCTACGCCATTCAGGGAGAAGATGAGAAGGAACAATCCCTCCTGTCCACTCTGCGTGCTGGTACCGTCGATCAACAACAGGTCGAGTTGAACTTCTCTGCCGAGGAGGACATCCGCATTGCCGTCAAGGGACACGGAGAGGTTCACATTCTCGGTTACGTTCACCAATTGAACGAGCTCGGCTATGATTCCGAGCTCGAGTCCGACGACGAGGAGGCATACGCCGCCATGGGATTCGGTGGTGAAGATGGAGAAGACAGCGAAGACGAAGACGATGAGGAAGAGCAGGCCGATCTCGCCTCTCTCGGTTTCATGCCCCCCAAATCCAACAAGGCCCAGTCCGTGAAGAAGGTCGAGCCACCAAAGAAGGAGGCCCCCAAAAAGGCTGCCGAGGCCCCCGCCAAGAAGGCCGCTCCCGCCAAAAAGTCTGAGAGTCCCGCCAAGAAGGAAGTTCCCGCCAAAAAGTCTGAGACTCCCGCCAAGAAGTCCGAGACTCCCGCCAAGAAGGAAGTTCCCGCCAAGAAGGAGGCTCCCGCCAAAAAGTCTGAGACTCCCGCCAAGAAGGACGTCGTCGTAGAGGAGACGCCCGCTAAGAAGAGAGGAAGAGTCGCCGCCGATGAGACACCCGCCAAGAAGACAAAGACGGAGGGAGAGAAGAAGGAGGCCGCCCCCGCCACACCCGCCGGTGCTGAGAAGTGCACAAAGTGCACCAAGACCTTTAAGACACCCGCTGGACTGAAGGCTCACTCAGAGGCCGTCCACAAGGAATAAAGGAGAATCGTTTGAATGTCCACCGTTTTCGTTCATCGTCAATGTCATTGCGATCGACATCTGTGTTGATGTCCGATGATGTCTCCTCTTTGGATCGACATCGTCGTCATTGTAGGATGTCTAAGCGTCGTGCAACGATAAGCGCTATCGTTGCACGGTGCTTAGATGATGAGCTGATGCGGAGTCACGTGACATAAGAGTATCTGCCAAGAGATACTGCCAACGGCATCTGACAACGTCACTCAAACTCTAAATCTCAGTCGAGATTTCAAACATTTTCTACACAGTCCTCCCCTCTTTACGTAACACCACCAGCCCTCTCTCCTTCCATAAATCACACGCAAGACACAAACACACAACAACATGAACTTCCTCGACAGAAACCACGACGGCAAGGTCAACCTCTCTGACTTGACTGCCAACACCAGCGGACAGCAGCAACAGGGCGGCATGCTCGGTGGATTCCAGCAGATGGCCGGAGGACAGCAGCAGCAACAAGGAGGATTCGTCCAGGGACTTGGACAGCAATTTTTGGGAGGCCAGCAGACCAGCAACAACGGCGGCATGCTCGGAGGTCTCATGGGACAGCAGCAGCAGCAGCAGCAGGGACTCGGAGGATTCACCTCCATGCTCCCCGGACAGCAGCAGACTGCCTACTCTGGCATCCAGGACCAGATCAACAACAGAATCAGCGGCGGCAACCCCATCATGAACGCCGGTCTCAGATACGAGGAGAACAAGTACCTCAACGGAGGACAGCAGAAGCAGGGAGGCCTCGGTGGCTTCTTCTAAACGGAAACACATATAAATATAGAGTATAAGTACTGTCTCTTTTATACACGTAAGCATGTTGCATGATGTTCTACAGGAACGAGTGATAATACGAGTGTCTGCGGGCTCTGACATCATCTTCTCGACATGACTCTCGTGAATTGATGTTGGGACATGCACAGTGATTCATCTTCTACGAGCTCGGTCAGAGTGGCAGCGGCTGCTGCACTCCGTGGACGTGCGTGTGTGTGTCCACACGTGTTAAGACACACAGCTATGTCTTGAGAGTTGAGCTCTCGTCCGGTCATGCGTGATACGATCTGCTTCATGTCTCCCCAAGTCATAGACTTCTGTTCATTACTGATCCACGACTATCTTTCATCAGATCGAGTGGTCAGACGGTGATGATCATAGAACTTCACATTGTAAGCGCTGATGGCAGGATCGAAATCATCTGGGAGCTTGTTCGATCTCAGCAGGTCGAGCAGCTTTTCCGTCGTTATGTCTTTCTCCGAATCGAAGAGAATCTTTAAATCGGCATGCGACACGTGCAGCCCTGTTGACCGTAAGCGAGACACGAATTGTCATACAATAATCATCACACCCATCGATCTCATCTGGCTCTCGAACTTCTTGGCCGTGATAGGTCCCTTCACATCACCTCGAAAAAAGTTGGCAGCCAGTTCTACTTCTTCTTCATTGATTAGAAGACCGTGCGGAGATGGTAGCTCTGACCATGGTTCATCACCCTCTGACCGAGGAGATTCTACGAAACGGTTCAGCTTGACGCTCATGTTTCGGTAACGATGATGTTGTTGGGGGCTATTTCTGTGCAGGGAATTCCTCTCATAAGAATGAAACTTTTGCATCATCTCCACACGCGAGCGCACTGCTTACGTTAATCACCCACTCTCATCCATTGCGGGATGTTTAACGCCTTTAAGAAGACTTTCGAAAATCTCTACAAAGAAGATGATCGGACGGTAGCTCTGCAGAGTGACATCATATGGAGACCCGACGAGTCACTGTGGGTGGCCTTCATATCGAAAGATATTCCCGTCGCTGGTCTGAATAAGAACCATCTCCTCCCATTCTTTCTCGATAAGGGTTACAAGGTAATGTTGTGACGGATGTTATAGAGGGTCACCCTCTTCTTCTATAAATCACGAGGCAATACGCTTCGATCACATTGAGATTTACTGATGTCTATTAGGTCACGCAGGCCAACAAGGGAGTCAGATTGACTGCCGTGTGGAATGACAAGAAGATCGAGACCGTCATTGGCTTCAATGAGAAAGAGGATAGGATGTTGCACGGTAAATTTTCAGATGAGGACGAGACGCAAGACAAACAGGACAACATCATCTATTTCAAAAATCTATTCGACGATCTGTCTGATCATCTCTCCGTCAATCGGTGTCTGAGGTGCGCGATTATGTCAACGTATCATTCCATCATCGCAATCCATCCGCCCCCCATTCCATCGTCACACGTGTCCTTACATCTCTTCTCCATCGACTATCACTCATCCATTTTAGATCTCAGACGTATGAGCCAGCCAATCTGAGTATCTACAAAGGAGAGACCAGGCCAAACGTGGTTCTATCCAAACAGGAGGAATTCATCAACTCATCTTTAGATGAGAACACCTTCTATCGCAACGGAGAGGCTAACAACTTGGTCTACACCGTCTTGTTGTCTAAAGACCCCACGACACAACAGATGATCGACATCATGCTGGGTTTCTCTGGTGATCAGGGTCTGACCTGCAAGATGGAAGGAAAGTCCACAGTCAGGTGAATCAGCGAATCACATGACACTCATCTCACCATCATCAGGTCCGCCTCCTCTGAACTGGTCGTTCAATTGAAGTTGGGAGCCAACGAGAAAGACATGAGAATTCTGGAAGTTCAGGTGACGATCTACAACCCGCCACAATGTCATCTACAACTCGTCAATTCATCATCTACAACTCGCCACAATGTCATCTACAACTCACCAACTCATTTGAACAGAATCAAGTCTCCTTCCTGGGTGGAGACAAATCGGGCAAAGTGTTCACTGAATTCTGCAAGAAGTTGGGCTTGAAGCTGGCCCGCAGTGGATATCTCGCCAACCAACAGGACCAGCCCGATCAGCCTCCAGCTGCAGCTACACCCTCTACACCCCCCGAACCTTCTACACCGACCAATCCTCTGTCCTGGTCTGGCTGTGAGTGTCATCATCTTCTCATCTTCCATTCATCTTCTAAACATCCATGTTCATCATCGCCATCTCCATCATTCGAACGTCTCATCATCATCATCTCACTCGATTCAGCCAGTGGCAACGCTCCCATCACCCCCAGCAGCTCCATTGACAAAATCTCAAACACTTCCCCCGGCACCAAACAAGCCCTCGCCCGAAAAGGTGGTCATCTTCCCTCCATCACGATCTCATCTCATCAGGTTCTTCCATCGAACTGCAGAGACCGGGCTCGCGTGGGTCATTCTTAGACTTGGGCACCCTGAGTAAGAGCACGAACAAGTTGAACGATGAGGTGGAGATCGAAGAGACGAAGATCGTCGTCAAGACGCACATTGCCAACGTGGCCACACGGAATAGAAACTCTTCAGTTCCCATTTCAATGGTGAACGCACAGGCGGTCGCGGCGGCCCACACGGTGACACCGAAGGAGGAGAAGAAGGAGCAGGGAGTCAGCACGCCTGCGGACAGTGATGAAGAGGAGAGGTTGCGATAAATAGAGTTTATAGTGTGTCTCTTCGGTCGTGAGCGCCGATTCTTTCTGATGGATGATGATGTGATTGCGACGGGGATGGGGTCGGTGATTGTGGGGACGATGCATCGGATGCATTTAAACTCAATCGTCGAAGTGGTAAGGGTCGTCCCATTCGAAGTTGATTTCCATCTCTTTCGCCCAGACAGTCTGTCCATCATCAGACTCGCCCCTTCTCTTCATCATGTCACACCTCTAACTTGGACAAGTCCAATTTCTTCAGCTTTTTCATGGCCTCTCTGGCCTTCTGTCCTCTCTTGAAACGCGACGATTCTCTCAGGGTCAAAACTTCCATTTGCATGGAGAGCGAATAGTCACGCGTTGTCATCATGTTGTGTGTGTGTATTTATGTTTGTGTGGTCTCTTCCTTTCTGATGTCTGGATATGGAATGTGGTCGTCCATCCCCAGCAACCAGGGGGAGGATTCGACGTCGATGTTCGCTGAGGATAACGGTGGTCCCCAATTGAGAAGCCTCCTACGATTGGAAGCCCCAATGGCCGAATGAATCACTGTTCCACCTTCCTTAGGAGTAGCTATCAGAATTGGAGATAGACTGATGGAATGAATGAATTAGCCTCGTGTAGTGGCGCACCGTGACGTCCTTCCTGGAANTAGACATCCGGTGTAAGGTGAAAGTCTGTTCGAGCGTGCAGCGGTTTCGTTCACGGTCGACATTGTTTCGCTCTCACTGATTTGAAACGGTAATTTCGGGTTTCATTCCAACAGCAACCTACAATGGCGGACTGCATCATCATCAGCGACATAGCTGTGAACGCCATCATTGGAGTTCAGCCCGAAGAGAGGATTGCCCCACAACCCATCTCCGTCAATCTCAAGTTATATGTGGATCTATTGGCCGCTGGACGGACTGACTCCATAGAACACACCGTCAATTATGCCACAGTCACAAAGGCAGTGGCTCATCTGACAAAGATGGCAGAATGTCTCACACTAGAAGCATTGGCAGCACTCGTGGCTGGCCTCATCTTGGGTGTTTGGAACGGTGATTGACTCACAAATCATTCCTGATTGATGGAAAAATGCAGATCCCGCGATGCAAAAGAGATTCGAACAGAGCATGGCCGAGGCCAAATTACATTGGACGTATGACGACCGAATCACAAAGGTAACAACAAATATCCCACCTCCATCGACATTCATTCACCTCCAATCAGATCACAGTCCGAATCGACAAACCGAAAGCTCTGAAACTCGCCAGAAGCCCCGCAGTCAAGATCACTCGCACCCGTCAGTTCCTTCTATCCCAAAAATTCGAGACTGCAGCCGTGGAGGGTGAGCCTCTCACGCCGGTGTACATCGCCCTGGGTAGTAACCTGGACGACCGTAAGGTAAAATCTCGATGAAATCTCACCACCGACATACTACCAGTCGAACATTGAAGAAGGATTGAGGCTGTTGACCTCCTCCGAAATGCTCCCGAACGATCGTCAAGTCAGAATGAAGATCTTGAAGACGTCCCGATTATTTGAGACTCCTCCCGCTTACGTCATCGACCAACCCACCTTTCTCAATTGCGCCGCAGAGGTGATGACGTCATTCTACGTCATCTCACGTGTGTATCACCTGACATCGGTAGATCGACACGGACATCGAGCCGTTGGAGCTCTTGCAATTGTTCAAATCCATCGAAGAGAGAGTGGGACGTGTGAAAACGATCCGAAATGGTTCTCGCAAATTAGACATCGACTTGTTGATGTACGGAAACAGAAGAGTGAGACGGCGATCGTTCTACGGTGTCGATTGATATGTGTGCGTAGATCAATATACCTGGGAAGAATGGAGCGTTAGAAGGGTCTCTCATCGTGCCTCATCCGTTGATCCACGAGCGAGATTTCGTTTTGGGACCTCTGAACGAGTGGGAGAATTCGTTGAAATCTCTCTGACTCACATTCAGCCTGTGTCCCAACGTCATCCACCCCAAATTGGGACTCACGATCCACCAGCTCTTCCAGGGTCTCAAATTCGTCCAACTACAACCCGTCTGTTATCTCAGCCAGGACAGACATTTCGCCTGGGGCAAGAAGACCAACATCATGGGCGTACTCAACGTTACGCCTGATTCCTTCAGCGACGGTGGAAAATATGAAACCGTAGAATCAGCCATCAGAAGGGCTGGAGGTACGATTTATTCTCCATCTACAACGCCATACATTCATCTACAACGATTGATTTCTGACAGAATTATTGTCGGAGGGTGCCGACGTCATCGACGTGGGAGGACAGTCGACCCGTCCCAATTCGGAACGGATCGATTTTGAGACGGAGATTTCCCGCGTGATTCCTGTCATCGAGGGGATCAGGAGAGAGTACCCTAAGGCCATCATCTCTATCGACACCTTCTACGCCAAGGTGGCAGAGAGGGCAGTGCAGGCGGGAGCTGATATCGTGAACGATATCTCTGGAGGAACCATCGATTCAGATATGTTACCCACAGTGTCTAAACTAAAAGTGAGACGATTCATCATGTCACACGAGCGTTCATCACCACGTGATCATATCATCACGATCACCACGTGCATCACCCAGCATCACATCATGTAAAGACGACCTCGTTCATCGTGATGACATCATGCAGGTACCCATCATCTTATCTCACATCCGTGGAGACCCTCAGACGATGTCCCAGATGACCCAGTACGATGACGTCATCGATAGCGTGAAGAAGTGGTTTCACCAGAGGATTCAGCAGGCCCACCGTCACGGCATCTATGACTGGAACATTCTATTGGACCCAGGCATCGGTTTCGCAAAGGAACAAGAACACAATCTACAACTCTTACGGCCGCAGGGCGACCTCAGGAGCTTGCACCATCCCATCCTCTTTGGAACTTCGAGGAAAAAGTTTATCGGTGGGTCTACAACGTTGTAGATGGAGCTGACGGGGGGAGGTACCATCACGGGGAGAGAGAAAGCGGAGGAGAGGTTGTTGGGCACGGTAGTTAGCGTGGTGGCTGCGGTAGTGAACGGAGCCGACATGGTTCGAGTGCATGACGTCAGAGAGATGAAGGAGGCGCTGCTGATGGCGGATGCAATCTATCGCTCGAAATAAATGGGTTTATATGATACATTCTCTGTGTTCTTCAGGGATGGGATCGAGAGATGGGGCATCTCGGTTTCTCTTTGTGTCGGACCATGTGAAGATGGGAGGCGTCGGCCATCGTTCTAGAGCGTTGAGAGGTAGTGATGGGTCCGAGAATGGAAGAATGACGTTCGATCTCCATTCGGAACACATCTTGGCATGCAATTTCCTCCACCCAGGTGAATCCTCCCTACCTCTATACCTCACTATCAGTCACAGTCTATCATCGTAAACGATCGCTTCACCTCTTCATCTCTTCTGGTGTGTCGCTCTTTTAATTATCGAACTGACTGTATCTTATGGAGAAGGCCGTACGTTTCTCCTCGACTGCGGTTGAACTCACACATTCACAGGAAACGAACTCGTTGTTACGCGATTAATTGCCTGAGAAAAGATGATGTCATGACAGGAGGGGTCGTAGATACACAGAAAAGTCGAAGAAAGGGAAATGTGTCACACTCCATGACGATTGAAAGAGGGTCATGCAGGACATTGAAAGAGGGTCGGAGGTGCTCAGTGGAAACATATTTAATAGTTCCTGAGCGACTGAGAGATACCTGCTGAGGTCAGGCGAGAGCGGCGTAACAGGCATGGAGACTGAAAACAATACAGGTGGTACTTTTATACATTCGTCAGGCTTTAGACGTTGGCCTTGATGTTGACAAAGATGTATGTACCAGCGATGGCAGAAGCACCCAAATTGGCGACGGCACGGCCGGAGGCGGTGTCGAAATGAGTGGGCAGGGCCATGTAGCTGTTATCAACGGGGCTCATCTTCAATACACCGATGGCACCGTCGGTCACGGGAGCGAAGTTAAGAACAGGGGAGAGGAGAGTGGCGGCGGCCTCGATATCGGCAGACAAGTCGATCTTGACTCCCAGCTGCACATTACCGTAGATGGACTCTTGAGAGAAGATGGGATCACAGCCGGCGGGAAGAGACAGCTGAAGGGAGTCACAGACGATTCGCATGCGAAGAGATGTACTCACAGAAACATCGGCGACGACACCGACGATGACTTGGACATCGACCTTGGTCTTGACGGAAAGAACTGTTGTGGTGGGGAGAATCCTTTGAACGACGTCACCAGTCGAGCAGACCTTACCGACCATACCGGTGAGAGAATCGAGGAGTCCACCCTGGGTTGGCAGATCGATGGCGATGTTGGCTGCAATGTCCGCATGAACAAAGACAGACGTGCTGTAAGCGGCAGAGACAGCAACTCCCTTGCCTCCCAACAGACCTCCTAAGAGGCCACCGAAGGGTCCGCCAGTGCTTCGACCAGCGAGACCACCGAGACCGTTGAGAACTCCCTGAGTCAAGACACCGTTGCGGAGGACATCGACAGGGACGCTCGATAGAAGTGGCATGCGCTGTGCGTGGATGCCACATGCGACGAGCGCGACGAGGAGAAGAGAAGTCGTGAATTTGTGCATGTTGATTGGTTGTTGGTACAAGTTGTGAGAGGAGAGAGGTTCACATGATCTTCCAAACTTCCACGGGATGGTGGAATTCTGTCTTCCAGAAAAGAATCTGGATGTTTGTCTTCCAGACTCGTATACAAATACATCGAGTATGTGGTAGAAGATGGGTCTGTTCTATGTCAAGTAAAGAAGATGAACCACGAATAAATGAAGGTAGCTGGACCCAGAATTTAAATGAAATAAATGGGAAAACATAAGATTTCCGTGTTTTGGACCAATCACACGTAACCCGATATGAGAGGAGGTGGAGGACATCACCACCATCACAGCCACCATGCAAGTGTTGGTCTCTCCACATCGGTCATCGAAGACGAGGTTGAAGGATTCACAAGGACCAAATCGCATTGCTAACCTATCATTCAGGTCTCTAAGTGGGAGCACCAAGAAGAAACATTCATATTACGTGTGCCTCCAACGATCGCCGCTCAAATCAGGAGTCAATTGAAAAGCAACGAAGGAGCTGACAATGACGAACGAGATGACATTGAAGCTGAAGTCCAAAAACAGATTCCCATTCGCATGGCCGTCTGTGGGTGATGAGATCTCAGAAGCATCCCAATTTATATTTGATAGTGAACGATCGTCGATCGGTTCTCTTCCACGTCAATGATGACACCTTCAACGCCACTTTCGTCGACCTGCCTTGCATTTTAGAAGCCCAGAAAACATATGATAAAGCCAATTACTACAAGACAGCCGACATCGGGCAAGTGAGATGCAGGACGATCAATTGGTGATGGACCGAACGTTCATCAGATGTTATACGTTCACCCCGACAATCTGGGTAAGGGCTACCCCTGGGAGGGTAATGATTGCACCATGCCATCTGGTATCACTCCTCCCACTTTTCACATTAAGAAGAGAAAATGGAGGAAGGTAGATGCGGCCAGGGTGAGTCTAAAGATCCGGCGCGATGCTGATCCGTCACGCAGAAACGGCTCATCTCTCAGATCGCAGAAGATGAAGTCATGAAGATCATGAGAGGAGGCAGCACGAACGAATCTGAGAATATCCTTTCTAGACATCTCCGTGATCACATCATCATCACGATGTCCTTAATTCTTCATCACCTATCGAACTTGTCGAATCGAAGCCTTCAGGCCCTCCATCTTACGGCAGTCGTCTCACCAGGTGAACATTTATTTTCCCGCCAAAACACACAGACACCCTTCTCACTCGTCGTATACGGGTCACCGTACGCGTCATCTGTTCTGATGAAAACAGTCCCGCTTACATGAATTCACACATGGCTGATGATCAAGATGACATCTTCAACGATTACTTTGATGAAGAAATTGTGGAAGAGTCACACAGTGTGACCAGCGTTCCAGCTACTCCCGTTACCATGCCAACCCTACCCGCACAGAATGTACAGCCGACGGCACCAGCCAAGCAAGAGAAGAAGAGGAAGAGGGAGAAGAAGGAGAAGAGAGAGAAGAAAGAGAAGAGACTGAAGGGTGAAGCTGTTCCCAGCCTGCAGCCCGCGACCGAAGCTTCACAATTGTCGAGGCCACCGATAACGATCGGACAAGGTGATCATTACCACAATGACAGAGAGTGACGAGAATAGAAACTCCACACGCTGCACCGAGGAAAGAGAAGAGAGAGAAGAAGGAGAAGAAGAAGAAGAGGGAGAAGAAAGAGAAGAGAGAGAAGAAACACAAGAAGGAGAAGAGGTCTTCGGCAGGTCAACCAGACAACGTGACGACTCCCTCTGGTAATTTCACACCTCAACAATCGGTGAGAAACATTGAACGATTCATCTTCACGGCTGACGTCACAGATGTACGTGCCAGAGTCTTCACCCAACTACTCTGCCAACGCCAATTACGAGCTGCAAGCTTCTCCTCTCAATCTGAACATGTCACCTTCAAACAACGTGAGTCCGTTCATTCTACACATCCTCACGCGAGTCAGTTCCTCGAAGAACTCGGTGGAGCATCTCAAGATGGATTCTCCATGATCGATATGACGGCTCCACGTTCCCCTCAGATCAACCCAGAGGTGAAGAATCAGAGTTGTGTCCGCAACAGATGATGTGACGCGTGGATAGATGCTGGAGCTGCAGAGACAGGAGAGACAGATGATGGACGAAATCACGCAGCTGGAGGAGCAGCTGAAGAGTCTCTTCTCTCAGATGGAGCTACAGACCAATCAGATTATGAAGAACAGAATTCAACAGAAGGTCGGACCGTTGGAGATGACATTGAACCAGAAGAGGGAAGAGTTGGCCATGCTCCAAGCGAGAATGCAATGATAAATGAAGTGATGATAAGTCCTTCGTGTGTGAATTTCATCAAATTTGTGTGGTAATACGAAATAGGGTCGCAGTTTACATATCGATTTGTGATTTTTTACCAAGAGTGAGTTCCAAAAGCTACGACACGATGGATTCCCGTGCGGTCTCCCATCATAGTATTGGCATCGCCCACGATTGCTTGCCTTACGAGTTCGGAATGGGTTCGTGGATTTTCAATCAGGTATGATCGTAGCTGTTCGACTTATGGTCTGTCCTGAGATAAACTATCCTGCATGGCCACAAAGCAGGACGTCAAAGAGGTTGCAACACAATAAAGTTGAGAGTAAACGTAGAAGGCAGTGAGATGATTGTATCTATTTCTTATCCTTCAAACCGTCCACATCGAGGGTCAACTTTTTGATCTTCTCGGTGGCCCCTTCCAACTCCTTTCTCATCTTCTTCATCTCATCTCCGTCTCCCTTCTTCATCGCCTTCACCATGCGATCCACTTCGGGTCCATCCTGCGCCGGCATCCTCTTCTTCACTTCCTCCATCACATGTTCACTCTCCCTCGCCTGTCGATGACGTCACTCCATCATCATCATCATCGTCTCACCCCCAACGTCTGCAGGGCTCGCAGGGCGGCAAACAACATGGAAGCCTCCTTCGTGTCTGGCTCTCTAAAGACTTCCTCCAGCAGCTCCACCGCCCTCTTCTTCTTCGCCGCGGCGGTATCTGATTCCAGCCAAGTGACCAACTTTGCAAAGGGACTGAAGATGAGAGCTCGCACTCGGTTGGGTGCTTGACCGTAAGGTATCTTGGAGGCTAAGAGGTTGTAGGCTGTGTCGTCGCGGTGTGAAGCGATGGCAGTGAGGGCGGCGGCGGAGACTCTAAAGCGTGAATCGTCCACGTAACTGCGGAGGAGTTCAAAGTGTTTCGAATTCCTCTGAAAAAGTGTGAGGGAGAAATAAAACGAAATAAAATGACCTGATTTCCCAGCAGTTTGAGAGAGCTACTCAAGGTACCATATAGAAGCTCTTCTCCCTTCTTGTCTCTCTCGATGAATTGTAGAGCGAGCTCTTCTGCCTGCTGGCCGCGCAAGTGTACGCAACGTGAAGCGATGATGGCTTGGGTGTACAGGTCCTTCTCTTCGCGGTACAATTGGAGGAGGAGAGGAGAAGAGAAGGGAGAGGAAGAGTCGGATAATAGGAGGGACAGCTCTTCGTGGAAGGGAGAGGATGTCGTCTTGGAGGAGAGGGCAGTGGAGATCTTGGAGAAGGAAGAACGACTTCCCAACTGATGCAGATGAGATGGTGATGGTGATCGGATGAGATGATGATGGTGATCGTGAACGATCAGAGGAGATGATAGGTGGATGATCAGTGATGAGAAGTGATGATGAAGAGGTAGTGATGACATGTAGATGATCGATGATGATGTGATCACCCGAATGAGCTCTTGGGCTGCCCACAACTTTTGGAAGAGATTTCCTCTGCCGGTCAACATGTTGGACAGGACCTGCTCCCCGGGGTTCATCTCTAACGTGAACAGCACTTTGGTATCAGGATCCACCAACACCTATCTCATGTCACTCCATCATCATCATCATCATCATCATCGTACCTCGTGTGGTTTAGACTCTAATTGGAAGCTGACCGACGCATTCGGTCCTTCAATGCTGATGGTCTTCTTGTGCTCTTTTCCATTCTCCTCGTAAACGACAAAGTCCAGATCAAAGTGGAAGAATCTCACACCCCTCTTCTCGTCCACCTTCTCCTCTCAGTCTCGAACGGATTTGGGACACGTCCCAAAATAATTCACCTCCTGTGTCAACGATATCTTCACGGTCTTCTCCTCGTTGTCGTATTCAAATTCTCCCTTCAATTGTGGGTAACCGGGTGAATGCAACCATTCGTCGAAAAATCTGATGACGTCACGCCACGTCATCGATCACGTGACCCTCCCACCTCGTCAGATTCATCCCGCTGTGTTTCTCCAGGGCCCTCTTGAAATCCTCCGTCTCCACCATCTGGAAATAAAATGTCGAAATGTAATCGGACACGGCAGAGAAGAAAGTTTCTTCACCGACGAGACGTCTCAGCATGTGAATCCTCCATGCTCCACCGGGGTAGAGGTGACTGGTCACGTCAATCTACAACGAGCCATACGTAATTGTACTCACCGGTCGAACATGTCCCAACTACTGTCGTACGTCTTACACACGATTGGGCGTACGTAGGTCTCGCATTCTGACAAGTACATCCTCTTATTTTCGTACATGGTCTGTAGAAATCTCTCTTCTCCCAATTCATCTTCGCACCACAGACTCTCCGTGTACGTAGCCCACGACTGATGACGTCATCACACGTCATCACGAGATGTTCACCTCTTTGAGCCAAGAGTGTTCAAAGTGTCGCACGGTGAGGGCGTCACCGTGGTAACTGTGTGCCATCTCGTGTACGTTGACTATGTCGGTGACGAAACCTCTCTCCTTGTGCCAGATTGGATCACACACGAAAGACTGCACGTGTCAATCACAAGACGTAACGTAAGTACCTTACTTCATCCCAGGTGGTCAGAGAGATATTCTCCATGGCTGCCTTCTTTAGTTTTTTCGATGAAGAGATCATTTTCATTTATGACTCGATATTTCACCTCCTCCTTGGCCCGGAAAAGCGAATTGGAAATATTTCGGGTAAGGAAAAGGATTTCGAAATTTCTTCACCATCCACTGCATGATCTTGGGAGTGATGGAGAAGGAGCGTTGTAGATCGTCAGAGGTCATGTTCTCTGTACCGTAATACTCCATGGGAACACCGTTGACGCCTTCGTCTACGTATCGCACGAATGGGCTGATGGATGTAAGAGACAGAGAGATCGATCTACAACGCACCCGGCACCGAAGCAGATGAGGTAAGAGGGACACGGTTGTTCGAGTTTCCAGTGGGCCGTCTTACGTTGTCCATCGATCTGATGAGTGATGTGAGTCTGACGTTTCAGCTGGAAGACGCTCACAGATTCTGCGATGAGGAGGCCGTTGGCGAGAATGGTGTGATCTCTGTCGGATGTGATGTGAAAATCGAGAGGTGTTCGAATGGTTGGAACGTCCTTGCAGGTCAACCAGTATCTATGTGTATCAGTGTAGAACGAAAGAGTGATGTTCACCTGGCACATTCGGGCTCATGATCGGTGGCGGCGAACGAAGGAGAAGATGGATACTCTGCATTCGGTCCAGAGAAGAGGAGACCTGCGATAGGTTTTTCGACTCGATAGATCGTCTGTGCATGGTGTGAGAATACGATCGTATGGTATTCAGCTCACTTTGAATCGTCTCTCTTCTCCAACGTTGAAGGGATCTTTCCAAGTGACAGTGATCTCTTTTCCATCCTGTTGGAATGGTGAGACGAAGTGAGGTGTCACAATGGACTCACATAATACCAATCAATTGATTGGTCGGCCTCTACACGAAGGTTCTGAAGGTCCACTCCGTTAATAGTGTATGATCTCAAGGGTCGTTTGGCTTTCAGTGTTGTGATTACCTGTTCCTCCAATCACAACGTGATTAACACGTGTTGTATCTCACTTGTATATCTGCTGAGAAGTCTTTGATGTTCAAGTCGACCGAAATGTCCAAGTGAGTCGGCTGCAAAACCAAATCTGGAGCGTATCTCTTCTCCGATGTGACGCAGAATCCATCAATGTTGTCATAGGAGACTTCCTTGTGTCTGTGACAGCAACCTAAACGTACCATGTTCTTCGATGATTACACGTGTTCAATGCCAGAAATGTGAGACTACAAACTACAACAGTGCAACACCCTATTTTGTCCGAAGGCTCCTCTGACGTGCGGGTGGGCTTCTCGTTGTGCTTGAGGCATTCAAACCCACGACATGAGATCACTCGTCCCGATTTCTCTTGGCGTCGGTCGGTGCTCAATGATTCCTTCATACTGGAAAGCTGGCATAATTCGAACTGCTCTGGACGTTCATCTCGAGAGAATGTGACCGTGGATCGATGTTACCAAGACAGCTACGGCAACTCTAATATGGTCACAAGAGAATATCCCAGAAGTCTCACGGCGGACAATATTGTCTATCACAGCTACGGTGGCTCCAATTGCACCAGCATCCCGGTTATAACCGTACGATTCAACGGAGATTGCCAGCGTATATTCCTCTCGAGAATAGAGGTATCTGTTATATCAAGAACGAACAATATCAGTGAGTGATCATGGTGGGAGAAGATCTAATGCTGAGGTTAGAATCGCATATTGTGGCACCGACTTCGCCGCTGTGATACATGGACTCGCAGGGGATAGTACACACATAGAAGAGGGTGTGGAGACTACCAAGGCATCCTCAGCAACTGAAGGGAATATAGCTACCCCGGGATCATCATCAGCAACAGATGGAAGTTCACCCTCTATCATAGGAGTAGGTGTTTCGTCCATCACGAGAGTAAACGGGGGTGCGGTTGGTCTGGTACAACTCGTCACCTTCCTGTTCACCTCCACTGTCTTGATCCGGCGTGTCACCTCCTTCTGACGTCGGCGAAGTTATCCCGATCAATCGATCGCCGGCGATCATGAGCCAGACACACTCTTTTATAACATCAGCAGACATGGCCGACATTACCCTCTACTCTCATGTGAGAGGACCTAATCCGTGTAAGGTCGTCGCCCTCATGAGAGAGCTCAACATCAGCTACGAGACCGTGTTTCCTGATCTATCCAACAAGACACTCGACTTCACGGATACGACACCGAATGGACGTGTCCCAGTCATCGTCGATCACAGGAGAAATGACAAGGTGATGTGACGATGCGAAGGACACGCAGCACACCTGACATCCACAGACACTATGGGAGTCTGTAGCCATCTTGTTATATCTGGAACATCACTACGATAAGGAGAACCGACTGTGGTTTACAAATGAAGACGACATCGCCGATGCCAATCAGTGGCTACTCTTCCAAGCTTCCGGCATAGGTCCATATTTTGGCCAGAAGGTTCGTCTGCATCATCGAAGACTCGGCCGATCTAATCATCACCAGACCTGGTTCTCATTCCTGCACCCAGAGAAAATCCCATCGGCCACCATCGCATCTTGGGCGTCGTAGAGAAGCACTTGGAGGGAAAGGAATACTTTGTCGGAAACAAGTACTCCATCGTGGACATCAACAACTACGTCTGGCTGTTCCTCACACCCCTCATACTGGGTTATAACGGAGAAAATGCATTTGAGAAGTACCCCAACACGGGAGCTTACATGAAGAGACTGGGAGAACACAAGGGCATAAAGGAGGCTTACGCTGAGAAGGCTGCCCTTGAACAGAAGTGATAAAACAATCAGATGAGGTACTTGGTTTTCATGATGTAGGAGTCCCTCTGCTCATCTTTTCATTTATTCTATTTACATTATTTTGGTGGATGTTTAGATTCTTCTGGATATCGTGAAGCCTAAGAACTTCATCTTTTTTTTCTTCTCCTCTGGCTGCATCGACCTCATCAGCTCATCGTTCGATGTGATGAAACTCACGGGTGAACCAGCTGGCTGATTCGTGGCTGCGAGATACTTCTTCTTGTACATCTTCTTTCTCTCCCTCAATTGCTCAACCGTCTCCGTCATTCTGTCATCTCATCAACATCACATCACTTTGCATCGTCTCACTTTTTGTTCTGAGTTTCGGCGCTGTTGTATTGCTTCTCAAATGCATCTCTCTCCTTCTTTATACGCTGAGCTTCCTCCTTCTCCTTTGCCTTCTGTCGATTCTCCTCCTCTAACTTGGCCTTCATCTTCCTCTGTAATTCTTCCATTTCCCTCTGGTTTCCGTCAACGCGTTGTAGACAAAGAATAAAACAGAATAAAACGTACCTTGACTTTCTCCACGGCTTCGAGTGCCTTGGCAGCTTGCTTCTCAGCCTCCTTCTTCTCCTTCTCTAGTCGGCTGATGTCTGACAGTTTAGCCTCGTAGATAGCCTTCTTGTTCTCCACTTCCCTCTTTGCCTCTGCAACGCAGTGCTCTCTCTCGGTCAGCAGCATGAGACGATCTCGCAAGTCGTTCGAGTCCGTCTTCTCTTCTAATAATTGTCTCTTGATGTCCGTGATCTGATGATGATGAGTCGACCGACTGCACGAAGAGGATCACCCACCTCATCGACGAGATCGTCTCTCTCTTTCAACAACTCTTTGAACTTCTCCTCTTCGCTCACGTCAGGAGCACCTGTTGTAAGAGCCTCTTCTAATCTCTTCTTCTCTTCTTCGACTTCTTGCACCCTCTTGACGTTCTTCTCGTATTCTTCTTGTTGCTTTCTCAGATGTTTCTCCAACTCCATCTTCTTGATGAGATCAGGATCGATGGGTGTCTCCGCGATGATGCCTTCCAGTTCTTTCATCTGATGGAAGATGAGTCGTTGGGAGGTGTCGGGATCTCATCACCTTCTCCATCATCTCGGCCATCTTCTTCTGTGCCTCTTCGAGTTGAGTCTTATAGTCATCGATCTCGTGAGTGATGATTTCTTGTTTGACGTTTTCTTCGGTTGCCCTCCTCTGTATGTCCTCTTTGTATGCAGTCTCGATCTTCTCCACAGTCTCTTCTCGAAGTTTCCTCTCCTCTTCAATCTTGATAGTGTATTCCTTCTCCATCGCTTGCATGCGTTCCTTTAGTTCTTCGACCTGGACATCAGATGAGATCATCAAAGAGACGAAAAGAGGATGAAGATGGATGGCTCACTTGATTGGGTTGGAAGTTATCAGAGTGGAGGAAGATAGACACGTACAGAAGGAGTTGAAATTCGTCGATCATTCGAAAGACGATCTCCTCGGCGGTCAACATGATGGGGATTTGGAGTTTATCGTGTGCCAGTTTCGTGACGTACACGACTCGATCTTCCATGTGCATGTTGAAGACCATCTTCAAGTCAAAGCTGCCAGGGAGGCAGTTATAGACGATGGCTGCCAGTAGTTTACCATCTAAGAAGCTGGTGTGATTTCAGAATGCATCACTATTTTGTAGAGGGTCTCACTTTTTGACGAGGCCACCACCGAAATCCAATTGATGTTGCTGTGCGACTCCAGAGATGGACATCAACAATCGAGATCGGTCTTTCATCTGGTACTTCTCTGCCATGCTCGTCAAGAGGGGCAAGATTTGTTTCAAATCTCCAGCCAAGATGTCGGATGCTGTCGCTTCAAACTGTATCGTCTCAGGAATCGCGTAAGGGCCATGGACACACCTGAAGGCCGTCTTGTTGCATCGCTCGTAGAACTCCGCTGACGTTCTCCTTCTTTCTTGGGGTGTTCATTTTGCCCGAGATGGTCGGTATGGCTGATGTGCTGGTGGGTAATGTTCCACCTAAGTTCTTGAACAGGGCTGATAACACTTGACCGTCTTCTAAGTCGTCTTGAAGGTTCTTGATGGTGATTCCATTTGGAAGTAGAACATAATTGACCCAGCTCAGCAGGATCTGCGCCAATAGTCAACACGAGCACGTCTCACATAATCCATCTCACCTTCTGCTGTGTTTGCTCCTTGGCTGTTAGCATGGTGGTGCGTGTCTGTGGTGTCCTCCAATAGTAGGGTATCAAGAAGGCGTCGAAATTTGTCCTATTTTCCGCAAGATTCGATCTGTCCTAACGTCAAACGTGTCTGGCTTAAGGTTTTAAAAGCCAAGTATTAATGTTTCCTTGGATCACTGCGTTTGAGACGCAGACACTGGACGTCATCCTCTATCACTCATGCACACACGGTCGGACGTTTAGATCTACACGATACGATATGGACGAACCGATGAAGGGAGACGGCAGTGTTTGTGTTTCTTTATGGGCCTCCAGGGCGGTTCGATAGCGTCCGCACGTGGATATCTGTGGTGAATGACGCTACCGTTACCGCTGGTCAATACGAGGACGCCCTTCTTATACACCAGATGGTTGTTCATCCCCGAGCCTGAGTATCAGTTAGACGTGATGATGATGAGGGATGACGGCGCACCGATCATGGGCGTGGACAACCTACAAGTAGAAAGTTTCTCCAATTTCTTGATCGGCTCTCCCTTGGCAAATTCAGCCGTGGCCTGATCATCATCGTGAGTCCATCATCTCGTGTTCATGGATGCGAGAAGGTTCTTCACCTGATGATTCATACAGATCTCTTGGTTGAGAAAATCTAACCAGATCAACAGATCTGAATGAAAAGAAAAAACGTAAGGCGACACGGAGTGCTGGTTGTGGACAAATTTACGCAACGGTTCCGACAATTTACGTACGTCGTACACTTGCATTCCGTTGGAGACTGTCTGCCGTCATCGTGGAGAATCGATGGAGAATCGATGGAGAATCGGTGGGATCTTACCTCCCATCAGGAGCAGCTCTTGCTTCTGTTCAATCCACGTCACGCCCTTCTCGGTGATCATGCAATTGCTGTCGAAATTTCTCGTGTCTTTTCTCTCCACTCCCTTACTCCCTCCCACCCACAGAGTCTCAAATTTTTCCCGCCAACGGATACTGGAGGGTCTACCCAGTATATTTGAAACGTGCAAGATCTTCTGCTGGGTGAGGTCGTACACGTTCAGACTCCCTTCTTCTGAACCAGTGAACAGTAGTGACGTACCGAAGCGCAAGCTGGTGACCGGGGCTCTGATAGGGTGAGGAAACGATCGCGTAGAATGTGGATGGCTCGGCTCACTTGTGATGGTACAACGTATCGACTCTGGCCGTGTTGAGATCCCACAACTTGACTGCATTCGTTCAATTGGAGGAACGACGATGAGATCAGCCGCACCCGATTTGTCATTGGATGTCGTGATGATCTTCTTCGAATCGAATTGTAAGGTGGTAAGAGATGCAGAGTGTTCTTGACGAGAAACTCTCTGTTTCAGTTGCTTCATGTCCCACACCTGATCTCATTGATTATCAAATGACATCGATGTGGAGAACGCTCACGATGAGTCTTCCCTGTTGTGTCCCCACACAGACGAACCGATCGTTGGCATCGACACACCATGCGGCATCTCTGACACGATCGTTAGAGAGAGCTGCGACAGTGCAGATCTTTGTCTCACTTTTGTTGGACGACAAATGAGTGTTGTCGCGAGCCGATGTTCCATCGGACTGCTGACTTCTTTCGGATGAAATGCTTGGGCCAATTGGTTTCTCCCTCCTGCATATCACATCACGATTGTGATTCGACTGTGACGCAATCACCTGAAATATTAAGAAACTCTTGTCCATAGAAGACTTGTTGAATTGTTTCTGTATGTATTCGTCGGTCCAGATGGCCTCACGGAGTTGACGACAGACAGCCGCCAGAGACTGGAAAGAACATGAGTCCAACCCTTCGACGATGTGAAGGAGTACTTCTGTTGGAAGATGTAACAGATGATCTCTCATCGAATATTTGAGATCGATGGGTGGTGGACACCAGTCACGTGACAATTTTGTATGAGATGTTATCATTTATTCTTCTTTCTTCATCAGGGCATCTTATCTCATTACATAACCAATAAGGCAGCAGCGAACACGGCACAGGCGGCGACAGAGACGATGGAAGCTGAGCCAGTGGTGGTGGCTGTGACAGTGATCGTACCAGTGGGAGTGGTCTGGATGGCAGTAGTGCCCCCGTTGTTACCTGTGGTGCCTCCGTTGTTGCCCGTGGTGCCGGTAGATGTGGCGCCAGTGGCAGCGGAGTAGAAGGCGTAGCTGGCTTCGAACGGCACGTTGTAGACGACGCCCTCGTTGGTGCTGTTGCAGGGAACCGTGGCGACTCCTCCAACGGTGTCGTAACGAACGATGTTGGTGATCTACAACGCGTCAGAGAAATGTCGATTTTCGAAGAATATCACATTGTTGAAGGTCAGGGGACCGGTGGTGGTGAGAGCAGTGGCGAGGAAGTAAGCGAGAGAGCGTCCGGAGGTGACGGGGAAGGTGGCGTTGGTCGCTGTGACTCGGGTGGCAGAGCCGTCGAGGGCAACGAAGGAGCCGTTGTAGATACCCGAGCGAGTTCCACTGTGGATGTGAGATGGAGGATGAGAGGATGAAGGCAACCACTCACTCGAGGGTGAAGAGATCGGAAGAGATGTTGGAAGGGGAGGAGAAATTACCGGCAGTGCAAGTGACGGACAGAGTTCCAACAGCGCGGTAGATCGATCTGTCTATGTCAATCATCCATCATCGATTGAGGTGCGAGATCACCTCAAGGTGGATCCAGCTCTCTGAGGAGCGACGGCACGGTAGAAACCGTAGCTGGCAGCGAAGGGTACAGTGAAGAGGGTGCCCACGTTGGTGGGGGTGCAAGTCTCTGTGGCGTTGACGAAACCTCCAGAGGTGCTGTAGCGGCTGAGAAGGGCGAGCTGCATGTTACATTAGAACGGATGGAGGCCATCGTATCACCGACGTTGCTCAAGAGTCCATTTCCAGAGTTACGAAGGGTGGCAGCCAAAAAGTTGGACAGACGTCCTGCATTTGCGACCGAGCTGAACTGTCCATTGGGAATGACTCTCGTGAACGATCCGTCTAAGGCGGTGAAGGTGCCAGAGATGTAAGTTCCTGCGGCTGTTCCGTTCTCATAGCTGAGGGTCGAGTTGATAAGAAGTGGTCCAGCGGTGACTCCCTCGGCGGTGCAGTTGTAAGCCAGAGTTCCGTTGGCGCGAAGGCGAGTTCTGCGAGGAGTCAATGGAAGGATGCAATCATTGCGACCCACACGAGAGACACGAAGTCGGGGAAGGTCGACACGATCTCATCGGTCTGAGAGAGAGCGACGGAGAGGAGGGCTAAGAAGAGGACGACGCGTTGCATCTTGTCTGTGTTATTCGGTTATGAGAGAAGGGGAACATAATCGGATCAGAAGTCACATACACTTCTACTGCTCGTAACCACGCTCATTTGGGAATTTTCCCTCAAAAACATATTTCTTATAAAGACACAAGACAAGAAACTTCACTTAAGCTCTCTCTTCATTCATCCTATCGTCTCAGCTTCTCTTCCTCCTCTATACAAATTCTCGTCTCCTTTACATGTCGTCATCCTCTTCCTCTTCTTCAGATTGCTTGTCTACGCTGTAGAACCACTCGTGACTTCTTATATCTTCGATCGATGCCCTTCTCTTTCTCTTGGCCAACATGCTGCAGATGAGATGTTGACCCAAGAGTGAGACAGAACCTTTGGGGAAGTGGGGATCGTTGTTTAAGACGTTGTGGCAGAGCTCGTCCAGCGAAGTCTTGTCGGGGGTGCAGAAGGGAAATCTGAAATAAATCAGATTGAAAAAGGATTTAAAGTTACCTCCCGACCAACATGTAATACAGGCACACACCGATGGAATAAATGTCCACCTGCGACGAGTTAGAGGTGACATGGTGGACGAGATGATCTCCATCTCACCGTCTCATCGTGTGGTTTCCTCTGTAGAATCTCTAGCGGTGAATAAGCCGGCGAGCTGTCGTAGATTCTTATGGACTTGTCTCTGCGATGTGGTATCGGGTCTAAGTCGATGCTGAACCCATAGTCGATGAGCTTCAGTCGAAAGTCCCTCGTGATGACACAGTTTTCTAATTTGATGTCGTGGTGGCAGATGTGCATGCTGCGATGACAAAAGTCCACGGCGTCCACCAGTTGAGATACGAGCTTACGAGCAGTCTCCTCATTGAAGACTCCATGTTTCTGGATGAAGAGCCAGAGGTCCCCATGCTCGCAGTATTCTAAAAAGATGTAGATGTTGCTGATATCTTCTTCCCAGTGATGTAGAGCGATGATGTTATCGTGACGAATGCGTTCGAGACGCTTGATCTCTTTTCGGGCCTCCTTGCGTTTCCGTGTGACGGTCTTGTTTACGATCTTCACGGCACATTTCCCTCCCGTAGATGTGTTCTGTTCCCATATCAGCCATTCATCCGATGATATTAGAAGGAGGCCGTAAGAAAAAAGATGTGAGGAACCACGTTCGATCGATGGATGGATTACAAAGTGATATGATATGGACTCACAATTCCAAGACGAACTGTCCCTGTGGTGCCTTGACCAATCTTTTCTTTTAGAACAAACTGTCCTATTCTATCTTCTTGCGAGTTACTACTCGAGATCGGAGCCCCACGGGCTTGATCTCGCAACAGTTGCATCATGTTTGTAATTGAGAGATATATAGCATATGGAATCGTGGGTTCTGGCTGTGGGAGGTCGTGGGGTGCAAGGAGGTGCGGCTGTGATGATGTGGGTTGTTTTGTTCTCCCTGTGTGCGAAAACTTTTCCAAAACAATTTTTACCAACTGGAGCAAATTAGAGAGAGCTTCTAAATTGACGTGTCTACCTCCTCCCTTTTATCTCAATTTTCCTTTGCTAGTCTTTGTCTCCAACATCCGGTTCATCATAAGGGGTGTTAGGTGTGATGCCTCCAAATCAATGAACCCTGACGTAATCAGGGCTCTTCTATAGAACATGGAGGACATGAATCACGTGCCTTATAAGTCCACCCTCTCTCAGCTCTGTATTCGAAGAATCTCCGAGTTGATACACTCCCAGGACGGTCTGGTGCGACTGGGGAGTCAGAACTTGACGGAAGACGTGAAATCACTCGTCTTCAACCATGAGGTATGATTGTACAACTCCATTCATGGGTCCATTTTGTCAACCTTCTTAGTTCACGAGGGGGAAAGTGACGGATGACGTCATGGAAAACTTTTTAGAGAACGGCCAAACAGGTCTTTCTTTGAATGTAAGATGTGCACAAATCGATCACCCATTCTCATCTATTACAGGAATGCGTCCACATCACCGACGCATCGTTGAGACACATCGCTCGAAATGTTGGTCATTCCATCAAGACATTGACACTGGTCGACTGCAGCCGAATCACAGATGGAGGCATACGAGCTCTATCGGAGAATGCAAAGGTGCTCACAAAACTAGATCTCACAGGTGTGTTCGATGTAACATCAACGTGATCTGATCATCCCTCGCCCAGGATGTTTCATGATCAGTCGTTTTGGTGCGGATGCATTATCTCGAAATTGTACCACACTATCAGAATTAGAGCTGACAGAATGCCTCTCCATCGATGACTCTGCGGTGATCCAGACGCATCATCATCATCATCTGATTTCCTCAGATCTATTCACTACTGCAATCTAAGAGTCTCAACATATTGACCCTGGCTGATTGTCACAACGTTCTCTTCTTGTTTCACGACGTCAGCGATTTCGATCGCGAGAAGGCGACGAATCCCAATTTAAAGGTGAACACATCACACGAGCTGATCTGATGACTCACCTCAGTCGTTGTGCTTGCGTCACACGCGAGTGACGGACGAGTCCATACAAAACATCACCGAGCTGTGTTCTGATCTAAGAATACTGGACCTCAGGTATGTTCCTCCATCACATCATCATCACATCATCATCACCACGATCCATCATCATCATCACGATCATCTCATCTATACAGCTGGTGCTCACGAATCACGAATCAATCTGCACAAACCATCGGCGACAAGAAGTACCCGAACCTCTTTGCTCTCAATCTGTGGGGTTGCACGGCCCTCACAGACGGAGGTCTATCACACCTCTGTCGCAACCTACCCAAGCTATCTTCTCTCACACTCTCTGAATGCACCGGTGAGAATCGAAGAGAGATGCACGACGGCTCACGCGATCAGGTCTGACCGATCAGTCGATCATCTCCATCATCGCCATGGCAGCGAACGTCACCTCGTTGAACCTGTGGGGGTGTCAATCGCTCTCACCTGCATCGATTCAGTTGCTCTTGCGGCACAGCCCCAAGATGCAGACACTCGGGCTGAGCTATTGCAGCCAAGTGAGAAGACATGGAGAAACATCGGATGATGATGGTGACAGATCAACGACGCGGCTTTGGAGGGAATCAGCCAGAAGGTGAGCCAGCTGAAGGCCATCCAATTCGAGCAGTGTAACGGTGTGACGTGAGTCTCCCATAATTTATTTTTTCTTATTTCCGATTCACCCGAAATCTTACGCACCCTCGTTCATTGTATAAAAAATCTGAATTCGAACTCTAAATACTTCCTTATCTCTTTGATGAGGCGGTTTCGCTGTTTGATAGAAACACAAGAAGGACCCACTGAGAAGAGCTCTATGCTCCGATCTAGTACAAGCCATCTGACATTCCATGTTTACAACTGTAAAAGAGAAAGAGAGGACTGAAGTGGATACAGGAACAAAACCATCGCCAGCATGGGATCCAAGACGCTGACGACGATCAATCTACGTCGTTGTAGTCTGGTGACGTCAGAAGGTATCTGGGAGTGTCTGCAGAGATGTGATTCACTCACCAACCTCAACCTCGCATTCTGCTCCCTCGATGTCACCTTCGTCGATCAACTGTGCCAGTTTCAGTGTCTACCTATCATCAAGGTATTAGACCTCAGTGGCTTCAAATCACTCACCGACGCACACCTCCATCAGTTGATCGAGAACGATGTGAGATGATGATGAGTGGAGGGAGTTTCTGAATGGAGGTAGGGGTTCTGTAACAGCGTGACGACGTTCAAACTGGACGAGTGTACGGGTTTGACCGACGCTGGGATCGATGGAATGTTAAGGCGGTGTACGAATTTACAACACATTTCTCTGTGTTTCTGTCGTGAGCTGACAGACGAGAGCTTCTCGGCGATGGGTGAAGATCGTCTATGGGTTTAAATGGTCTTTTATTTCGATTTTAATTGTAAGCAGAGGAGGGAACACACCACAGTCTGCTGTCGATATCTGTCGGTGGTTGCGGAAAATTCACGGATGTTTTATTGAGACGGGCCTCTCATTGTCCCAAATTGAAAGAGTTGACTCTGGCGTGGAACAAACTGATCACAGATAAGGAGGTGAGATACCTGGAAATCCGAGGTATTCAGGCTCGTTGTAGATTCCCAATCTGGCCAGTCGATGTCAAAATCTAAAGACCGTCAATCTGTCTTACTGCCATCTCATCACTGACGTCGCCATCAAGGCCATCGTGGAGAACTGTCGAAACATCAAGGTGAAGATATGCTCCGTCTACATCGTTGTAGATACTCAATTTGACGCAGAGGCTGGACGCAGGATATTGCCCCGACATTTCCATCGCTGGCTTCATGACTGCCTCACTGAGGTACTTGATATGCAAACGTAAACATCTCCTGACTTTGTCTCAGATTGAAAAACCTCATGTTCTTACGGCTGATGAGCACATGTCTAGGGGCGATCGAAGAGTTTTTTGTTGAGTCCATGAAGAGGAATTGTCCTCACTTGAAGATCGAGATTGTGAGACAGAGTTGATGTCTATATGTTACATAGTGTGGCCAGTGGGACGGACGTATATTTGTGTGGTTGAAAATAGGGAATAAATCAGAGGAGGCCCCGTTGTAATTTTAGATCCTCTTGTGTGTCGGCGGGTAACAGTTGGCGCAAGCTCATGCAAGATGAGAAAGACAAAAGCCATACGAAAAAATCGGGGCCAACGACGGTGACCACCACAAAGGCTGCAAAGGTGCAATGATCTGATGTTGTGATCTTTGATGTGACAGACGCTCAGAGGCTGGTGATTCAAGATTACGTGCCCTCTAAAACGGTTCCTCTTCAAGGTCCTCTTCATTTTCGCGGTCAAACAGCAAAGAGAGAGCCCCCATCTAAAGCAATCACCGTCAATGCGAAGGTGGTCGGTCGAGGAGTGATGATGACGGATAGAGGGAGAGTTGTCACACGAGTTTCCACGTGAGATGGAACCGAACATCACACTAGACTGACCATAGCCTCAGGCACCTGTATGATCCTAGTGTCAGGTATCGACAGAAAGAAGACCCACCACCGAGAGTGAGATCGAAACCTCTCGATCCGTCAGCTAGGTGAAATCACTCTTGGGGTATATCATTGACGCCTTCAGATTTATGCAGGATACGGCTGCTAGACGTTCCATGTTGGCCGAAAAAGCGAAAGAAAGGATGACAGACAAGAACGATGTGAAGACGAAGGCTGCATCTCCTGGGAAGGGACTCTCAAATGCGCTATCTTCCATTCACTGTGAGATCAAATCATCTTGATGCGGTTGAGATCCTCTGATTCTCATCTCTTGGCCAGTGGAAGACGCCACTGCAGAGTCACCAGTTGACTCTCCTCTATTGGACATCAGCGATCGTGACGAAGAAGAAGAGGAGACATACGTCTGCACATCATCCAGCGAAGAAGAGGGCGTGGAGGTGACGATGAAGATACCATCATCATCCGCTCACCTTGCGATAGGACATTGAGTTAAGTCAGTACCTGGAAGATGAAGATCAAGTCAAGGACGATTCCGCAGACGAAAGTGAAGAGGGTGGAGAAAATGAAGAAGATGAAGAGAGTGAAGAGAATGAAGAGAGTGAAGAGAGTGAAGAGAATGAAGAGGTTGAAGAGACTGAAGAGAGCGACGGGAATGAACACAACGAAGGAGATGAAAAACAAGGAGAACGATGGGTGAGGGGAGTTGAGGTGAAACGACTGAATGATGAAGGGGTTGAGCCTGGATGAATTACTGAGAGCTCAGGAAGAATCGCGGCCGCCCACTTTGGAGCTACAGTCGGTCGACTCATCATCCACAACAGCCGAAATCTCCTCGACACTCCCTACCACACCCAGAAATGCTCCAGCCATTCATACGTCCACAGAGAATACGCCATCGATACACGCCACTCCCAGGAATGCTCCATCACCAACTTTTTCGTCCATCCCTACACCCAGATCGAATCTACCACCACCAATAAGCCCCAGAGGTATTCCATCCGTTCCAACAACGCCAAGAACGGCACTGCCTCCACCGATGACACCCAGACACACATCGCCCTCTCCAATCTCTTACTCATCAGAGGTGACAATCGGCATCTTAACATGAACTGACGATCTCTTTAGATGGATGAGACGAATGAAAACAATCATGTCACAGAGCATCAAACTTTATGGATGAACGAAGATGATGAGATGTACGATCAGGAGGACACACCAGACAATCGAGACGTCGGCGATACGACACATCAAGGAGACTATCAAGAAGTAGATTGTGAAGTTCTCGTGGAGGAAGAAGATCATGGAGAACAAAATCAATATGAAGAGGAGCCGCAAGAATACTACGTTGGAGAGTATACGGAAGAGGAGATTATCATACCAGAGGAAGAGTTCGAGCATCACGATCACCATGACGACAATTCATTCCACTACGACAACGAAGAATCATCTTACCAGTACGAATACACGGAAGAAGAATCGGACCTCCTATCACACGAGCTAGCCGAGTCACAACCAGAAGAATCACATGCAGAATATCATGACATCGAAAGGACAGTAGAAGAGGAAGAATCATCAGATTCTCTTGGACTGCCACCTCCCGTTTTTCGTACGGAAGGCACCACCTCTACCGTTGAAACTGTGAATAGACGTTGATTTACAAGACATTCGATTGTAATCGTGAGTCAGGATGCGGTGCAAGAAGCTCTAGAGGTAGAGGCACCGAAAGACGAACCACTCATTGATGATGTCGACGGTGAACGAGCTCTACACTTCTCTCAAGTCGTTCATGAGGAAGTAGATCAGGATGGCGCGGTTAAACATGTAGACATGAAACGTTTAAACGAGGAGTCGATCACCGTGCAACCCTCAATAGGTGCATTGAATGAACTGGAAGAATATCTTCCACCACAAGAGGACGATGAAACTTTTCCTTCTGGACCACCCACCTTCGTACCGGTGATTCAACGCAGATATTTGTCATCAACTGACGTCACGTAGCAAGAGGATTCAAGTCTGGCATCAGATGATGAAGAGTACGAGGTGACCGCACAGAAGCATGAGAATCTGAAGATCTGACTGAAGCAAAGGAGATGTTAGACCAAGACGGATTTCCCTCCAGCCCACCACTGTTTCGACCAGTGAGATGAAATTTTCATTTGCGTTGGTTTCATTTTGACGTAATGAAGGGGAGGGTTCGGCACGATTCGGTGGCCGAACAAGATGTGTATACGAGTGAAAGTGAAGACGTTGAGGTGTGCTGTCCACCGTGATGAATCTCATCTCCCGCAGAGCGATGAAGAACTGAGTCAGTGGACGGATATCAATTGCGAGGCGGATAAGGCCATGTCATTTGCTCAACTGTTGGAAGAAGCAGACATTGAGGAATCTGCCGAGCGACATGAAACCGATTCTGATTTGGACGACTTCTCATCCGATGATGACACTGCGGATACCACTTCTGTTTGGTCTATTCGTGTAGAACTTCGTCCTGAATCACCTGGGAGTCAGTTGATGGAGGCAGAGGTAAGGCAATAAGCATGATTGTGTCATGATGATCGCGATGGATGATGTGGACGCTCTAACACAAGCGAATAGGTGAGAAGAGCCGTCACGGATTTGAATCGAATGGATCGCAAACTGGTTAACATCCTCTCTGTGATGAAGAACACTCCTAGATCAGAGGTCCTTGTATGTCACTGTGATCACGTATTCTGACGATGAGTTACAGAAGACACCCAACCTGTCGAGAGAGCCGACGCCACCTTCACATCAGCACGACAATTGACGTTCGACGTCCATCTGTAGAGATGATACGGTGATGTGTGGGAATCGATCGGGAGCAGAAAGAGAGTGAATCTCCAACAAAGATGTATCTATTGTCCTCTTCCCTTGATCTCTGCTTCCAATTCGTCTCCAAACTTAGGTGCTTGCAGTCCCACCATAGCTGCTGTCTTTCGAATCCTCTCTCTTTCGTCCTTAAACCCTCCCATGTTGTACTTCTTCAGCAGATCAGCATGGGCTCTGTCTGATTGAAACATATTGCGCATCATGGGAGCGACGACAACTGCGTCTTGGTTGTGAAACATCTGAAGACAGTTGGCGAGGATTCAATAGTAACCCCACATCACCTCACGAAATTGTGGCCGCCATTTGGCAAGGTTCTCTTTGCCCACTCTGTGTTTCGCCTCCTTCAATACACTTCTATAACATCTGGTAAGTTCGCTCATTGTGCGGGTGTAAATGGGTGATCTCATTCCCCATCTGATATGGGCTGTGATTACAACGCGAAGATCACCTCCGAACTGACATTCCCCTCTTATGAGCGTATTCAAGAACGCTGCTGCGTTTTTTGGAAAGCCAAAACCAGAAACAACCACCGATGATGCTCCTTCCGTCTTCGGCAACAATAGCGTAATCCAGCCGCCAATCCCTGCCCTCAGCAATTTGACGAACCCCCTGAATCCAAAAGTACCTACCACTACCGATGATTCACCTTCTGTCTTCTTTGGTAACAACAATCTAATCCAGCCACCGATGCCTGCTCTCAGCAAATTGGTGAACCCCCTGAATCCAAGAGTACCTATCACCACCGATGATTCTCCTCCTGTCTTCGGCAACAATAGCGTAATCCAGCCGCCAATCCCTGCCATCAGCAACTTAGCCAAGCCTTTGAATCCAAAGGCATCCGAATTCATACCAGCACCCAGCAGGAACCTCTTTCCTGCTCCTGTAAGGATTCCAGCACCCTTACCCGCAAAGACATTTAATCCACCACCACAACTACCAGTCCATGCTGAAGAAGAATTCGATGGTACACAGTTTAACACTACCTTCTAAACGTCATTGATTCGGATGTCAGGCAAGATCGTGGGTCTCTGCGAGGAAATGTGTCCACCGGAGGAGAGAATCTCTCGTGAAGAAGGCAAAGACCTCTCCATCTTCGAGATGATTCCTGGAACAGAGAAGCAGCCGGTGCCCAGAGTGGATCACAGTCGAGCCATCAAGAAGTATAAGAGATCGACCGTCAATCTTGGGGAGGGTGAGAGAAAGGGTGTCGATCCTCGCCTCGTCAGGACCCTCCCGACTCTGGAGAAGACCATGACGTACCTGTTGGAACACATTGTTGATGATCGAAATCATCCATTCCGAGAGATGTATAATTTCGTGCGAGATCGAACACGAGGAATACGACAAGACATCAGTTGCCAACAACTCCAAAACGAAACTGTAAGTCGTCATTCACATTGTGATCTACAGCCATTCATCCTCCCCCTCCATCATCGTGACGACACGATGAACGAATCTTCTTCATACTCTGACATCCTCCAGGTCGTTCGTATTTTCGAACAAGTCGCTCGCTTCCACGTCATCGCCAATGCCAAACTCATCGGAGACGAAGATGAACAACAGATGAACCTCGAGCAACTCAACAAGTGTCTCATCTCCCTCCGCGAGCTCTGTATCCAAACTTGTCTGTCACCTCCTTCGTTCATCCTTGACCCGATGATCATCAGACTTTGATTTGAGAACCCAGCACAATTTCGTTCCACAAAACGAGCCCGAATTTCAGAGTTACTTCCTCACCTCTCAACTGTTACTCTCCAAGAAGAAGAGGAACGAGAGCAACACGGAAGATGATCTCATGAGCCTACCGGACGACATCTTGAATTCACCACACATACGTCTCTTCACCGAGGTAACACCCTTGAATCATCACACGTCTTAACCTTCTCAGATATGGAAAGCCGTGCAGAGTTTTAATTACTATCGCTATTTCAAATTGATGAGAGAGGCTGATCCTCTCACGGCCAGTCTGATGTACATCTGGTCCAACGGAATAAGAAAGATGTTTGTAGAGAGGATCGCAAGATATTCAGCTCAGCAGTACGAGATAGCAGAGATCACTTCCATGTTGGCCTTCTCCAACGATGCGGAGACTTTGTCTTTCCTGGAAAATTCGGTGAGCGAACTGCAAGTCGTGGGAACAAAGGTCACCATTCCCAAGAACAGTTATTTCGCCTGTGAGTTTTCGAAATTTCCGGGAGATTTCCGGGAGATTTAGAGGAATGATCGTTCGCAGCAAAGTACGCGAAAGAGAGTATGGGACCCTGGCTGGAGGAAAAGTTGGTGGGAAGCACTCTATCAGCCATCATCCAAGGAGAGAAGATGGATCAGAGCCGGATCGATGCCATCAACGAGAAGAGGAGACAATTAGAGGAGCAGAGAAGGAGAAACCAAGAGCAACTGCAGAAATTGGAGGCACAGAAGAGGATCCAAGAGAAATTAGCGAGAGAGAAGATAGAGAAGGAGAGGATCGAGAGGGAGACAAGAGAGAGAGAGGCCAACTTACAGAGAGAGAAGATAGAGAAGGAGAAGAGAGCGACCGAACAGAAGGAACGCGAGGAGAAGGAGAGAACGGAGAAGAAGAAGGAAGAGGAGAACAAGCTGGCGAGAGAGAAACGAGAGAGAGAAGAGAAGGAGAAGAAAGACAAGGAAGAGAAGGAGAAGAAGGAGAGAGAAGAGAAGGAGAGGATAGAGAGTGCGAGGAGAGAAGAAGAGAGAAAGAGGATCGAAAAGGAGAGAGAAGCAGCCGCAGAGAAGAAGAGACAAGAGATGGACAGAGAGAGGAAACTCAGAGAAGCAAGACTCGAACAAGAGAGGAGGGAGGAAGAGAAGAGAAGGCAAGAGCAATTGAGACTGAAGATCTGGCGGGAAAAATTGACATTGAGAGCCGTGCGACACTGGAGAAGATTCACAGCAACTGCGGACCAGAGGAGGGAGGTGGCCAGAGTACAGCACTGGAACACCCTCTTAGAGAAAAACGGACGAAAATTCATCATCCACGACGTGATCATTGCCGACGACGTCAGAGAGGAAGTTTCGATTCCGTCTTCGACGAGTTCATCTACAACGCATGAGATCGATCCATCTACAACGGAAAACGTCGACGAATGGTACCGCAGACCTCGAAAGAACAGGGTCAGGCCCAACAAACGGCCCAGGTACGTTCAGAGACATTTCTCGTTCTCATCACCTTCCCAGGACGGCTCCACCGGCACCCCTCGATTCGTACATCGATGAGAGGATGGACATCGATGATGCGAGCACTCAGGATGAGAAGGATGAAGAGATGGACACATACGAGAAGCAGATCCAGCAGGAGAGAGAAGAGAGCGAAGTGTGGCTGCAAAAGTTACAATCGTTCGTGCAAGGAGGTCAAGCGTCTGAATTATCACGAGGCACGAGAGAGAAGAGTCAGAGTGTGGAGGGTGAGTGTCGATTGGGAGGGAGAGACTGATGGAGATGTAGATCTGACTTTGGAGATCGAAAAGTTGAGGAGAGAGGGAGAGGAGATGGATAGAAAGATGAATGCACTGACGAATGTGCTGTGCACCCTGTCGAATAAAACGTAGCGCGGCTATATTGATAATAAGTCGTACTTGAATTTCCTGACGATGCAACCCAGCGACCATAATTGAGATTTATGAGATTGTGTTTGACTTCATACATTCATCGCGGAAACAACAACTTTCACTCCCTGACTCAAATTGGGTCGTCTTATGTGACAACTCGATGCAGATGGGACAGAAAAGAAGAATATCTCCTGAGTGTGTCTCTATACAACCGGGTCATCTAACTTCGCACATTCACATGAACACCAACCCTAAACTCGAAAGAAAGCTCAACACGGCATTGAAATACATCGTAGAGTCCAAAGATGCAATCTCACCTCAATTACCTCCCGAGAATGTCGTCTGATCTCATCATCATCACGAGATATCTTGCAGTGTCTTTCGAATCTCAGCTCCTTCGGTGCAAGCTGATGAAGACTAAGGCAGACACCACAAAGAAGAATTCGGCAAAGTCCGCGGCGAGGATCGAACCGCTGTATCACTCGATCATTTCCAATCTTCAATTCCAACCCCAAAATTTTCTTCTCCAACCCATCATTCGACGTCATCTCTTCTGATACGATTTTTCATCTTTTCATCCAATCCTCTCTTCGGGCTGAACTCCAATGATGGCGTTCACAGCTATGTCGCTGATGATGATGCAGTCTGCCATTGTATGATTCTGTTGGAATGAAACCCGAAATTACCGTTTCAAATCAATGAGAGCAAAACAATGTCGACTGTGAACGAAACTGCTGCACGCTCGAACAGACTTTCACCTTACACCAGATGCCTTGGGAGTAGCTATCAGAATTGGAGATGGACTGATGGAATGAATTAGCCTCGTGTAGTGACGCACCGTGACGTCCTTCCTGGAACCTGGGAGGGACAACACAGAACATGGAGCTGCGGCCTGGGGACGGAGTCTGGGCAGTGGAAGGAGTTTAGAGGTGCAACGGTGATTCATTCTGCCATTGAGGATCCAATCGTAGGAGGCTTCTCAATTGGGGACCACCGTTATCCTCAGCGAACATCGACGTCGAATCCTCCCCCTGGTTGCTGGGGATGGACGACCACATTCCATATCCAGACAGCAGAAAGGAAGAGACCACACAAACATAAATACACACACACACAACATGATGACAACGCGTGACTATTCGCTCGCCGAGCAGATAAAAGTTTTGACCCTGAGAGAATCGTCACGTTTCAAGAGAGGACAGAAGGCCAGAGAGGCCATGAAAAAGCTGAAGAAGTTGGACTTGTCCAAGTTGGAGGTGTGACATGATGAAGAGAAGGGGCGAGTCTGATGATGGACAGACTGTCTGGGCAAAAGAGATGGAAATCAACTTCAAATCGGACGACTCTTACCTCTTTGACGATTGAAACTCATCTGATGCATGCATCTCACAATCAGCACCCCACATCTCGATCGTCATGATTGCACTGATTGGGACAGGGATAGGCCTCCACAATAACACACACAAGTCTTGATAGAACGATAAGAGAATTTGATTCCCTTGTCAGCAACAAATAACTGTTGAACATTCCAGTCAGATGAGAACGTTGAGGTATATCCCTCCACACAGAGAGTTCAGTTCCGTGGGACACGTATAAATTCTTTCACACAAGCGTTATTTTGAAGTGATAATAGTGTTGGATTTCTAGTGAGATTAGTCCATCGGTCCCATCGCTCGATCGAGTCTCTCTGCTTGAATCGACGGTGTGAATGTATAAATCGAAAGCACCAAAGTCAAAAAGCTGTTTCCAAAAATGGCTCGATCCTCACCGCGGACATGATCAAAATGCGATGAGAATTTTTGTTCACATATGACACATCTTAATGGTTGTACGAGTCGTTTGAGGATACAGAATGACGTAAATGGTCGTAAAAAAGAGAAATCCACCATAATCCCAGCTTATCCCACCCTTTTTCACGGCGGAAATGACAAAAATGATGTCCGCGGCGAGGATCGAACTCGCGACCTTAGGATTTCCCTATTGATTTGTAGATATGAGACCTACACTCTAACCGACTGAGCTACGCAGACTAATGACGGCGATTTTATAGAATATGTGGTAATAATGCAATATTTATTGTAATCATATAATTGGTCCGTGTCGATATGTGATGAACATCACAAGTTGCATATTGACCTGAGGATATTCTCGCATTCAAAACATAAGGGCTAGAGGCTTGATCAGGTGTTGTTGCTGATGAAAGATGGATGATCAGTGGAGGAATGATGATGAAGAGGCAGTGATGAGAGATTGACATGATGATTTGATCACCCAAATGAGTTCTTGGGCTGCCCACAACTTTTGGAAGACAACACCAGACTGACAAAAAAGTAAAACACCCAACAAAAAAGTAAAACGGACTTTTTCCTTCTATCTCTGCTTGTAGACGCTCAATTTTGATCAGTATGATAGTCCTTGCCACCAGATGAAGATCAACATATAACAAACTATCATAACAATATGCTGACAAGAGATGTCCATCAAACAGTGGGTAGGATTCTTGCAAAAGTAAAACAGTTATTTTATTTTTTCACCATTTTGGTGTTATCTCAGATTTCCTCTGCCCCTCAGCATGTTCAGCAAAGCAATCTTTTGAAAATTTAGCTATTTTCAGTGTGGACATTGAGGTGTAATTATGATTATCTCCTTGGTAGTCCACTTCTTGCAGTATGCAGCTGTTCTCCCTGATTTACGTTTGGAAATCCTAAGGATTTCTCTGTTTGGAAATTGTAGATATGAGACCTACACTCTAACCGACTGAGCTACGCAGACAGATGTCAACTGACCTTGAGGGCTTTGAAAATATCGTTGCAGATAGGTTATATTATTTTCTAATGTGATGTACAACAATCTCCACTCACCCATAGACCTCAGAATTACCCTATTGATTTGTAGATATGAGACCTCTGACAAGCTATGCAGACTGATGTTGGCAATCATGAAATGAGTCTGGAATAAATGATAGATCCAATGTATATCACAAGGATAATAAACGAGCAATGAATAACAAGATAGCTGTCATCAAGATGAAGGATGAAATTAGTGAGGAGAAAAAAGCTGTTTAAGAGTGATCAACAACAAGCATTGTGCTTATGATCAATGTTAATGATAGGTGATCAACACCACAACTGGCATATTGATCTAAGGCTATTTGGCATGAGCAACATGAAGGGTCCAAGACTCAATGAAGTAGTGCAGGAAGAGAGGATTGACATTGCGATAAACCCATTGCATGAGTCAAAACAGAAAAATAATGGTATTGAGAGATTGGGCTGACTGTTTGAAAAGACTAGATATTTTCAGCATGGACATTGAGGTGTAATTACAATTATCTCCTTTGTAGTCCGCTTCTTGCAGCTGTTCTCCCTGATTTACCTTTGGCATCAATAGTCCATGAGGAATAAAGATACTTTGCTATTGTAGAGTGGCAGCCGTACCGGGAATTATTTGGTGATGCTGAACTGGTTGTATTACGCAACAAGACATCCGTACACTACAGAAGGGCTATTACGAAAAAGAAGCCAGATGCAAATCATGACCATTATTCTGTGACGCCCTCGTCATCATAGCTGTCTACAAACCGAGCATCCTCTTGCCTCTGGAAGAGGTTTGTTCTCTATTTGCTCTCACATTGACCAACATCAGGTATGCCATGCATTAAGAGACAAGGCAAAAATGCTCTACATGCATGCTGTGCTAACGTACTTTATGATGAAGTCCGTTACCAATGCAGGACTCTTCTAACATCCACAGATGCACACCTATTATCACTGCATGTATATGTACCGTTGGTCTTCCTTTGAAACACGCTTCGACTGGCCAGATGGTGTCATCATCTCATCATCTGTCAATCAACTGTAACCCCAAAGAGTGTGAGAGGGACCTACTCTTACAACACATCTGGTCGACTCCTTTAGAAGTTTCGACTGAAGGAGGAATCAGGAGCTGTGATCCCCCAACTTGTCCAACAATCGATGAGAACATGTTTCATCGTTCACGAACAAAAGCGTAAGGTCTGGAACCATTGAGTAGACAAGGAAAGTGAAACGTTCTATGCTACAGTGATGTTCCACACAATCAAGGTCACTATCAATGTAAATCGTGTAAAGTATATAAAACGAACGCTCAAAATTTAATTCTCGTCGTCCCAATTTACGTCCTGTGCAGCGTGGTCGGTATCGATCGCCGTTCCTTCAGTGATAGCGTACAACAGCTTACTCCTAATTTCTGTAAATAAAACAAAATAAAATAAACTTCACCTCATGACTTTGACGGAGCTGTATCGAGGTAGTTTTAATTGGAAGAAACAAGTGTGAGAGACAGGTAGGGTGGTGTCCGAATTGTGAGACGTCGTCAAGACGACAAACTTTTGTTCAAAGTCTGCAGACGTGAGAGGTAGTCTAGATCTGCCCCACACGAATCTCAGTAGCATCTGTCTCTCTTCGTTCGAGAAGCTCTCCATCACCTAACACGTTGAGTATAAAATAAAACGAAATAAAACGTCAATCACCTCCCAGAACATGTGTACGTGTGGATCGTCCGGAGAATAACCGGAATAATTCGTGTTCTCTCTCAACAGCTGCAAGTTGACTTCCCTCTTTCCACACACGCTGAGTTCTAATTCGTTCCACGTGAAGAGAGACATCAGACTCTGAGGCACGATCGTTGCCAGTCCTCTCCTCATGGCTTTCATCTGTTCCTCGAATTCTCTCATCTTGTACTCGGACAAGAGTTGAATGAACTTCTCTCTGTTCTCCCATGTCACTTTCACTTCCGATCCCGACGGAATCAATTCGACCTGGAGGAGTCACCATCTACAACGAGCCGCTCCGGCCTCCCACCTCCCTCCCGTCTGTCGACGTCGTGACGAATTCGAGATCGATGAGGTCTTCGAGTAGTGTCCCCTCATCGTGTTCTTCTGGCTTTGCGTTCATCAGCTCTTGCATCATCTTCACGGACAGTGCATCGATGGACTCCACGTCTGACAGGTCTATGACACCGGAAGTGTCAGATTTCCCATGGGAATATCCGGCGAGGTACTTCCACACGATGGAGGGTAAGTCTAAATTTAGAACGTGCTTGGCTCTCATGGCAACACCCATCAGTTTTCCCACGAAGGAGAACATGGAGAGTTGTAGTGTGGACGTTGCCCCCGGATTCGGTACGAATTTCTCTGAGATATTTCAGAAATTTCCGAGAATATCGACGGAAATTTCACCTTGGTTGTCGCCGAAACCTTTGGCGTTGGGGCAGGGGATGAAGAGAGGAACGTGATTCGAGTGTAGATCGATACAGATGTGAGAGATGCAATCACGGAATAGACCTCCTGCATCCGTGCCACCCTCTCCAGAATATTCCACCGTCCAGATCTGTCCCAATCTCCTCAATTGGGACGGTGGTACAAAGTGTAACTGTCTGTACAATTGTCCAAAGACCGATTTGCTTCCTGTGATCGTTGAACGAGAATAAAATGAAATAAAATACCTTCTGGATCTCCCTTCTCCCTCGCTTTCAGAGCTCTAGGTCGGTTGATGTTTACAGATGGACGATGTCGACTCGTGTTTGTAGAAGAGATGATCTCATTCCACAACGCCATCTTGGTCTCTCTCATGATGTACGTACGTAATCTTCCCAGGGAATGGCTGATGCTCCATCGGAATTCGGACTGTCCGAAGTCGATGATGGAGAGGACGGAGCGTAATTTCAAGTTGAAGAGGAGGAGCACGTGATACCTCCACTGCAGAAATTCCGACGAAACTCCGTGCAGTAGTTTGTTGTACCTTCCCGCCATCAACACGATTTCAAATTTCGAATATTTCACCTGGCGGCAATCGATCGGCCGTTGTCCGTGTTCAATAGGAGGGTCAACAATTTGTCTGCAGTGACTTCGAACGAATCGAAACCTGTCGATTCAACTAGTTTCGATACCATCTCGGCTAATTCTGCGTCTGATCTTCCGTTCCAAGCTGGCGTCTGCCTCTCTAAGACCTGCATGTCTTTCTTCACGATGGCCATACTGCTCTCCTCTTGCGTCTGTTCACGTCAATCTACAACGATGTAGACGATCGAAATCACCGTTCCCTGCTCGCAGAGTTGTTTGATTTCGTTGGCGTTGAGAGAGCGGTAGTGTAAATTCATGTCTTTGACCATGCCCTCCATACCTTGTGATACCGCCTCGGAATTCATTTCCGTGGGTAATCGTCCCACGAAGAAGGGATGCTCGTTGTAGATGACCCTTCCCTTCACTTTCCTCGTTCCTTCCAATTTTCCATCGATGTAGATGTTCATGCTGTCACTGTCGTACACGCAGGTCACGTGAGTCCACGTCTTGAGAGGAATGGGGGTAGAAGAGGTGACACCTGGTTAAGTAAAAAAAAAGCAAGGGAGTGGGGTTCGAAATCGATCTCACTCTCTAATCGATGGGTGGTGGACAATTGGAAGACGATGTGGTTCTCTTCTGAATGGAGTGTGACGGCAGGTGAGGCCCTCTCGATAGATCTTCCTTTGCAGAGGATCAATTTGTTTCTACCCTGCTGTCCACCCAGAGATAATAAGAGAGAGAAGCTGAGAGAGAAATTCTCGAGAGGGTAATGGGTTGAGGGGGGTGGAACGGAGATACCGATCTCGGGAAACAGAGCGATCTGTCAGATCGGTTAAACCCTAAATCCGTCGTTCGGGGTGAAATTTCACCTCGTTGACGATGGGCCAGTGATGCTTCCTGAAGAAACGAGTCATGTAGTAAGCCTCCGTACACAGAGAAGGAGTGAAACTTCCCGTGGAATGAATCGATTGAATGTTCTCCGCCACATTGACCATGTGTTCGAACCATGATTCCTCCTCGATCTCCAACGCTTCTCCTTGTTTCGCGCTGACGGTCTTGTTCTGCGTCACCTGTTTTCCCATCAATTCTCCATCGACGTACGTACGTACCTTCCCCGCGGAATCTACGTATTGGTAGGAGATCTCGATGATGTGGTTCTCTGACAGACCACCCAGCGTACTCTCTGACATGGCAATGACAGGTGACATGGAATGATGTGTGGGAATGACAAGCATGACAGAGCCGTACTGCTCGTCGACTACCTTCTGCATCTCACTCGTGATGTCTACGGATTTTCTCTTGTGTTCTCCGTTGTAGAGCGTCACACGGTTCAATTTGAGTTTCCTCGCTCCCAGGTATTCGGTGAGATTCCGAGAAGTTTCTTCTACGTCACTCTTCTTCTGATTCTGGGCGAGTCTGACCACGGTGAGTAGCTCGACCAGCGACTGTAGCATCGTGGAATAGAGGACTCCTTGTTCTTTGCTCTCTCTCGTGTACCTCTCTTCCATGTAGTCTCTCATGTCTTCCAGCTGCTTCAGATCCAGTACGCTAGAGTTTTCCGATGACTTTTCGGTGAAAACTCGAAGGAGGCGTAGTAAGAGTTGGATTCCTCTGGCTCTGGCTGACCTCTTCGTGTTGGTGACGTAATACACCAGGGCAGTGTACAGATCGGACAGTCTCAAGCTGTGCGTGGAGTGTTCTAATAATAGCTCCAATAGCCAGTAGCCTAGCTCAAAGTTCTGATGGTTGATCGCCTGTTCATCGTTGAGGCGAAGTGACAGGGGCAACACCCAGAATCGATATCCCCAGAACCTTTCTCCATAACCTGATCGAGTCAACGATATTCTTCTCGATGACGTCATCATCCATCATCACAGAAAATCCGAAGAAAATCACCCGATGTGAAACGCATGTAAACACGGTCGCTATTGATGAGAGTGGTGTTGAATTGATTTCCTTTGAAAGAGACAATGAGATCTTGGTAGTTGGGATCTCTGTAGAAGGAACATCTCGTCATGATGTCCGATCGATGCAGATTCGATTGTCCGTCGAAGCGTATGACCAGCTTCGATGCTCCTAAAGATAGATCAGCCTCTAGGATGGCCTAGTCTAAATATGGTCACCTCTTATGTGCAGCTCTTTTCGAATGTCGACATTGTTTTCGTACGGGTGTGAAGACTCTTCCAGTAGAACCGGTGGGGGGCATTCCACCGCTCTCTTCAAATGCGCGATACACTCGTTCGTCAGAATTTCGATGAGATTTCCACCCAATTCTCCCTGACATTTCACGTCAGTCTACATCGAGCCAGAACATCTCCTCACCGATTCAGAAGCCAAGGTGGTGAGTTTCATCTTGAATGCCTCCATGACCTTCGTGTTGAATGTCGTGATGTCCACCGATCGATCGTTCGTGCTGGTCAAATTTTCGGCGGCGGCGAGTCTGAGCAGTTGGGTGACAGTGTCCATCGAGTGTTCGCAGAGTTGTCTGAATGGGAAATCTTCCCACGAGGTGATGAGGCGTAAGACGGATCTGATGGATGTCATCGGGAGATTTCATTGAGATTTCAATCACCTCCTGGCCTGCAGGATGGTCAACGACGTCTCCACTCGGAGTAATTCTTCCGTCAGTTTATCCGATTCGATGAGTTTTCCGGTTTGGAGGTGATTGCAGGGATCCTAAGCACGTTCAACTTGACCATCTACAACGAACATCTTCTCACCTGCCACAATCCAGTGGGCTTCCTCAATCGAGAGAAAGGGACCCAGATGGAGTATACGTAATTACGCTCCAGATCGTTCACCTCCACGTAGATCCTCGTACCACTGACATCCACTCTTCGGGAGATTCCAGTCCTTCCCTCCAATGTCTTACCGTTCAACCATATCGGGACATTTAAATTATCCGACGTATCGATGCGTATGAGGGTGCCGGGGGATACGTCTTCGATTCTCCATTCTTCCTGGGAAGGAGTGTCTTCGTGTTGACGTCTGTCGATCTGTACTGGTGTCTCTGCTCCCATCTCATCGTCTAAAAGTCTCGAAGCCTCTCGATTCTCCAACTGATAGTCACCCTCCTCTTCGTTTCATCAGAATGAGAAGTTTCATCTGAATGTGACCCACCGTTGGGACTGTTCTGTGCCTCGGGTAATTGCTCTTCCTGGAATTGTCCCAGGAGCTTCTGCTCTCTCATGATGGCCTCCATCATCTCCTTCTCTTCTCTCTCTCGGCTCTCCCTCTCACTCCTGGCGATCATCTCGTCTGACATCCTCTCTAACTCTTTCATTCCATTCTCAATCAACCACCCCGCGGCATAATTCGGATCGTCCTTGTTCTTCTCCAATGCGACGATGCAGACCTGGGCATGTGAGGGGGTGTACATCGGTTTTAAGGTTTACCTCCAGAGGGAAGATGTCCATCATCATCATGAGATCTTCTGCCATGGCTCTCCTGCGTAACTCCGCGGCACTCATGGTATTGGCGATCTTTCCTCTCTCTACAACGGACTCCATGTACTCTGTCGACACGGTCGACGCGTAATCGTACGTAAATGCGTCGTTTCCAAAATTGATCTTGATCTTGGTGTCCGGAGAATCTAACCAAACGACCGGATAAAATCTTCCGTGGACTTCGTCGAAGCCGTTTCCCAGGAAACGACCGTTCTTCGTGAACCAGAGTCTTCCGGTCTTAATGTCCCAGCCGCAGCCCATGGTGTCACCGGTGGTGAATTTTTCGATGAAATCTCGTTCTACGATGCGTGACGCGCGGAGAGAGTTGACGTTGTGGCATAATTTTCCGTCCGATTGTAGAGCGAAGCTGTTGTCATTTCCGGGAAGTCCTATTCACCATCAACATCATGATTTTAAGAGACATCTTCTATAGATGGAACATGAGAGGAGTACATCATATTATCGACCATCATCTCACCTTCTAATTCGGTACCCTCTCTGTACAAACCTATGGCGATGCAAGTGATACCACTGTCGTCATCGTCGATCTCCATCTTACTCCCCGAAGAAGACTTCAACATCTCTTTGTCACGTCATTCCACGTCATTCCACGTCATCACCCACCTCTTCCCGTGCCCTTCTCCATCAGAGTGATCTCGAAATAGAACGACGGAATCGAATTGGGTATGACACAGTTGGCCCTGGCTAATCCAGTGCCGCTGTGATCGTTTGGGTCCTTCACGATGACTCGACCGTCTTCGTCTGGGAACAAGAGTCTCTTAGAAGAGGAACGATGGAGAAGCGTTGGGAGATTGATGGGAAGGCCTGCGAAGGGAGAGTGGGATATCATGTCGCATTGATTCTGCCTGCGGCCACCACTGTGATCCGTGGAGATGTTACGGCTGCGCTGTGGAGAATCAGCTCCACGACGTGGAGAATCTGTGGGTCACCTCGTAGAACAATTGGACGAGACGATCTTCTAAGCTCTGGAGTTGTTCGACCGTCTTGAATTCTTGTAGAGGTGTCGGTTGTGAAGATAACTTCATCATGGATTCAACCCCGCCGGCCTGCATGAAGATTCTGGCGTTCTCTCTGTCTTCTAATAGAACGTCTAAGGCTCTCATGCAGGAGGATCTCAATTGTACGATGAATAGATCTTCCCTCTGGTGTTGTGTTTCCTCGGCAATGTCCATGCTGACCTTTACGTACGAGTTAAAAGAGAGTAAATAAAATAGAGAATGAATGAAATTGAGAACGAAGGATGAATAGAAATCCACCTCTTGAGAGGACTCCTCTTTTGTTCTCCTCGTACCACACATGCTGCACACGGTAGAATGGGGTTCGTTGAATAGAGTGCAGATCTCACAGGCCCACTGACTCTCCTCCTTCTTCACTTCCTCCCTCTCCTTCTTCTCCTCCTTCTTCACCCTCAGTCTCTCCATCAGCCGCTGAAACGTCGAAGAAATTCCGTGGGTCAACTTGAAGACTCCCTTTTCCAATGAAATTTCGGTGATGGCTTCCAATTTGTCTGGATCGCAGGATGCGATTTTCGATGCGCTGGAGTCCAAGATGATGAGACATCTGGTTGAGGTACGATCGTAATGGATCATCGTTCCTTCTTCTCTCGTTGCCTTCACTCTGACCCTTCCCCCAGATCGTCCCGCCGAAAAATTATCACCGCCCATGACCTGCAGCGCGGCCAGGGTGGAGTGGCTCGTTGTAGATGGAGAGAGATCGCAGGCTTCGAGGAGGGCGGAGGTGCAATCGCGGACGTGGGCGGACCACTCTTCGTTAGCACGCAGGAAGAATCGCAGAAATGAGATCAGTTCTCCGGTGATGGTGGCTGCGGAATGTCCGTTGAAGCGGATGACTTCCGGGCTCGTTGTAGATGGAGTCGTGTCTTGGATAGCGGCGTGTTGGCCGATACGTTGTAGAATGGACTCGACGAAGCCTTCTGTCTTTTCATCAAGGCTGAATGACTCTGGCAGTAGCTTCGGTGACATGGCTGGAAGATATCTGGGAGAATTGAGTGAAATTCGGACAATTTTCCCACCTTCGGAGCAGACGTAATCCTAATCGTTGTAGACGGATCGTACCCATCCGACAGATCTGGCAGATCAATGTGATGACAGAATTCAACTTTTCGATCGGTGGCACACCCTTATTGCTTTCAATGAACGAATCAGCATTCCTCTCACCTTGATGCTGAGATTGATCTTGTGCAAGAGGAGCATCGTATTCCACAGTTGATCTTCTGCCTGAAAGAAATCCTTCGGGTCAGAAGAAGCCGAGAGTTTGCGGAAAGTCTCGGAGGAATCGATGAAATCTCGAGTTACGTTCTCGAGAATGTACTTTTGTATGGGGTGGTCGACACTCTGATCGGGTGATGCAGACAGGCACTGCATGCACAGAACATGATACAATTTGTAGGCCGAGTTCGAAACCGCAGACATGTCGTCTACAACGCGTCAGATTCTCATTGTAGTGATGACGTCATCACCTAAAAATAGATTGCGTAGTACGGGGAAGACCTTGAGTAAGATATCATAATCCTCGTTGTTGTTCCAGTTGATAGAAAGAGCATCGATGGCAGCGAGAGACAGAGTAGCCAGCGTGTTCGAATCCCTCAGCAACCGAACCAATCTCGTGTACAACTGCTGGAACGCCTCTTTTGTCGAGTTTTCCAGGGAATTTCCACTGGATCTCAGGCCGGAAGCGTAATGTCCCCTGCTCTCCTTCTCCTTCATCTTACGTACGGAGGGTCCGATGACAGAGATTAGATCTGCTCTGATGGTTGTCATGGTGATGGCCGAATGGTTCGAAGAAGAATCTTGTCCAAAGATAGATTCGATGAGAAGCTTGCAAACGGTGATCCTGGCCTTCGCCCTGGACATCCTCTTCTCCACGAGTTTTCTCAGAGTTTTCACGTCCGAGCCCTTGATCAGGGCAGTGATGATCTCCGTGACCGTCTTTCCACCTGTCGTCCTTCAGTATCACGTGATCGTTGTAGATCGAACGATAATAAAATTCGACTCACCCGATGGTGATGGATTCACTCGAGTCGGTCCCTGCAGTTTCTTCCAAGTTGAAAACATTTCGATCCAAGCTTGTATAGAAGGATCATCCATAGAAGATCGGAGACCTGGATTGAGGTTGTTGAATTGTCTCTTCTTCCCCGACAAGTTGGACACGGCGTGGGATCGATTGTCTTCCTCGGGTGGGCTGATGCACGTGGTGAGTTGTAGAAGGAGGTCCGTCTTCTCGAGGATATCTCGACCGAATTTCTCGTACGAATTGTCCTCGGGAGCTGCCTCGGCGTTGTTGTTGTTGTTCTCCTCTTGTCTTTGGAATCGTTCCCGCCTTTCTGCTGCCACCCACTGTCTCAATTTCCTTCCCTCCAAAAACAATCTGCAGAGCGTCTCCTCTTCTGAAGCTGTGATCGAACCCGATAGAATGGATGGTAACAGACCAGAGTGTTTGATGAGAGTGATGATGTAAGATCTGACGGCGATATCGATCGGCTGTTTGTATTAGAGATAAGGAACGTAGATAAAGGATGTTCACCTCTCCACCCATTTTGTTCACGACAGGGTTGATGTGGGGAAGTTTCTTCTCGATGCGGTCGATCAATTGCCTCGCACTGCTGTCCTTCTTTCCCGACGTGAACTCTTGTACAAAGGTGGTGCCCTCGTGCGGACTCTGCGGAGCTAATCCTCCACGAAACAGTGGAGAATCGAGCCAGGCCTCGTTGTCCGTCTCCTCTCTGTCTTTCACCACCTTCATCGATTGCTCCAAGCAAGTTCTCAGGAGAAAGCTGGCGGACACCTCCCTATCGTAAAGCCATCCGAATGCATTACCGTTCGTAGGGTCCAAAGTCCACAGAAAAACGGGAGAAACAGTACAACGGTATCCCCAGTATGTGCTGAAGCCATTGGCCTGGAAGTGAAAGGACAGACTGTCTCCCGCGACCACGATTGGCCCCCTCGGCCACGTTTCCGGCTTTCCGCTGAGAGGTCGTGTGACGGGCTCACCCTTGCTGTCGGTCACCACGAGCAGATCTTGATTGGCCTCCGTGGAGCATCTCGGATCGAAAGTCAGGCAGAGGTGGGAAGCTCCTGGGACGATGACGTGGCGATCGTCCACGGTATTGGGAGAGTAGTGGTGAGCCGTTTCGATGACGTACACTTCGTCTCCACTGCCTGATTCGGGGTCGCGGGAGCGAGAGTTGGCGAGTTGTAGATCGAGAAAAGTCTTGTCCATGGCGACGTTCTCTGATATGAAACGGTTCAATCGGTCCAAGCGTTGTAGAAGGTGGAGTACTGGCCTTGCGAACGTGATGACGTCACTGGAGAGAGAATTTCTCGAGAAGAGAGGAGGCATGCACAGAAATAAATCGCACAACAATTCGTTGACCATCGAATTGCGTAAAACCTGCATGGATGAGAACACGTCATTTCAAATGTCTTTACCTTTTCAATGTTGCCGTTTACATTTTTCGTGCCGCCGGCCTCTGGAGCCAAGAGGTCGTTCTTCAATAGAGCGTGATCGATGAGTTGATTCGATGACGTCACGAGTTGGTGAATCCAACGGCTCAACTTTTCACGATAGATCTCGTTCGTATCTTCCGCAGCCAAATCAACAAACAGACATCGCTGGATGTGACGGAGGAGCGTCAGAGTGGGAGAAGGGTTGACTTCTACCTCCGAAATTTCGGCTGGAATACGTCAGATGGGTCGAACGATGGAGCATCACCGGTGGTAGCGTCCAATTTCTTCTTCGAGTCCTCGAGTGACCACGACAGCAGGCGATCGATCAAGTCTTCTCTCGCTTCTCTCTGTTCGGGCAGGCTGCCTTGGTTGGTTCCTTGTTCTTGTGGTTCTCCCTCTCTGTGTGCGGTGTCCTCGATTTCCATCTCTTCAAATAGACTTCCGGTCATGCTCGTCTCTTCTGCGCGATCATCAAAGAGACAGAGTTCATCGATGTGGGGCAGACCGTTGAGCTCCATGAGGACAATGTCCAGAGTGGGCTCCGAGACCTTCGAGAAGATGGACATGACGTAATCGGCCTTCCTCTGATTATCAGATCCTTCATCTCGGGGGTGGAGAGCTCTGCGTCGTCGGCGTCGAATGAGAGAATCGAATATCTTCTGGATAGTGGCGTGGTATGTGACTTCTTTCGTGACATCGTGAAATGGGAGGGGTGTGGACATCTTACGGATGGCTCTCAGTTTGTATTTGATATCTCGAGTGAGAAAGCCATGCTCGTCTTTGTCTAAACAAGAGAGAGCGACCTCCACGTGCCGTCTCTTGTCTCGATCTGATTGAGAAGTGGTGAAGCACTCGTCGTCGTAAACATACTGGCGAGGATTTTGTTGTAAAATGTTCAATGCCTTCGGAAGGTGAGAAGGAAGAATGGTGTGAGATTATCACCTTCTGAATGAAGGCAGCATTGTCGTGATTGGACTTCAAGAGAGCGATGTTGTTGTTATCTACTTGTTCTAATTGTTGAAGTTGTTCCGGCCTGTACGGTTTGGCCACGGACTCCGCATTTCCCATCTGAGGTCAATGATTCAAAAACTAGAATTTTACATCAGTGTCTTCTCGTGAATGTGAGCGAGAGATAAAGAGAGAGGAATGAAAATTCGAAGACAAAATGGAAGCAATGGTAGATCAGACGATCACTTTCAAGAAAAGAGGGGTAAGATGAACACATACCTCTATCTACACTGTTATGCTCGTTTAAACTTGACAATCAATGCTCGCCCCTTGCAAGTGATGGGAAAATTGTTTCTGCTAACCAAATTGAACCCGAATTTCACATGAACTACAACGAAAGGCTTGCTCACGTGCCACATCACAACACCATGATCAACAGGAGACTGATCTCCGTCTTACGATTGGGACGGAGGGAATACCTTCCAACCTATCAGCTTCAACAACAGCTCTTCCAAATCATGCGAACGAGACATAGAACAGGCGTCGTGACATTACCCACTGAGTCAGTCTATGGAGAGGTGTCTACTCTACACCCAAGGATGTCAGATCCAAATTGGGCCGGTGCACTGTTATTGGTCGAACATAATCCAGGTGTATATACGATGGGACGCAGAGATACGACAGCCGATCTGCTGACAGAAGGCGGTGACGTACAGAATCATCTATCTCATTTCGTGTCGAGGTGATGAACAATAGATCCCCGAAGAGAAGAACGGATTCAAAATCGTAAAGACAAGTAGAGGAGGCGCAGGTGCATCGATCATCTCTTCTTCTGTCTCACATTCACCAGTGACATGGCATGGACCGGGACAGCTTGTTGCTTACCCCATCATCGATCTCTCAAAGTTGAAGCAAGGAAAAGACGGAATTGAGGGAGGATCTCGAGGTCTGAGGTGAAGACGTTGTTGTTGATGGGTGGTCTTCCATCTCACATCACATCAGATCATACATCGGCAATCTTCAAAATGTTGTCATCTCTACTCTGCAAGATTTCGACATCCAAGGCAGTACGACACAAGACGTCGGTGTATGGATCGATGGAAAGAGGAAGGTCAGTCTACAACCCGCCACTCTTCACTTCTCACCCCCTACAGATTGCCGCCATCGGAGTGACCGCGTCGAATGCGGTGACGATGCATGGACTGGCACTCAATGTCTGTAACGATCTGGCACCTTTTCAAGCCGTTGTACCTTGTGGGATAAAGGATAAGACGGTGACGTCCATATCAGAAGAGATGGGAAAGAGAAAGGAAGTCGAAGAGGTGGAAAGAGTACTCACGAGAAAGTTTTCCGAGGTGATGACGATGATGGATGACACGGCTGAGAGATGTAGATATTCGAGGCAGAGTTGGAGATGATTAAGACGATATAAATAGATAGACTCGGAGTGGTGTATGTGTGTTGTACAAAAGTGAAATGAAAGTATAGATTGGTAGATTGTAGATGAACATATCGGTTTGTAAATTGTATTCTTTTCCGAGTTTCCGATAATCATGATGTTGAAGACCGTATCGCGATTGTCATTCAGAGGGGTATCGAGCACAACACCTAAGGCGAGAATACCAACGTGTATTACAACTCCGAGGAGATGTTTCTCCTCCTTTCCGGATCGTGAGTCCCATATGATCTCGAACAACACTGACAGACGCAGCCAATCTCGGTCTATCCGAAGAACAAGTTAGTTCATCATCATCATCTCAATCGACTATAATCTTCAACAATTGATGTCCGTGTCGATTGACATCTTTTAGATCATGTTGAGGGAAGCCGCTCTCAAGTTCGCTCAAGATCGCATGGAGCCTTTTGCGAAGGAATGGGATGAGAAGGAAATATTTCCCGTCGACACACTGAGAGAGGCAGCTCAGATGGGTTTTGGAGGTCAGTCTTTCATCGAATTACCGACATCCTTTCCAACGACAAGACATCCCTCTGCCTCCATCTTTCATCTGACACATCGACAAGGTATCTACGTACCTGAAGACGTTGGAGGATCTGGCATGGGAAGAATCGAAGCCGCCATCGTCTTCGAGGCTCTGTCATCCGCGTGTGTCAGCACCACCGCTTACATCAGCATCCACAAGTGATTGATCTCATCCCCTCATCCAAATCTGATGATCATCAGCATGTGTGCAGGACTCATCGACCAATACGGAACACAAGCTCAGCGTGAAGAATTTCTACCCAAATTGACTACCATGGAGGTAAGCCTATCTCACTCTCGTATCTATAACGCACCAGCATCTGGCCTCTTACTGTCTCACCGAGCCCGGCAGTGGATCTGACGCGGCTTCCCTGACAACAAAGGCCGTGAAGAAGGGAGACAAGTACATCTTGAACGGATCGAAGGCATTCATCAGCGGTGGTGGCTCGAGTGATATCTACATGGTCATGGTCAGAACGGGAGACAACAGTGAGAGGACTTTTATTGAGACGAAACTGATGGAACAGCGCCCGCCGGTATATCTTGTCTGTTGGTGGAGAAGGGAGCACCCGGTCTCAGTTTTGGCGGGAAAGAGAAGAAGATGGGATGGAATTCACAGCCAACGAGGGCAGTCATATTCGAAGACTGTGAGGTAGGGGTTTCATTGAAATGCGATCCTATACCCTCTCTCAACTTTGTTAGGTGCCCGTGAAGAATCTCATTGGAAAAGAAGGAGACGGTTTCAAGATTGCAATGAAGGCACTGGATGGTGGTCGTGTGAATATCGGTGAGATTTCACTCGTACAGGTGGTCGTTGTAGATGGAGAATTGATGTGTGTAGCCGCTTGTAGTCTGGGAGCTGCACAGAGATGCACTGATATATCAAAGGAATACATCAAAGGTAGAAAGCAATTTGGAAAGCCTCTCGCTTCAAATCAGGTGATCGATCATCATGATGACGATCATGCGATGGTTCATCTGATGGCGTACACAGAGTCTCCAATTTCAATTGGCAGACATGTCAAAGGAAGTCTATGCATCACGTCTGATGGTCAGAAACGCAGCTCAACTCTTAGATGCGAAAGATCCCTTTGCTTCCGCAGCATGTGCCATGGCCAAGCTTTACACTTGTGACTCCGCTTACAAGGTGAGATCACCACCATCATCGTCATGCATCACTGTTGCATCCACCCATCACATCACGAAGCTCATCTATGTTTACAGGTAGTGGACGACGCATTACAGATGCACGGAGGTTACGGTTATCTGAAAGACTATCCCGTAGAGCGTTTCCTGAGAGATGTTCGAGTGCACAGGATCTTGGAGGGATCCGATGCCGTCATGAGAATCATCATCTCCAGAAGTGCACTGAAAGAATAAAATCTCTCGCCTCTACAATTCCCTCTCGTTTTGTCTTCTCATCTCTTCTGTTCTTCTGTCCACTGTCTATTTCACTCTCTACTCTCTATTCTCTTTATTCGGTCCTCTTCACTCTCAAGTGTAGCTGTCCCGACTTCGGCCTCGTGACGACCGGGCTGCATCTCTCGATGCAGTTTCTGGGTCCTGCCAGGAACGTCAAGTTGGCAAACGGCGCTGTCCTTCCATCAGTCCTTCTTATTCCTGTGCTCTGTCTGCTCACTCCTGGCAGTATCTGGTATGGCGTTGTTGTCCAAGAACCTCTCTGGCTTGAACTCTGCAGCATCAGATTTCTGTCTTCGGGGTATTTCTACTCGTCGATTAACCTTGTGACAGACTTGATGATATTCAAGGGAGAAAAAAACATACCTCAAAGATCGCTCTTCTCAATTTCTCTTGTACTCGTGGATTCTCTGCTGATCTTAAAAGTGTCCACGTTAATGACGTCGACGTTGTTTCGTGACTGGCGGCGAGGAAAGTGAGACATTGGTCTGTGATCTCCTTGTCTGTCAGTGGATCTTCCAGTCCCAGATCGTCTCGAACGATCAAGCTGAGAATGTCTTTCTTCGTGTGTGGCGTGTTGTTGTCCTTCAGCTCTCTCCTGTTCTTGTCGAGCAGAGACTGAGTGATCTTCTCTACGATCTGCCTTTGCTGTGCGTTCAGCTAGGACTGTCTACAACCTGCCATCGTTCTCAACTCATTGATGGTTCGGATGTATTGAGTCATGTTGCGGAGGTGTCTGATGGGCGGGAAAGTGTCTCCTAACAGTCCAATCATTTGAACAAAGATGGGAGTATTTTTGGGGAGACCGAATAGAATGTTGTACGCCTTCGACAATGGATCGTCTTCTCTGTTCATCGAGTCGAAGTTGTAGTCGAAACCTGTTTGTCATGAGAATAGATTGTTGGTGACGTAAGCAGCCGTAATGAGGATCGTGCTCAACATCCCGTGGTTGCGACCTCTGTGAATTCCGTGTTTTTTCAAACGAATGAACCAACGGAACGTCGTGAACGACAAAGAAATTGACATGACAACAATGAAGAGGTATTGATATGACGAGCTCGACTTGGTATCATTACAGTGTTCCGAATGCCACGGATGGGCAGATGAAGAAATTGTGCACACCAAATTCTAGTCAATTTAACATCGATTTTATTTCGGAATTGACCGCAAGAGGAAGCGCAACGGCATCTAGCGGCATCGCCAATATCTCAGGCAAGACGATTTGGACGTTTCTCCTCTTATGCCTCCTCTCATGACAACATACTCGCTCGTGTTGTCCGCCTCACGATGATTCGTCTACAAGTGAATCTACAACCAGTCATGCAACGACCACCAAGTCCACCATCAGCCAGTCAACAACTAATCAGACCTCTACTAGTCATTCTACAACTAGTCAATCCGGGATTGCAACCACAACTGCTCTGGACATCACCATACCAATGAGAGATTCGAAGGGAAACATCACTGTGGTGAGTCTTCAATCTCAGTATCCACTATGTTGTTGTGCGTCCTTCAATTTTCGTGTGTTTACATACAAATAACCAGTGAGATAGAATAACTATGATATCTTTATTTTCCTTCGATCCTCTTCACTCTCAAGTGTAGCTGTCCCGACTTCGGCCTCATGACCAACAGACTGTTCCTCTCCACGTGTTGTCCGATGACATCCGGCTCGAAGGAAAAGCTTCTGAGGATGCAGATGAGAAGTGCCTTCATCTCAGCCAGCGCAAACTTTTGTCCGATGCAGTTTCTGGGTCCCGCCAAGAATGTCAAGTTGGCAAACGGCGCTGTCCTTCCGTCAGTCCTTCTCATTCCTATGCTCAGTCTGCCTCACTCCTGGCAGTATCTGGTATGGCGTTGTTGTCCAAGAACCTCTCTGGCTTGAACTCTGCAGCATCAGGTCCCCAGATGTCCGGGTGAAAGTGAATGACGGCGGGTGCCACCATGATGACCGAATTCTTGGGGATGGTGTAGCCGCAGATGACGTCATCCTTGGCAGATTGTCGGATCGTCATGGGAACAGGTGAGTCGATTCGGAGGACTTCTCTGACGACGGCGTTGAGGTAAGGCAGGCTGTTGTTCAGCTCATCGTACGTCAGATTTCTGTCTTCGGGGTATTTCTACTCGTCGATCAGCATCATGTCATCACGATCATGATGAAAGACACACCTCCAAGATCTCCTTTCTCAATTTCTCCTGCACGGTAGGGTTGTCAGCCAACCGTTGCAGTGTCCACGTCAGAGCTGTCGACGTTGTTTCGTGACCGGCGGCGAGGAAGGTGAGACATTGGTCTGTGATCTCCTTGTCTGTCAGTGGATCTTCCAGCCCGAGATTGTCTCGAACGAGCAGACTCAGAATGTCTTTCTTCGTGTGTGGCGTGTTGTTGTCGATAGCTTCCTTCAGCTCTCTCCTCTTCTTGTCGAGTAGAGACTGTGTGATCTTCTCTACGATCTCTCTTTGCTGTGCGTTCGGTTACGTCGGTCTACAACCTGCCATTGGTCTCACCTGTACGATGTTCTTGATGAATTTGGTTCCGTTGCGAAGAGATACGAGTCGGGGGAAGGTTTCAGCCAACAGTGACACGATGTGAACGATGATGGGAGCATTTTCGGGATGACCGAATAGAATGTTGTACGCTTTAGCTAACGGATCGTCTTCTCTGTTCATCGAGTCGAAGTTGTAGTCGAAACCTGTTTGTCATGAGAACGAGAGCAACGATGAGGTGACGCTGACCTGCCAGGCCGATGATGTCTAAGGTACAGCGACTGAGCAGAGGACAGATGTCTAAACGGGTTGACTCGGTTTGAGATGGTACCTGAAGTCCGTTAGATGATCCTCGGGGGAAGATGACTCACAGCCTCTTTCCATTTCTCAGACAAGATTCTTCCTGGGCTCCAGAACATGTCGGATAGGTCTTTGATCTGCTGCAGAGAGAATGCAGAATCTAGGGCTCTTCTCTGCTTCTTGTGCTCCACTCCTGATGATGATGGTGAGATCATGTTTGGTCGATGGCTATATAGCTTACCTTCAGCAACAAGGACTCCCCTTCCTAAGAGGATGGACAAGAAATCGATGAGTGATGGGGGTTTGGGGTAATCGTACGCTGATGTCACCAAGATCTAACGAACAAGATCAGTCTCTTCGTCCAGAGGTAAACTATCACCTTCGTCAAGGCTTTTGGATCAGTGACCCAGACTCTCCACGAAAAGATGAATCGTGTTCGAAAGACTCCAAATGGAAGCATCTGACTCCATTTTCTAGGCCATACACCCGTATCTGCTTCAACTTTTGGCAGATGGCCTAAGAGGATGTCTGCATCTGGTGCCAGAGGGATAGCTCTCAGGGGGGAATTCCACAGACTATAGAGGAGGAAGAGAGGAGGAATGACTACTGCGATCGCAGCCGTGATGAGAATCGTGCTCATAGGATTGTGGGGTGCTACTATTTGTTTGAGTCGGGGGATCTCGGGCTATCTCGCCGAAGTTCCTCCGTTCCTCCGTTCGGCAACCGAAGCTCTACAACGAATTTCCCTTTACATTTTTCACAGAACGGGTCTGTTGTGTGACACCAGATCCTAGTATAATACTGTACGTTCAAATTACCGCAGTTTTATGCTCCATTTGAAAGTCTCATTTCCCAGGAACGAGTCGGGAAATCTCGCCATGAAGAGAATTGGGGGTGAATCCTTGGATGAATACTGAAGAAAGCGATCCCCTTATCATCTCGCAGGTAAGTGTTGTCCTTGACGATAGATCTCTCCATCTTGACCGCAGGTGGCATCGTGCAGAGCCATATTCAACGAGTAGAGTTCTATCCTTTGATATACAGATGTCAGTCTGACGTTCGCCACACAGTCTCTATGAGGACCATAATCAGTGATATCTCTATTATTCCACACGAAGGTGTCGTTACCATCTCCCTTAGACGATTAATGGGCATGTTGTCACAGATCGCTGACGTAAGGGAAGGCGCCTGTCTGGTACGCCAATTCTCAGAAAAATCGAGAAGGGTCACGCTCTGCACGGTGTCAACCATAAGATTCGTTTCAGATGATCCTCAGAACAGCTTCATAAGAACACTCTACAGACATCCTCTATTCTCTCTCCTTCTCTTTGACGTAGATGACTTCCACCTCCATACCAACGGACAGGAGGCCGTCCATCCACACTCGCTGCTTCTCAGATAGGCGATCGCGTGGTCCCTTCACTTCAGCGATCTTAGCCTTCATCTCTTCGTGATTCCACAAGAGAAGGTCCGGAAAACCAGAAGACCATCCTCTGTAATCCTCACACAAGAGACGAAATATACCAGCCAAAGCCTACGATGATTAGACAGGATGAAGGGTATAAAATCGATGGATAGTGATCGTCTCTCTTGATGTGAAGAATCACCTGTCCGCCCACACAATCGATGATGTCACAGAGAGTCTACGCACGCATCAGTTTGATCGAAAGTGAATCGACCTTCACCTCTACATCATGCACGTCCCACTGTACGCCCTGACATATGATATCGTAATGTGATTCGTGTGACACCTTGAATGAAGAGCGTAGAGACTCTGGACTACAATTCTTGATCTCGTCCAATCGTTGTTCAATGATCTGTGCTCTCGATACATAGAATGCATCAGTGAAGAGATCCAGAGGTGCAGCTGTTGTCAGAAATGAGAGGAAGATCGTTTGGATCGAACCTTACATTGAAAGGGTGTCTGAAATACGTCCGGAACATCTGCAAATAGAACGTCCCACATAAAAATACCAAACAAGGTTTTAAACATCTCGTTCTCGCTGTGAATCCCTGTGAAAGAATGAAAATCTCGTCCCCCTACCATGCACTACTGTACCTGTCCAACCTTCTTGTTGTGCGTAATATTCTAACGCGAGATTCTCTACTGAAATCGGTTCACCCGTGATGGATAAGAACTTTGACTTTGTTCCAGTTTGATAATTGAGTAACGTTCCATAGATCGTCTTCTGTTGAATCGTTCAGATGCGAGAAATCGTCGAAATCTCGCCTCGGATGGCTCGCGCAGCCCTTCGTCTTGAAATTTCGGTGGGTTCCACCTCCTCGGCGGTTTGGCTAATCTGATTATTCTCTTCTGCAGCGATTGTTTCTCTGCTCTCTTCACTTTCACGTCCTCTAATCCCACCTGTTTCACATTCGATCTTCTTCAAGATGATGATCATGAGATGACGATGTGAGAGATCATGATGCACTTCACCTCTGCGATGAGTAGAGATTTGTTCTTCTTATTCTTCATGTGATCCACGTCTAAGGCGAGACGATTCCACCAGGAACCACGCCTCCCCGGACAATAAGGAGTGGACAGGAGGATACGCAAGTACAATACCGCGGACTCGTAATCGCGTGATTTCTCTGCAGTGTCTACACCGTGCCATAATAACTTGGCCAGAACCCAACCGACACTGAATCGTGCGAGATAAGGTCGATCTTTGATCAACTCTTCGGCCTATTTGAATGAAATGAGATTTATGTGATCGATCTACAAGAGATAAAAGACGGTCGTATCTCACCTGTTCGTGTGTGATGGGATTACGAAAGCACTTGAGGGGATTTTCTTCAGAGATATCCGGAAAAACGGTCGACGGCTTATCATCGGGATAGAAATTCTTCACTTTTTCGAAAAACTCTCTTTTGAGGAATACGTTCTCCTCCAATTCTTCATCTAACTCCTTCTCTTCCTCTGCCGTGCGTCGTAAATGCGACGATCTATCTGCGCAACCAACTCACTTCGAGATTCTGTCTTCTCGCCGCGCAATTGTTGACTCCTCAAGTAAGCGAGAAAGTAAGGATCTTTGCTCTCGTCCGTAGTATCTAACAACCATTTGGCCGCAGCGTTGATGATCTGGTGATTTCTTCACATTCATTCCATCACGATGACTCACGCTCGTCGCCGTGGCAACCTCGCCCGCGTCAGATAGCGTGTATACTTCCTTCTCCATCGTCTTCGCTTGCTCCCAAGCCACGAGATCGTCTCGATGTACGAAAACGGGTCTCCCCTTACTTATATCATAGGATGGATAGATCATCTTGCCCATGGCAGACAGAACCAAGAGAGAGTGATCGTCGTGTTCGTTGAGGAAGAAGAGTCGTTTGACTCGATCGAACAGCTGAGATACGTGAGACGGAATAGTCGATGAGATTTCACTTGGATGGACGTTGTAGATAGGGAGATGAGGGAGGCTCCCGGGCCCAGAGCCTTCCAGAATAATTTCGGAACAATTAAATTTCCGTCGAGGCCTCTTTGCTGACGGTGAGACAAGATCGTCTTGATGATCTGATCCCTCGTTCCATTGTTCTGTCCCATGGAGGGAGATTGTTTCCTGGAACGGTCAATCTACAACGATGTAGAGCGACCTCACTTGGATCTGGTGGAGCCGGTGTTGGGAATCTTCCAATTTCCCATTTTGAGGAGATTCTTAAGCTCTACAACGGTAAGGAGCTCCATCAAGATGTCCAGTGTACTATCTGGAAATTCGGAGAAATTTCCGTTGCCAAGGGTGACGGCGAATCCACTCTCCGTCAATCCCTTGCACTCTTTTGGAATCTCCGCGAGTTCTCTGTATTTCAGGGACGCGATTCTGAACCATGGGCCCTTCCTGTGATACAGCCGTATGAATAGCCTCTGCTGGTTCTCTGTGATACCGTGGCTGAACGATGTCATCTACAACGCGATAGAACGAAATTACCGAAATTTTTCGATCAATTGTTCTTCTTGGGGTAGGAAGAGGTGTTTGTGTTGGACGGTACAAGAGTCCAGCACAGAGAAGAAGTCTTTAAGATAATAACTGGGAACGTATTCTTCTGCCTCCGTCTCCGCTTTCTCTCGTATCGTCTCGATGGCCCCTCTGGAATACTCTTCGCGTTGCAAAGCCATGGCGATCGCTTCATCATCGAGTGATGAGTTTTGAGATCTGATGATGTCATCCGTTTTTCGGTGATGAGAAACGAAAAGATGATATGGGAATGCACTCACTCTTCTGTCTGTGAGGGTTCTGGTGTTTCGATCGATTTCTGAGTGATGGACACATCGGGTTGTGTCTCTACCTTCTCTCCCTTCTCTCCCTTCTCTTCCTTCTCTTCCTTCTCTTCCTTCTCTTCCTTCTGTACCATCTCCTCTTTTGCTGGGACGATGCAATCGGTTGAGGAAGAGAGACACCTGACCACATGGGTGTCCGGTGACAGAGTAATGTCTATAACCTGTTTGCCTTATGTCAATCTAGGATATGTGACATAGACACTCACGACTTCCTCTTTCACCTTCTGCCTCGCAGCCATAGGTGTCACCGGTGCAACTACATCCTACCCTTTGTCAGGTGATGTCATTTCAACACGATGCTCACTGATGTGTTGGGTTTGATCGGTTTGAATCCCATCGCTTCCCACATGCTCTTACGATTCGGTGGTGGATCTGAATTCGCTTTGCGTAGAGGTGCTGGTGATTTCCTCTTTCTCGAATTGTCTAGAAATAATGATCAGATTGTATCAAGGTGGTAAATCACCTGATGGGGTGACACTCATGTTCTTCTTGTTCTCCTTATCTGAGCTGAATACTAGTATTAATTATCGATGGTCGAAAGACATTAACACACCTGGCAATCAACTGAGCATCGTCCACATCAATGAGGTCAACGACGTTGGGAGAAGAGCTGACAGAGGAGTTTTCCCTTTCTTCTTTCTCTGCGAGAGAGGCAGCCATGGATGCAGGTGATACAGATACGGATGCCCTGTGCTTCTTTGCGAGATGTCTCGGCATGTTGAAGGTACACGTGACTCACTGAAAGAAGATGAAGGACGTAGAGTCGTGTGTTCTCATGGATCTGTTCACGTGACTACATCACATCCCATCAACACCTCCCTTTACAACACATCTCAAATCGACACAATTTACATCATCATTCCTCGTCAAAAGCGATCGTCCTCTTCATCACACAGAAACACTCCACACTCGTGCATCTATTGTCCCGCCTCAGTCTGCAGCCATGGATGTCTCAGAGCTTCTTCCGCGTTCGGTCTCTCTTCTTGCTTCACCGTAAGCAGCTTCCCGATGAAGTCAACGAAACCTTCGTCGCTGCACTTGAGCCTGGCCGATAGACTCGTGCTCTTTGGCCGTATGACCCACATCCCCTTCTTCGTCTCTTCGAATAGATTTCCATCCCGTAAGAAGAAACGATTGCGGTAGCGAGCGGCCTTGAGCAACTTTTCGTCGAAGGTTCCCAACACCCCCACCATCCTCGCTGTGGTGTGTCAGGGAGATTTCGAATTACGCTCTCACCTAATAGAGTGACGACGGATTCGTTCTGGAAGAGAACCTGGTTGGGTGAGTCACGCTGTTGGCAGGTTGTAGATCACCTTTCCAGTGTACAATTCGGCCAATATACAACCGAGTGACCAGATGTCTATCTTCTGGCCATAAGAGAGACCTAAGACAACTTCGGGTGCTCTGTAGCTTCTCGATTGTACATAACTCGACATGTGATCCGTCGTGAAACAGCTCGAGCCGAAATCGATCATCTTCACCTGCACGCTGTACGTACGTAAGTCGCAATCTCCACGAAATCCACTCGACCTGTCGTAATCTTTGATGAGGATCTGTCGCAGTCAGTCTCGTTGTAGTTTGACGTTCCTCACGTTTTCCGGCTTGAGATCACAGTGCATGATTCCAAGGGAGTGAATGAAATTGAGAGATTGCAGCAATTGCCTCGCGATGATTCGAATGCGTGTCAAATTGAACCAATTGTCATCCCCCGTCTCTCGGTTGAACTTGTAGAACTCGTACAGATTTCTGTCCAGCAGCTCCGTCACGATGAACAGGTGCTCCTTGTGGTAGAAGAAATCTGTCGACACGTCATGTACCGTGAAATGTGTCTCCTTACCGTGCATCCTCAAGACGTTGTTGCTGTCGGGGTCTCCGTGTGAATTGATGTGTTGTAGTAATCTGATCTCATCTAAACTTTGGTCGAAAAACTCTTTGTTGTTTTTGATGATCTTGACACAGATCTGTTTCCCTGTCTTGAGGTCTTCACATCGAACGGCGGTGGAGAAGGCGGCCGAGCCGAGGACGTCCATGATGCGGTACCTGTTGGAAAGTCAGAAAGTCGGAATACTACAACGAGACAGACCGTGAAGCGATGATGCTGTTGGGTATGATGGGAAAATCTTTCGCTTCCTCCAGTCCGGTAGTCCGTTTGGCTCGAATGACCTGCGTGATGTCATTTGGTGACGTATTATGACGTCATCGTATAGATGGTAACTCACCGGCAGTGAAAAAGTTTCGTAAACGTAATTGCCTAGTTGTAGATGAGTATAGAGGATTATAGATGAACATACCGTTCTGGATGAATGAATTTTCCTCTGAATCTTCCTCTTGGGTGTCTTCTCCCGCTTCAGGTAACGGAGTGACCTTAGTACCGATCCCTTACGTAATCTGAGTTTTCATCCGATTCCACTCGACTTACCCCCGGATAGAAATCGGAATATATTTACAAGAGTCCCTGAAGGAGTTCGAGTTACGTCTTTCTCTTCGTCCTCCTTCTCTCCAAAGAGTCCACTGTCTTCACTCTTTTTCTGAATGAGGAGGATAACGTCCATCTACAACGCACCTCGGACACTTCGTATTTTTCTGATGGAGGAGTGACCGTGGTACCGGAGGCTTGACTGAGGGGGGTGATGTCTCTCTCTTCTACCTCCTTCTCTTCTGTGGAATTTTGGTGAATATCATGTGAAATTTCGTCGAAATGTTTGGAATCACCGGCAATGGGGGATAGAGGGATGGAAGTGGGGACGATGGCCGTTGTAGATAAGTCGGCCACCTAAATAATGTTATTTGGGAAATACGGTTGAAAACTCACGGATAGTTCCGGTTCTTCCTCTTCACTCGGTGGTGATACATCGAGGTCCTTCCCGCCATTTCAGAAATTCGATTTTCAAATCACTCACGTCATCCTCATCATCCGGCGTCGCTCCCTCCAAAAATTCCTTATAGTACCCCAACTGAATGTTTCATCAGATCTCCATCTACAACCAGCCAAATCACCTCATCCTCAGACCAATCGTCCTCGTAATCATCATCGTCCGATGAGATTTCCTCCTTCACATCGTCCTCTGTAGATCGTCAATATAAATCATTTAAAAATTGTATTATTCGTGATGATGATGTGGGGTATCACCTCCATCTGATCCAGAAACGAAGCTGACTCTCGATTTGTTCGAACGAAGTGAACCTGCAGAAGAGCTTCTACCCGTTTTAAAAATAGACGACGCCGATGCCGATCGCGAGAGTAACCTCAGACTACAACGAGTCAAAACAAAAGAAGGAAAAGGATGACTGACCTGGGAGAGGGTATGGATAGATGAATAGAAGGTTGATCTACAACGACCTCCTCTGCCGTTGGCTCATCTACCACTGGCTCCAATATGACTTCCACCGTCCGTTCACTGAACGAAAGTCCACGGGCGGGTGAGTGAGATTTCGATAGACTCCTGACCGATGTCACGTTGTAGACGAACAATAAAAGTCACTTGGGTCGAGGTGTGACGTCACGCGGTGGAGGTGGTGGAGAGGAGAGGGGTGTGTTCCTGAAATCATTTTCGGGGTCGATACGTAAACCCCACGGATTCGGCATTTCACTGCGCTGAGAGGAGTTAATCCATACGAATCGTAATCACGAGATGCGCGTTGTAGATGGATACCTTGATACTGCTGTGGTGTTCCAAAGATTTGGACCGGGTGTGTCGTGACAAGACGGGGCTCTTCAGCATGGCGGGATCGATCTCTGGGTACGTTCGTTAACGAGGAGATTCGCGGTAACTACCGCGATCGGACTCACTGAAGTTGGTCTGGTAGATGGAATCTGTAGATGTAGACGGACGAAGTGATTTGTACATTAAATTGGACCGTTGGGGAAGGGATTGTGTTAGATCTGATGCGTTCAGTTCATTCAAATATGAAGGGATGGTTCACGTGGGCTCTTGATGTCTGGTGTATCTGTATGTGTCAGATCTACATCGTTGTAGATGAACGACTCACCCAATACGACGGGGTTCTCTTCTATATGTACGTGGTGCTTCCTCTGCTCTCAGTCAGAGAGAAAAGTGTCGGGGATCTCACATCGTGCTCGTCTTCCGACTCCTTCTCTGCATGAATTGACTCCTCTATGAGATTCGTTGCCGTGGCTTCATCTAAAGACCCCCTCAAACTCGCGATCTGGAATCATCAATCACGATTCGCGATGATCAAATCACATCTGGTGAAAATGGTTCGGGCACTCGGACTACTCTGGGCTTTCTTATGTTCGGCGAACTCACTTTTGCCTGCAGTAGTAGTTCTGGGTAAATCAGGTTATGATGAAAGGCACGCATCCACCTTCTAATTCCGTCATTCTTGGTTCCTCCTTTGGTTTCAATTCAAATCCTTCCGTGTGTTCCAGAGGTCCTGAGACATGTTACGATTAAAATTCATCATCGTAAATCGCAAGATGGATGAGCCGATTTTTCGATCTGAACGTATCTTGCTCTAATCAAATGCGTGTCTTTAGTCGATGATGCAAAAGTCGATGACGACATCTCTCAATATGCTGAATCGATTCACTCTCACCCAAAGATTCCGTCTCGAGTAATTTAGCCGTCTGTGACAGATTCCTAGACTCCAGAAACTCGTGAATCAACTCCAAGATCCTCTCATCTGTCATCAGTAGCTGTACATCGAATAGAGGACGGCTCATGTTGCCTGTTTTAAAGAGACTTCGCGGCTCTGCCGCAGACCGTCCGCGATGTCAGTTTGCGAAACGCATGGGCTTCCATCTGCTGCGAGCGAGTTGTAGTTCGGTGGATTCTGTGAAGATATCGATCTCAATTCCTTTTAGTACAGCACACCACATCGCAATGACGATAAACACGTCTGACGAATGTGAGACAGCGAATATACTGTGTTGTTTCGATGAAATACCTGATGAGGTTCTGTTTCATCACGTCATTCCAGACCTGATGGTCAGGGACCTCTTCTCTCTGCTCTTGACGTCTAAGAGACTGCACAATCTGGCACTGGGATTTTTCTACAGGTCAGTGTCGTTCGTTGTCACTTAATAACTCACAGCATACTCACAGACACATCGATGTACCAGCAGATAGTGTCTTATGGACTACTTTAAATAATCAGCCCGACAAGGGTCAACTCATCACCCATTTGACCATCAGATGTCACATCAGTGAAGATCTGATGGAACAATACGAAGAAGAGAGGGAAGCAGCCGAACAACTTCCAGAGGTACCAATGGAAATAGACAGAGAAGGTGGTAGAGTCGAAGAAACGGAGGATGAGGAGGGAGAACGAGAAGATCGCATGGTCATTCCTGAGAGGCCATATGAAGATTTGAAGAAAGGACTCTGTCATTGTACGCAGATCAAAAGTCTCATCTTAGAAGGCACACGATGTCTGACTCCTCCCATTATCAACATCCTCTCTCACAACAGGTAAGATCCCACCTGGCGTCTCACATCATCTTACTTCATCATCAGCATGCTCACCGAACTGGAGCTGATCATCGACGATCTGTTGTGGATGGAACGTAAATCAGATGTCGATGCACTGTTCGCAGACACACTCCGCATCATCCGCATCTCCAACCCCGCCGGTAAGTTAAGACATCCACTACGCGTAGTGGGCTGATGTCCGTGTCCCATCTGATCTCATCTTCAGATCATGCCGACTACATGTTAAATCGACCCAGCTCAGAAGGGGCACAGAATATTCTCTCCCGAATATCAGAGATGAAGAATTTAGAAGAGATCGTCCTGAACATAGCCCTCGACACCTGCGATGCTCTGGGAGACCTCGAGAAGAACAGGTACGTTATAGATAGAGGTAACGGTGCGTATTGACCGGTTGTAGATGGCCAAACCTGCGGAAGATGTCTTGGACGTGGTTGAAACTGCAAGATTTTGATGAATTTCTTATTGCCCATCCGTTGTTAGAAGATCTGAGCATTCGAAGGTAAATAGAAGTGCATTCAACTCATGTCTCATGAGATACAGATGTCATCGAACAGAAGATATTCCAAGAGACAGCCTTCCAAATTTAAAGGTACGTTGTAGATGAATGACGTTCTTCAGCTGAAGAAAGTCAGCGATTTGCTGGTTCTTTAGCCGATCTCCGTTGCATCGTGGAGAAGAATTCCCAGGGAAATCTACGGCCATTGCAGGCCATCCAGGTGAACATCATCACCCCTTCACTCTCATAGAGTGATCTCTCGCAGACCGCGAATCGCATCTGCGACCACTGACACACACAGATCCACGACGTTCTCAACTTCCAAGCGTGGTCGGCCAATCTCGACCAATCGAACATGTTCCACATGAAGCACCTCGAAGAATTCCACCTCAGTCTGTGTCAGTGGTGAGTCACCACCTTCTCCTCCTCTAAATAGCCCTTCAGGTGGTTCGGTGAAGTTCAAGCTTCCCTGTGGATGATCTTAGACTTGCTTCCTCCCGGGCAGATTCGGGTCCTGGGCATTCCTTCCGTGAGATCTCGTTCACATTTCGGATGGCAGTGACGTCATCAGGTGCTACTACCTGAAGAGGGAGAGTGGACGGAGGCCTGTGTGAATCAGAGGAAGAAGCTCTTCAGTGGATTAGAGAAGGTCGTCTATTACGGGAGGAAATTATCCGATTCGGCCAAGGAGATGATCACAAACACATGGCCGTCTGTCAGAGAGATCACGTGGCACCAACAAGATCAGAACCTCTATATCTTCTGATATAAAACTTGTCCATATTCAACCGTCGCGTTTCGATCATCATCATCGCAATCGAACGAGATCTCCACTTGAGGCCACTTCCAACCACGGCGGGGTTTTGGTATCTGGCGTAAATGGTAAATCTAAGGGAGACCTCGTGGTGCATAGACATGTCGGGGTGTTTTGTGATTTTGTGCTTGGTTGTGCTTGTGACCCGTCGAATCTTTAGACCTTAAGCAGAAGCTCCTTCTCGTCACGTACACGTGGACGGAAACCTCATTTTTAGTCAGACAACACAACACAACAAAACAACAACAAAACAGCAAGATGAGCGACCACGCCAAGGTAAAGAAGATCATCGTGATGGTGACGTCACATCACGGTCTGACACCCTCTATAGGAAGAGAAGCACAAGGACGAGCACAAGAAGGAGGAGAAGGAGCACAAGAAGGACAAGAAGGACAAGAAGGATCTGACTGAGGACGAGAAGAAGGCTAAGGCCGAGAAGAAGGCCAAGAAGGAGGCCGGCCTGACCGAGGAGGAGAAGAAGGCCAAGGCTGAGAAGAAAGCCAAGAAGGGAAAGGAGGGAAAGGATAAGGAAGGAAAGCACAAGGAGGAGAAGCACAAGGAAGAGAAGAAGTAGACATAAATCATCGTCATACTTCAGACGAGTGCATAATCACCGAAGTACCCATTTATTATTTACGAGATCGTGATTGGTGCGACTCGTTGTGTTCGATTTCGTTTACGACTTAAGAGGTTGCGTATCGACATGATGGCGGTGTCCGTCTGACCGGATTGGAAAAACCAGAAAAAAGAAGTGAGAAATTCGATGGACTACAACTAGACTTTTCCTTACGGCGATCTCATTCACCCGCATCACATCACCTGAAGATGGACGCAGCTACTAAGCTCTTCTTCATCAGAAAGACACTCATTCAGATGTTACTCGATAGGGAGTATCTGGTCGATGCCACCAAGAAGGAAGAACAGCTGGAAGATTTCAAGAGCAGATATGACGGAGAGAGGTGGCTATTCTGGATTGATCTCGTATCTTATCATTGATGTGCTTTCAGCCGAGAAGTTTTGACTCTCCTACAACGAAAGAAATCAGATCCATCCGATCAGATATATGTCTTCTTCCCTGACGAGGAGAAGGTTGGTGTCAAATCCCTCAGAACGTGAGTTATTACCCCTTTAGAACATCATATTATATCACCGTTGTCTAATCGAAGAGCGTTTAGTTACGTGACAAAGATGAAAGAATCACAAGTGAGCCGAGCCATCGTTGTCGTTAGACAAGGTATGTCTCCATTTGCAAAGCAAGCGCTGGCCGAAATTCAGCCCAAATACAAGTTCGAGCAATTCACAGAGACGGTGAGCTCTCATCTCCCCTCATCGAACGAAGATTGATTGGGTACCATAGGAATTGTTGGTGAACATCACCGAACATCAACTTGTCCCTGAGCATGTCAGACTCACCAAGCCTGAGAAGAAGGCCCTTCTCGAGCGATAGTGAGTGTCCATCGTTCGCTATCCACCTAGATATCACCACCTAACTCATCTACAACGCGCCGTATAATCATATACAACGATGGCACTGACGCTCATGCAGCAAGCTGAAGGAGTCACAACTGCCGCGCATGCAGAGCTCAGACCCAGTGGCCCGCTATTATGGTTTGGAGAGAGGAGAGGTGGTAAAGATCACCAGACCCTCAGAAACGGCCGGAAGATATGTCACTTACCGCCTTGTCTCTTGATAAATCTATTGAATCTTTTTATTCGCCTCTTTCTCTCTTCATGTTTTCGTCTCATGAGGACGAGAGAGCTGCATCGTCTATCGGTTCGGTGAGAGAGACCTTTCATGATGAGAGCTTCCACGTTGTGTGTTTCTCGTTTCACAAAAAAGGTAAACGTCACCGGAGTCACTGCATTTTATCGGCAACGGCCAATCAGCGACCACGATGGTAATGGGACCGAACGCCCCGTTCATCGGGCAGTATTCCGCATACTTCTTCTTGGCCGCCTGCGCCATCGGGCTAGCCATTGTAATCATATCTCTTCTAATCATTCTGGGCATCTTCATAGCCCTCCGCCTCAAATGCCTGGGTGTATCAACTGGGGAAGACTCAGCCCGCTTAGAAACGATGAATGGATCGGACGACAAGAAGTTTGACGATGATCCTCCAACCCGCTCGACCGGATTTAACTGGAGAGGTTTCATCATCTTCTATCTCGTCTGGGTGGCCGTTTTCGCGTGAGTTCGTAGAGTTAAGAGACTGTCTTTGATGGGTTCAGGGTGGCCTGGGTTCTGATGATGCTCTGTGTATGGAGGGCTTGGCCCATTGGAGCAGGTATCCCCGTCACTCTCTTGTTCGTTTGGACTGCCTGGGTCATTCTCATTCCAACACCTGCTACCATCAGAGTGCCGCGCACCCATACACTAGGAGATCGCTTCGTTCAACACTTCAAATTAATTCCAAAGAAGGTGAGAGACCCTCCATCACTCCCCTCGAATGTTCATTCCATCATCAGATCACCATGCAACCCCTCCTGTTCGTCTCGGTACTGATCGGATTATTCCTCTTCGTATTTATTCCAGTTTATTTCGGCTATGGCGTCTGCGTCAGCTTAGACCCCGTAAACGTAACCACCAAGTATTCCAGATCCAGACTCCATCAGTACTGCGGTAATTCCTCTAACGATTTCATTTCAACTCAACTCCACAGTCACACCCGGTGTCTGCCACACTCACATCACATTGCCAGAAGACCCATCGACCGAGGCCATCATCAACATCCACACTCACGAGGTGATCCCATGCATCATGTCGATAGACCTTCTCAACCACACAGCTGCCCACGAATGGAATTCTTCCCACTGTCTTCTTTGACACCGTGTCCCACGGCAACGCCTCCCTCGCCTCTTACGCAAATCGAGCTTCCGGCCGCAGCTGGATCGAAACCAACTGCGACGGTCTACAACGAGGCATCCACTGGATCGATCTCAGTAACCTCACCCCCAACACCGGTACGTAACCTCAATTTTCATCGAAATTTCTCACCGTACCAGTGTACTACTTCAGAGCGGGTTACGGCAGCGATGCGACACTCTATTCCAGAGAGAAGAATTTCAAGACGTTACCCCTGGATACGGGTAACATCACTTTCATCACCGGAGGGGATTTAGGTTTATCCGAGATGACAAAGACACTCATGATCCGTGCCGCCGCGCAGGATCCCGCCTTCGCGCTCATCGGAGGAGACGTAGCGTACGCCAACGCCATGGTGAGACGTCGGAGAAATTCGAGTGAAATTTCGCGACTGACGTGGCGGCAGTCCTCTTGCTATCGACTGTGGGACGAATACTTGGATTGGTGGGAGAGTTACATGGTAGCACCCGATGGAAGATCCATCGGTCAGATTCTGGCTATTGGTAACCACGAAGGTGAAGATGAATGAGAGTGAGATGTCTCAATCTACAACCAGCCGGAGGATTCGGTACGGACTACAGAGACATCCCGCACTTTTTGTCTTGGTTTCCACAGCAACTGAATCAGACGTTAGAGGAGAGATTGACTTTCCATCCTCACCAAGTGGGAAGAGATGGTGTTCTCCTGTGCCTGGACTCGAGCATCACGACACTCAGCGGACAGACGCAAGACCAGTGGATGGATGTCACTCTATCCTCCTCCTCTTACGCAGGCCGCAGCAAGAAATTCGCAGGTGAACATTTCCCGCCAAAATCTTCCCGCCAAAATTCTCGACTGACTCGTCCAGTCTACCACGTGCCCATGTATCCTTCCTTCCGTCCCTTCGATGGCTCTCCCATGAAGGGAATGAGAGACAGCTGGATTCCAGTCTTTGACAGACACAACATGACCTTTGGCTTCGAGAATCACGATCACGCCTACAAGAGAACGATTCCCATGAAGAATTCGGCTTACGATCCAGAGGGCACCATCTACATCGGTGACGGTGCTTGGGGTGTGCCCGTCCGACCCTCCCTGGCCGCAGCTGCCGGAAGGTTCTATCTCAACGTCAGCGCTTCGATCAAGTGAGTGATGGAAGACGATGATGATGATGATGGAGGAGCTGATGATGAATAGTTTCGTTGTGAGGGTGGATCTGAGGCCGATGAATGCGACTCTGACGACCATCGAGCACGACGGCACCATCTTCGATTCGGTGACGAAATCTACAGTATAAAGAGATGGTAAAATTGTTCTATTCAGAGTCTTCCTCTCTCTTGCTCTTCTTCGATTTTCTCTTCTTCTCTCGCTTCTCTTCTTCGCTCTCTTCTCTCTCCTTCCTCTTCTTCTTTGGTTTCTCTTCTTCGCTCTCTTCTTCCTTCTTGCTCTTCTTCGACTTCTTTGGTTTCTCGTCTTCGCTATCTTCTTCCTTCTTCTTCTTCTTGTCCTTCTTGCTCTTCTTCTCTTCCTCTTCGTCGCTATCTTCTTCCTTCTTGCTCTTCTTTGACTTCTTACTCTTCTTGTCCTTCTTGCTCTTTTCCTCCTCTTCGTCGCTATCTTCTTGCTTCTTACTCTTCTCCTTCTTCTCCTTCTTGCTCTTCTCTTCCTCCTCGTCGCTGTCTTCTTGCTTCTTGTCCTTCTTTGACTTCTTACTCTTCTTCTCTTCCTCTTCGTCACTCTCCTCCTTCTTGCTCTTCTTCGATTTCTTCTCCTTCTTGCTCTTCTTCTCTTCCTCCTCATCGCTGTCTTCCTTCTTCTTGTCCTTCTTCTTGCTCTTGCTCTCCTCTTCCTTCTTGCTCTTCTTCTCCTTCTTCTCTTCCTCTTCGTCCTCAGTGTCTTCCTTCTTGCTCTTCTTTCTGCTCTCTTCTCTCTTCTTTGGCTTCTCTTCCTCACTCTCCACAGCCTTTCTCTTCTTCTTCTCATCGTCGCTGTCCTCCTCAGTCGACTTCTTGCTCGATTTCTTCTTTTCCTTCTTGCTCTTCTCTTCCTCTTCGCTGTCATCCTTCTTACTCTTCTTCTCCTTCTTCTTGCTCTTCTTCTCTTCATCACTATCCTCCTTCTTGCTCTTCTTCTTGTCCTTCTTGCTCTTCTTCTCTTCCTCTTCATCGCTGTCTTCTTCCTTCTTGCTCTTCTTCGACTTCTTATCCTTCTTCTTGCTCTTCTTCGACTTCTTATCCTTCTTCTTGCTCTTCGTCTCTTCTTCGTCGTCGCTGTCTTGCTTCTTGGACTTTTTGGACTTTTTCTCCTTCTTCTCCTTCTTTTCCTCTTCTAACTCTTCCTCTTCACCATCGCTGTTGAAGGTCATGTGCTTCTTGTCCTTGATGTCTCCCATCAGCAGTGGATTTCCTTGTGGAATGATGTCTTCCTCCTCCTCTTCTTCTTCCTGCATGACACTCAATCATCTGACATCACCTCCGTGGCGTGGTGATGATGACCCACCTCTTCCTCTTCCTCTTGTGGCTGTAACACTTGGCTTGATCCCAGAGACTCTTCTGATTGCACAAAATAATTCTTGAGGGGTCCATATCTATGATTGATTGTTGTCGATTGGGAGTCGCTGGCAAACTCGTGGACGTAGTCTCTATCTCTCATGTCGACATTGCTCTTGTGTGCTCTCTTGGATTCCTTCGAATCGAAGCCGAGACCTCCAACTTTCTTGCCTCCCTTCGAGTAGGCTGTCGGATTGGGTCAATCTCTCTTCGAAGGTGATGTGATATTCGCTGTGTATTGTAATGGCGAATCTATATCATCCCCAGTGATCAGGTGACATATGTTCGATGAAACCTCTCTCACCAGGTCCTCCCTTCTTGAGTGTGGAGATGAGTTCGACTAATTTTTCGTCCTCCATGGTGTCAGATGTTGTGTTCTTGGAAGATGATGGAAAGATGCGAGAGCCTCTTCGATATGTTGGACAAGATGGCAACCTTTCCTCTTTCTCTCGCCCTTCTCGGAAATGTGAAACAGATAATATCGTTGTAGATAATGTTATTATTTTTCACTCACAGTTGTTGCCGGAGCGTCTCCTCACCGTCAAGCACCATCGATCAATGTCATACTATATGATATCGCTGATAATAGTGAGTTGGTTGTGTGACATACACCAGTACAAATCCGTTCAGACTCCACTACTGCAAGAATCTGTCGGAGTTCTAACAAGCAGCTGATGCGGTGCACCGAATACGACAGGGTTACTCTACTGACAAGCTGTCCGAAATTTCTCTGTGCTCCTTTTTGCTGACCGCTGACAGTTTTTACTCCTTTTTGTGTGGACAAGTTCTTTCATTCCGAGCTCCAACCGCAAGATGAGAGCCGCCGTTGTCCTCTTTCTCGTCGCAGCTGCTTTGGCCCAAGATCTCAAGTGTAACTATGCCGTAGCTGACATCAGTGGCAAGTTTGACAGCAAGGTTACCACCCTCCCTTATGGAGAACCTCAGATTGTCCGCATCACCTGCTCGGGTAACTTCTCTGATTCTGGATACCCCATCATTCAGGTGATAGCAGTCGGGCAGCTGCATTCTGACTCTGAGGACGTAGACGTCTGAGCTCGGCAGAGGCTTCGCAAACACTGACTTTGGAACGGTCGTCTCATCTTCCACTCCAGTCAATGTCATCGTAACCGGCAGTACCTTGGGTGTTTTCTTTGTGAGCGTTGGAAAGAGACAACAGAGCCGTCAGGATTACCGACTGGGTTTCATCGATCAGCCCGTTCGCCCTGCCGACGTCAACATCACCGGAAATGGATGCTCTCTCAAAGCCGTTGGCACTCAACCCAACAAGGCAGTCAGTGTCACCGTTCGATACTTGACCCACATGTTTGGAATTAGCAACATCGAGCAGACTTACGTGAGAGACATGCGTTCGCCATCGGTGATTGTTTCTGACGTGATGCAGTTTTATGCCAACGGAATCGCCCAAGGTGTGAACATTCAACAGCCAGTGGTGAACGGAATCCGCTACTTCCCCATCAGCTACACTTGGTCTGTGGCCAGCTGCCAATTCCCCGGCACCAGACAGCTCGTAGGAGGAGTCTTCCTGCCTGAAAACAACAACATCAACGGATGTTACTGAATGGAATAGATGTATCTTCCACCCATCATGATGTCGATCGTCTATACAAACTCTCTCCATCTTGTGCAAGTTTGGATTATCGTGTCGAGATTTATTCAAAACAGCTCGGCGATACAACATCTGACACCACCACCTCCATAGTTCTCTATGACGGGAATGTCTGCCTTTCCTATGGCCTGTGGATAGTGCTGCTCGAATATGGCCAACTGCTCGGGGCTGTAGTTCTGATGAGCCTTCTCTGACATGACCAAGACAGGTTTTCCGGTACGTGGGCTGATCTCATCGTTAGCCATGGTGATGGATGATGATGATGATGTCTATCACCTGTCCAGTTCGATGAGATTCGCGCAGAACTTGTGCATCTGAGCCAAAGAGATCTCCAACACAGAATGAGTGGCCGACAATTTCTCCCTCAACTGTCTGGCAATCTCCACATCCTGAATGGCCTCGAAGCAAACGACGGCGAGAGTGGTGGTGATACTGTACATCCGTCACCTCTATCATCCCTCACGTTCAGATGATTACCTCATGACAAAGTCCGTGTGGTGAACTTCCTTCGAGTGAGAGTCCTTCGTCTTTCCAAGGGAGAAGAAGGTGTAGCCCATCAGCTGGCACCACTCTTTGGCCAGCTGAACGGAAGCACGCGAGGATTGGCAGACGTAGGCAACCATGTTCTGTCTGTCTAAAACGAGAACTCCGTTACCCTCCAAGAAGAGAGGGGACTCTGCAGTCTCGTGCGAGGTCAAATCGATCACCTTGCTGTGACGGATTGGCGGGTTGTAGACGGTCGCAATGAAATGAAACTCACGTGTAGTGGCTCTTCAGACGGTTGATGGTCTCTGGTACTCTCTCTGTTCTTCTGTTCTGGGCTCTCATTGGATACAATACCATAGTGGGCTCACCCCCTGTCCCAATTCAGTCCCAAATTTGAAAGATTAAATCAAAATAAAACCTTCGGTGGCGTGTGTGGAGAACCAATTCTTCAAGAAGACGGCGTCGGGCGTGTCGATTCGGTCACTGATTGCCATGTGAACGTTGATGCCAAAGTCACTGGTCAACATGCGATGGAACCTGATGATGTCATCAGCCTCCGCATCACACCATACGATCAGATGATGTCCGATCATCAGATGATCATCACACTCACTCGGAGTACTCCTTCATGGCCAATCTCTGCACTTGGTTCTGAGTCAAGTGAGGGTAGATCATGAAAGTGTTGTCCGATGCAGCCTGATGATTGTAGAAGAAACCAGTGGGAGGACACATCATGATGGTGTCAGTGGTCTGTCTCCTGGGTCTAGAAGCGGGCCACAGGGGAGGGAGAGCAGAGTAGTCGATCTGTCTCGGGTTCGATTCCCGGTCCTCATACTTTTTTCTCACCTTGGGAGTGGGTTTTGCGTTGACTTCAGATCTCTCTCTCGACACGACTTGAGTGGAGCAGTGGATGCTGCCGTACATAGCTGAGACGTGTTTGTAATCGATGACCTGATGATCGTGTCATGGTGAGATCATGATCGTGATGATGTGCAATGATCACCTCGATCTTTCCCGTGCCGTGTAAATCTTTCGCGATCTTCCTCGCGCTCTCCATGTCGGGACAGATGAGGTGTCCGTTTCCTGGAGAACGGTTACGCCCCATCTACAACGAGCCACTCACCGATGTTGAGGAAATTGAGACCGTATCTCTGTTGGTCCGTCTCGGTGAGAGGAATGATGTGGTATCCGACGATTCCGAGAAATTTCAAAAACTCCACGTCATGCATGACCAACTTGTACGTACCATCTACCTGTCTCTCGAACAAGTCCACAAGTCTCCTGATCTTCGAGTCTTCACCTGTCAGATCGCGGTCAGTTTCCCACCGATTCTCCACGACCCACCCAGGATGGTATCCAAGGCAGCGCACGCGTCGTCGTGTACGATGTTCCAGAAGGTGTCCAAATGCATTCTCTCCTGGGACCAATCGAAACAGTCTTTCACCACGGCCACGAGGGAGGAACCAAAGAGGTCATTGTTGAAGCAGTAGTGAATGGCGGCCCAATTGGTACGGAGTCCCAATCCAATGAAGCACATTTCACCCGCGGGGAAGAAGTCACCTGACGCGTGTCGACGCACGAAATTTCCGCGAAATCTCACCTCCCTCCAGAGCACCTCCTTCTGGTATCTCACCGATGATTTTCATTCCCAATTTGTTGAAACAGAAGCGAGTGATGACCCTCTCTGGGGCTCTCGTGATGGAGTTGAGCTGACCTAAGACGACGCCACGGTTGGTCGTGATCTGTTGATCTCTGCAGAAAACGAGATTGGAAAGGGGAGAGAAAGACACGGAGGTAGAACAGAGGGCAGTATTCAGATCGGCCTTCCTGATAGGTGTGAGGAAGAGATGTGGATGATGGAGGTGATGGTGATCGGAGTGATGGAAGAGGTGAAGGGATGATACCTGAGAGAGATGGTGGGCTTCGTGAGAATGAGGTCGACGATCTGATCGATGGACATTTCGGAGATGATCTTCTCCTTGTATTGGTCGCTCATGAGATACCAGTCGTGCTCTGATAGAAGGGTACTCTTGTCTCCTGTTGTGGAGTCATTCGACTCTTCAAATACATCAGACGGAACCTTCAGAATCGTCCAGTTTGTAGGTGAGATGCATGGCTGCCAATTGTTCCAATTTCAATCTCTGTCTGAGATCTTCTTCACAATCCTGATGTCGTTTGTAAATGATGAGATGTTTGTATGAGGCTGTGACTGTGGTCAAGTAATGAGGAAGAAGCGTACCATTTTAAGAACGTCTCTGACACGAACAACTTCGACACCGTTCTTCTGCAAGACAGCTACCATGTTCTTGTGCTCTTTTTGTGCTTTGAACAAGTCTACGGTGCCTTCATAGAGAGAACCGTCTGGATGTAATGCACCCTGTCAACATCGCATCAACATGGAAGAAGTTATTCGGGAACCAATCACCATGAAAGCAGGCATATCTGGCTCATGAACCTTGACTTAACATCAGCTTTTCTCAAACAACACAGCGATCGTCTACACACAATAATGATGTTCGCCCTCTGATTTTCAGAACACTGACCATTAGCACCAGAGATTCTGAAGATCAGATCGGAGAGGGATTTGTTTCTTGGCATGATGAGGAAAAAACGTTTCAGGAGAGGAAGCTACCTCGTTGTAGGCTACACGTGACAGCCAATAAATCGTTTTATGTAGATGTCCACCGTTTGTCGTCCTCGAGGACAGCGAACAGCGTATAAGAGAAATGTCCTTATGGCGACTACGACACACTGCAGTTCAGTGGATGACTTGATGAGTTCCTCTGTTCTTCACGTCCTCACTCATATCGGTAGCATCGCGGTGCGCAATGGATCACTCCCGTTGCTTCCTATCATAGATAGATACCACAAATGGAATCGTTGCCTTTCGGATGACAAATTCGTGTGAGAACTGTCCTTCCGGAGCTGTCCGGGACCTGTCCAGAAATACAGCTGTATTCTTCGTCCAGAAGGCGCTTCGGAGAAGGGTGACTCTACTGCTGAGGGGACAATCACAATTTCGGCGCAGGAATATAGATAATCATCAACACAACAGAAGATGCAAAACCCAACTGTCCTCGATCTCGCATCTTTCAAGGATGCAATCCACTCTGCTGCGAGTGACGACTCGAAGTTTAGTGTCTTGTGAGATCGGCTACTTCATCACAAGCACACTGACCTGTTAGGTCGTGGAACATCTTAGCAGATTTGTGCTCTGGATCGAAAGAGACAGATCCAACGAAGTTAGAGGGGCAGGTGGGAGCATGATCCGAGAGCGAAAAGATGGATGATGTGTATGTAGGTGCCGACAGAATATCTGTTATGGGAGAATAGGAGAGAACGATTGTATGACAGAGTCGATCAGTTGCATACCGACGTAGTTTGTTTCCAGGTGCAACGGAATCATGATCCTCTTCTTACCTCGACACAGGAAGTTGAAGATGTCATATACCAAGGTTGTCTGGAGAACAGAATGAAGGCATTAGGATACGATGGTGTCATGCAGTCCAAAGTCCATTACAACGGTAACGCCGTCTTCTTCGATCGGAAAAAGTGAGCGACAGAATCATATCCTTCTGCTGAAGAATGCAGATTTAAATTACGATTCTCCAATTCGAGGAGCAGAGCCCTCTTAGTTGGCCTGGAAACAGTGGAGAACAATCGTCTCATCATCGTGTCTAGTTTACATCTCAGTGGACATCCTGACGCCACAGACAAGAGATTCAGCGAGGTGAAGCATAACCCTTCAAACTGTCCCCTCATCTCCAACAGATGAAGTCTCTATTAGATCAAATCCAGAAAGAGTTGAAGAAGTGCAAGAAGGGAGAGAGGGAGACACCTCTGTTCATCGTGGGGGATCTCAACTGCAGCACCCAATCTGGAATACACACGATGCTTGTGGAGGGTGGACTACCTGCCGATTTCGTGGACGGTGAATCAGAGAAACCTCACAACCCCGGAAAAGAATATAGACACCCGTTTCCATTGAAGAACAGCTATTTAGAGGCCAATGAGGTTTCGATCTTCACGTTCAAGGGAAAGAGTGAGTCAACTTGTGTCGATGATGTTGGTGATGGGATCAGATCACGGGGACTCTTTCATTGACTTCATCTTTCACTCCACACCGGCCACACAACTGCAATCCGTGATGAGGGTGAAGAGAAGCAAGAAGTATCTGTATTTGTGTTGATCACCATCAGGTGGCCGATCCAAGCGACATCGATCACATGAGGGAAAATTGGTTGCCCAACGCAGAGGAACCATCAGATCATCTTCCCGTGGCCGCCATATTCCAATTCTACAACCAAGGTTAAGCTACTTCAAGCGTTGAAAGATTGTGGATTCAGCCAGAGGATACTATCTTCTTTGTTGATAAAATGAATGATTTCTAGTCCTTGGATAAGGAGGGTGATACAATCGAGTGTGTTGTCATAGATGGTATCAGTCGTTACACAGCAATAATTTATTGTGTGGTGCACACAGAAGATTCCTCCGTCTCCTCTTGTATCGACGAGGGCATCTCATCATCACCAAACGTATCCCCCACAATGAAATCGTTATCGATCTCTTTGCACGTGTGAATGGCATACAACAACCTCTCCTTCATGATCTATCTCGCATCAGTCATCACCTCCATCACTTCCATCACCTCCACCGATGAGTAGAACGGCAGCGACAGACTGAAGAAGCAAGTCTGAGCCTCCGGTAGGAATCGATTCTGGTTGCCGTGGAGACCTCGATTGAACGCCTGCAGCCTAAAGTGCCCCTCTGGTGGTAGCCTCGATCGACCGGACACGAATCGCAGGAATAAGGCCTGCTCCTCCGGCGCGAACGATTGTAGAGCGTCCCAAAAGAATGCGACGTGGGGGTCGTCTTCCCGGATTCCCGCGTATTCCGTGTGTGCCTGAAATTTCCTTCAGTTTTCTCCTCCCTCTATCCATCCACCTTCAGTGCCGTGAGATCGATGCCGGGCCTGCCGCAGACTCTATACTCGATCTCCTGCCAAGAGAAGAGACACAAGAGGGGGAGTGGAACGATACAAGAGATTCCACGGATGATAGCATCTGTCTGTTCTTGGAATTCGCTCAGCCTGTACTGCTCCACGAGCGAGGCGAATTCCATTCGATTGTGCCACGTCACTGGGATGTCACCTCCTCCTGGCTGGTTGTAGATCAGCGATGACGTCACGCCACGTCATCCTTCACCTTGAGTTCGATCTTCCTTCCGTCGGTAGATTGTGTCGTGAAGGTCTCGAATATGTAGTTGTCAAACATTTCTTCTGTCATTCCTTCCTTGTGCATGTTTCTGATGGAATCTAAGAATTGACAACCCTTGTCCACTGCCTCGATGTCGCTCCTGTCCACACGGCTGCCCGTCATGGGTTTCCATAGCAGCGAGGGGAAGTTTACGTCGAGTACGTTTCCGGTACGTACGGCGATGCCGATCAATTTTCCGACGAATTCAAATTTCTTCAAGGCTGCGGCGGAATTTTGGGAGGGGTTCGGCAGCAATTTATCCTGGTTGAATCCCACCTGTTTTCCGTGAATTTTCTTCCCCGCTCCTCCCTCACCTCCTCCTTGGCATTGGGACAGGGCACGAACAATTGAGACTCCGAGGTCGTGCCAGATTGGACATCTTGACACAGTTGAGTGATGACGTCCCTATATGGACCACCGGCATCTTGTGCACCCTCTGCTTCTAAGATGACTTCGAACGCTCGATCAGCTTGACGCAGGCGATCTGGTTCGATCTGACGTCCCGATCAGATCTGCGACGGATCTGCGATCTGCGAATCTCACCTGCTCCAGCTGACGGAACGCTTGCATGAAGAGGGTGTCTTCTCTGTCGGTGGCTTCTGATTGGACGCTCCTTCTCTTGAGAGAGATTTTCGGTGGAGATATCCATGACTTGGTTCTATCCAAAGTGGAGTTCAACACGCTCGATTTGACATCGTAGAACATGAAGCCTGAGAGAAGTGAGATGGAGAGAATAAAATAGAATAAAATGAGATACCTCGGAGGGTGGCGAGGAGGAAGGAGAGGGACCAATCTTCACTGGAGAGGGACATGTCTACAACGGGGATGAACTCGGTCAGGCGGGAATTTAAATATTGTAATATTTTGAGACGCCTCTCAACAGAAGAAGGTGCGATACCGTACAAGGCACGATAGCCTGTGGAGGGTCACGTGACTCGAAATTTCATCGAGATTTCTCACCTGCCAGATTGGCGAGGATGGTGGACTCCCCTCCTTGCAGTTGAAATTTCTGAGAATTTGCCAGAGGTCCCACCAGATTCAGAGACTCCACGGAGAAATTCTGAGAAAGTTCCCCAGATTTTTCGCAGTGAGAATTGACCAGCCGGATCAATTCGAGATCCATACTGGGCGTCCATTCTTCCGATGACAGTATCATCTCGTACGATTCGTTCTCCACCTATTCTCCATGAATTCTCCGCGAGATTTCATTCGATTTGACTTCACCTGCTGCTCTAGCTCTCGGGTGTGATCTTCGTTGAAGAGAGCTAACACTGTGAAACGGAAACCCCACAGGCCTTGTGCTTGTGAGTCAGACAAGAAAGACCAGACGAGTCTGTCTCCTGGTACGACGATGTCATCCTTTGGGAACTGAACACGTCAGATCTTCCCACAGATTCTCCACGATCTCACCGTTCCGGAGAACAGTCCCAGATCGTCTCCACCGGCGGTGGAGCGGGAGAACATGAGATAGTCTTTGTTCGTCTCTGTGTGGCTGCGTGGATCGAAGGTGATGATCATCGATGCAGCTCCACTGATGTGAACGGTGGATGTCACTCTTACCCCCTGCGGGTATCTACAACGAGTCAATTTCATCATCGCGTTGTAGATGGACTCACGGGTGAGGGCTCTCTTGTACGACGTGCTGCTTCAACGTTTCCCGCGTCGCTTCCCTAATGAAACTTTGCGGAAAATTCTCCCCCCTTACGAGATGATGGAGCACCCTGACCAGAGTGACGGCCCTCTGGAACCACCCAGCATTCGTCGTCTCAGAATTTCTCCTCCTCTTATCTCGCAGTGACGTCGTGTTGTTTGGTTTCTTCTCCTTCTTCTTTGATTCTTCACGGATGCTTCCCTTGGATAGCGTACGGTTGTGCTGCATGAGTTTTCTGCGAGATGTCAGGGAGGGGTGATGGACGTGGAGGGGAGCTCACCTGTCTTTCAGCTCGGTTTTCGTGGAAATATCAGCGTCTTCGGTCTTGTCCCTGGGGATGCTGGGAGATGTGGAGCCGTTACCACCTCCACTGATTTTCTGCGAGTTTTCCATCAGTTCGACTTGGAGCATCAGTTCCACCAATCTGTCGCCCGTTATTCCCGCCGAATTCAAATTTCAAACGATGGTCACCTCTGCAGATAGACGGAGTGAACGACATCTCCCGCCTCTTTCTGATACAAATCGAACATTTCGTTGCGTAAGTGCTTCAATTTCCCAACGTCCGGTGGAGAATCCTCGGAGAATTCGCGGTATCTCCGCAGTAATCTCATTATACAACCGAACACTTTGACTCTCCTGTGGAGACCCTGTGGATGATATTCCGGTGGCACGTGCGCAATCAGCGCGTTGTAGACGTCCTGTTCTATTATTAGATTCCCATGGTCTCATCATCATGCTGATGGTGAGTTTCTTGTATGGATGTGCGGACCATATCTATATGTGTGATGCATCGATGATTTGATGATCACCTGAGCGTAAAAGTCTTTGACCCAGACAGGGACAAGGTTGAGCATCCAATCTGCCAGCGCAATACCAAATTCAAACGAATTCTCACGGTTCACCCTCTCGTCTGGATTTCTCGTAGAGAGAGCTGTGACGTAGAATCGATATCCCCTCTTGCTCGCAATGTTCTGCCCCGAGCCATGCGTAACTACATTCACGGAAGAGGTGGCGTAGAGGGTGGAGGGTGTGGTCGTCTACAACGGTCAGTGGGACGAGTCACGTACGTGCTTACGGTTGTAGATGGAGGAGTGGAGGTGCTAGAAGACACGATGGAAGAATTGCTGTTGGATTGGGACAATTGTACGGAAGTCTGACATTTCAAAACGGCCCAAAATCGATCTCCCTCTACAACGACGGGTGGAAATCCCGCCGGACCTCTACCGGAAAAACTGTCACAATAAATTTCCGTCGGCTCGTTGTAGATTCACCTGGCGATAAATTCTGTGCAATGTACGTCGCGGTAGAAACGGAGGACGTCCGTCTTCAATAACTCCGAATCTTTATCGAAGGTGATGAGTAATCGACTGGCACCTGAAATTCCCATCAATTCTCCATGACATCATCACACGTCATCACCTGGTACGCACACGATCCTCTTCGTATCCACGTTGGGGTAAGGTCTGCTCGTCTCTTCTACCAGAGAAGCACCGTGCTCGCCTTCTGGATGGATTGCATCCATCAACGATTTGACGCACTCCTTCTTCAGAGTCCAAGCGAGAGGTTTGTCACCATCACGTGAGAGACCTTTGATGGGTGCAGAGGAGGTTAAGGGGCTGGGAACACTCTGGCAAGGGTGAGATGACGTCACGTGACGTCACGGTTCACCAGAACGGCTCTGGCGGAGGATATGGCGTTGATCCACATGTCCCTCTCTTCTTCAGTTTGTGCCCTGAAGATGAACGTTCTCCTCGCTGTAGTCAATTGGAAGTAAGCTCCGTTCTTCATCTTCGTTTTGGGAAGGTCAACCTGAATGGATGAGCGTTGTAGATGGATGTATGAGCGTTGTAGATGGATGTATGGGCATTGTAGATGGATCTCACATCGACTAGATCAGATTGGATGAGATCGTGGAGATCGATCATTCCCAGAGGAGCCGTGGCTTGTGAGTTCTTAAAGTAAGACATGTAATGATCGTGCAGCACGAACCACTGCTGCTTCCATCCTCTAGAGATGAACAGTTTCTCCTGAAGGGCGAGATATCCTTTCACGGGTGCATTCTACAACGGGTCATCGGCTAGTTGTAGATGAAGCCTCTCACCGGACTATTTTTGGCGGGAAGATCTCTTTGGGACGGAGCTCTGGACATGAGAGCAGAGACGGCTTCTTGTCGTATGATTGTCGTCAATTTTGACAGCTGCCTCCTTATTTCTGGTCTGTTCTTTCCACTTCCCAGAGTCAACTTATCTACAACGAGAGGTGACGTGATGTCGATGACGGTCAATTTGATGAGATTGACTGTAAGAGTCAATAAGAGATGAGATTCCATCGAAATTTCACCGAGATTCTGTGGTCCACCCAGGGCGGATATGGAGACGATACTGCTGGGTGTAGAGCTGAGGAGAGCAGATATCGCTCTCCTTGCGTACAGTACGGCGGCCTCTCCGTACATTTTCGCTGAGATATCGAACAGATCTTCCGGATTGGCATCGATGATCTGTCATAAATGAATTTTCGCTGGAATCTCTCGATCTGTCACCGAGTGATAAGGATCTTTCTGCGGTTTTTCAACGACTTGCAGTGCAGTGTGGTGGTACCACCAATTCTCTGGAATTCCGTACCTCCAATTGTAGAATCTCACGTAAACCTGACCGTTCAGCATTCGAATCGTCATCGAAACTTCACCTGTTTTGCCCCCGCGTCGATCCCTCTCACGACTCCCACCCTTCCCACGGTCTCATCCATCTGAGGCACCCAATTGCACGGGAGTTTTCCCAGAGATTTCCTGACGACGGTGACCGTACAGCCCACTCGAAAAGTCTGCGTGGACGGTTTACTACCGGTAGATCCTTCCGATTTGACGTTCTTGTCTTCTTCTTCTTCCGGTGAAGCACTGAACTGATCTTGCTCTTCGTGGTCCTCGTGATCACTGCAGCGGTCGACATTTCAACAACGTCGACAACTCACTTGGTCGCTTCACCCAACCGCCAGCGTAAGATGTGGTATTTCCTGGAAGCATCGGGGACCTTCTTGATGGCCTGGCCCAAAATGTGCCTCGCTTTGCTTCTCCTGTCGATGTCTTGTTGGTTCTCGCTGACGTCTCCACGGATGACAGAAGAGGCGAGATCGAACTGTCTCTCTCTCAATAGAAGGATGCGTCGCTCCATCTGATGGGATGAGACGTGGATTTAGGTGAAATATCCTTACCTCTTGGATGTCCATGTTGACTTCGCTGACGCTCTCGAGTCCCAATTGGCTCAATCTCGATAGGAGATCTACAACGCGTGAGTGATGACGAAGTTTGCGTGAGATTTCACCTTGTTCGAGGAAGATTTCTACCACGGATTGATCTTGCATCCACAGACGGAATATCTTGTTGATTTTCGATTTCATCTGATTGTAGACGGACAATGTGCTCTTCAGCACGGTTTCGCCGGCCGGTGAAGGTCCCAAAAATGTGGCCAAATTGTACACCGCTTGTGGCGGGAAATTCAAGTCCGAAAATTGTACGGGAATCTGATCACGTCATCACACGTCATACAATGATGACTCACATCAGGTATGACCGATAAGGCTGACACGTTGTAGCTCTTTGGAATTTCCGTGGAATCTTCCATGGCAACCATAGCTGTCAGACTGCTCCTCGTATAATCCGTCACGATTCCGATCTTCTTCTCTTCCCTCCCTTCCTCTATCACCTGCCTCTCGTCACATCGAAATGTCTCGTTGTAGACTGACCTCCACCCTAGAACCGTTTCTCAAGGACTCGTAATGACCTCCTATCACATCCAACACACCCAACAGAGAACACAATTGTCCGTAATTTACGCCCGAGATAGGCACCGTGGTCGGTTTGGGCCTGTATGACACTCAACATCCATCTACAACGAGCCGTTCTCACGTGGTAATAGGTAAGGGTATGGGCAGAGCCATCGTCCTGACAACCGATGGCGTCGAATTGATGACGTTCGTCATGATCTGCAGCATGTGTTCCCGCCAATTCTTCTTACCCAGTAGATGTCTCAGCAGCGAGACCGATTCAGATGCGAAAGAGAAGGCGGTGCGACTGGAGCTGTGGACTTCAACTTCTTCTTGGTCCATGACCGTGCTGGGAAGCTGAGAAGTATCGTACAAGAAGGGCATCTGACCGAAATTGACCTGAACTGGTGAGTTGTAGATGTATGATGACGTCATACCTGTAGGGTGACCGTGGTGTTCGATAGGACCCCCACGGTGGGGATGAATCTTCCGCGAACGTTCTTGCTGGCGACGCCGAGATATTCACCGTTTTTCGTGAAGAACAAGATTCCCTTCTTGATGTTCATACCACAGCCCACCACATCTTCTCTACCGAATCGACTGCCGTAAGGCTCTCCCTTCCCTGAGATTTCATCAGAAACCACGGTTGTACGTACGTACGTACCTTCCGTTCTACGAACGCTCTTGGTAGCATCGCTATGGTAACCGTACGATTTGATCGTACAGCCTGGCATGACCTTCTGCTTCTCTTCGAGGGGTAAGATACCGATGGCCAGCAGCGAATTCTCGTCGGCTTCTTCAATTCGGATCTCGAAATAGAACATCCTCGAATGGTCCGGAATGGCTGCATCTGCCCTCACCGTTTCATTCTGATGTGACCCCACACTACAGAGGGTCACGTGACCGTCAACACCATCACTCACATCGAAACCGTCCTGGAGTCGGAAGAAAAAGTTGCATAGGAATGAGAAGCTGAATTGTCCCAGCCGGTTGGCAAGACAACGGAAGAAGGATCTAGACAAGGAGAGAATGGATGAGATGTCTTGAATCGATTATCGAGTTGAATTGACGATCGATTGCCGCTACCACTGCGGATGAAAGAACGGACGACGGGCATCTACAACGAGTCAGTTTCATCTGAATGAGACAATGGTACCTCGTGGGTGATGGTGTCGCATTCCCGCGTGATGTGGCTGATGGAGCCGATCATTTCGAACAACATTTCTACGAGATTTCTGCCGTCACGTGACCCGACTAATGTCTCTGGTGATTGAGAGGGTAATATACGTCTACAACGAGTCAATATGCTTGTCAAAAGGAAGAATATCACCTCAGTAGACGGAGGATGAGGAGTTGTAGTCTGCTACTCTGTACAATCTGTAGCAACGAGAAGAAAAGTCGGAGAAACCTCGTCCTGGACAGAACGTAACGCATGTGAGGAGAACCAGAGAGCATCAGAAAGTATGACAGTGTTTGGAACCACTCCTTCTCATTCCTCCTCGTCAATAGTGTTCTCACCCTCCTTCGATCACGTGACACAGACATCGATTCTCTACCTATCATGACATGTCAATCACGTGTCCGTCATTGTCATCATGTGCGGACGATACGTATCGGTAGATTTCGAGTTACGCACCGAACACGTCGCTGATTTGCACCAACGAAGCACTTCCGCTGGAGCTGCCACTGCTGACGCTGTTCCCTCTCTTCGTCTCTTCTCCCTCCCCTTCTCCATCACTGTCCGGTAGATCGAAATATTCTCGATATTGTCCCGATAATAATTGCAGAAAGGTCGATTGTAGATGACCAGCCTCACTACCCTCTCCCTCCTCTGATTGCAAAGACAGACATGTGGCACCGATGTAGTGGAAGACAAGGTTGGCCGATATCGACACCCTCTCCCACATCGGATCATCTTCGGGTGAAATCTGCGTGACGTCACGTGACGTCATCCATCTACAACCTACCTCCATCTTTCCATTCTTAGAACGATCCGTCAATTCAGATAGAACGGTGAGTAGTTGGGTGTTGTGAAGGAAATCGTGATCTTCGTTTCGGAAGTGGAGCAGCCACGCGTCGAGGGAAACGAGAACGAGGCTGGGTTCGCTGCTGTCTCGCATAGTGAAGGCGATCTCGTCCATGAGAGAGCGGTACGTGTCCCTGCAGCCTCTCCAAGGGATGAGACCTGCTCCCTGTCATCGTGTTAGACTCGACGTACAGAAGGACACGTCATCAGATGGAGTGGATATATGATGTCGTAGGGGTGATGTCTTACCTCCAAGTTGTCCAGATAGTGGTGTTCGGAAGAATCGGGGAGAATCTTCCGGAGGGCGGGTCCCAAATATCCGATCGTCTATATCTCTCAGTCCCAATTCGAAATCTCCCGGAATTCTCACCTCTTTTCTCATCGAAGGGTACTGTACCGACCGCAGCACCTTCTTAAACGATTGAAATCCCAACATTCTCGAGAAAGCTGCCGCTCTCTTCATGCAGATAAACTTCTTCTCAGCCTCTAGGGTGACAGGTGACAACACGAATGAAATGATGGAAGTAATGATGGCTTCCGTATCCATCGTTGAATGACAAGGCTTCAAGTGCAAGAGGAACCGACACTTCTCCATGACATTCCCACAGATCGTCCTGTCGACATCAACTTGGAAATTTCACGGGAATCTCACCGGTAGGACTCCTCTCTCTCCTTGCTGTGGAGTTGGATCGATGCCCTTCTCTGTGTCACAGCGTCGATTTCGGCTTGAATGGATGAATCGAAGACCATCTCTTGATGTCTCTGTATGATGCCCTGCCTCACTCGAGCTGCTCTTGCCCACAAGCCGGAGAGATCGCGAAATTCCGTCGAAATTCCGTCGGTCTGGGCGAGGCGTAATGCTTCCCTGGCATTTCCCGTGTGATGTAAGAAGGCGGCCATGACGTGGCGGTGTGCTTGTTCGATGTGAGGTGTTCTACCCACGACACTTGCGGTCTGTCGCTCCATCATCTGTACGAATCGATGGCTGGGACTGTTGTCGTTGGTCGATTCAGCGAGATCGTGACAGAATTGTAGATGGAGGTTGGCGTCTGGGGTATGGCTCGTGGGTGGATCTGTTGAGAATGAGTGAAATTTCGATGAGGGTGTACCTCTCAGCTCCGTCCAGTTGAGTTTGATGTCTTTCCACGAGATTTCTAATAGTTCTTGTCCTCCGTTGCTCTTTAATAATACCTGAGAGAGTGGATATGCATATCATCTACAATGATCACCTCCTCCACGTCTTCCTCTGGAATTCCCCCGCCACTCAACAGTTTTCCCTCCAAAAGTAAACTTTTGAAATTCGATTTGTCGTTCATGACGTCATCGTTGAACGATACGAGTGATGCGGCGTACTGTCCAATCAAGCAGCAGAGACTCTTCTGCAGGTGAAATGACCAAGGCACTCTCTCCCTCTCCCAGTTGGGAAGATTTCCCACGATCGATACGCTGTAGCCCCACAGATTCTCCACGGAATCTACATTCTGAGAACACTCAAAGTGTAGCGTCACACTGTCCCCCGGGACTAGAATCCGATTTTTCGGCCAACGATCACCTGATTACGTCAATCTACAACGAGCCGTGACGTCGCACCTGATATCTTCTCTCCGATCTGCAGAGAGCAATCTGAATCACGATAGAGAGTGAGGGTATCTCCTGGTCTCGTGCAGCACCTCTCGTCAAATGAAATGTAGAGGAAAACTGCACCAGGGATATTGATGTCTTGTCTGATTGTAGATTGACGTAAGTAAGGATGACTACTGTCGATGGTTCTCGTCGGTCCTTCCACGAATTCCGATCGATCCTGTCGATATCATTCCACGAAAGTTCCATCTACAACGCACCTGCGCCGCATCGAAAGAATTCGCGATGTCTCTGTACATGGTCGTGTTCAGCTTGTCGATGGTTGTCACCAGTTTGATCATCTGTGGAATGACTTGCTTGACGAGCCAGATCTGGTTGTGAAAGAGGAAGAGAGAAGAGATGAGAGAAGGGATGAGTACACCCAACACGGTAGAAGGACAGTCCTCTTGGATGACTTCCGAGTAGATGTTGTGGGAAGATAAAGAGATGAGAACGTTTCGACTGTGATTGAACATGAGATTGCAGTATGTGGCGAGTGCTTGCAGAGTGTAATTTCTCTCGATGGAGGAGGCCTGGAAATTTCGTGAGGATTTCACGAAAGTTCAGTGAAATCACTTTGGTGGTGGCATTCTTTCCTACGTTGCACAGGGATGCAGTGCGTATCAATAGATCTCTCTGTACGGCCAGGAGCAATCTAACGTAAGCGGAAGAATGACCAAAGGAAGATCCATCAAAGAGTGACGTGTTGGATAGAGATTCTTCTGCTAAATATCCGATGATAGGAACGAAAGCCTTCTGCATGTCGGTGTCGAAGATCTTATCTCAAGTGAATCTCGTGGAGATTTCGATACGAAATGTCACCTGTGGAGAATCTGTGGGAAGATCTGAGGGAGGTAAGACCAGGTGAGATGCATTAGGAAGTGAAGCAAATAAATTCAATAATGCATTCAGTAACATTTTCGGTCCTTTCATACAGATCAGTTTCACCGATCACGTGACCTCACCTGCACGATCGTGAGGACCCTCCAGTAGCTTGAGTACCAGCTGTGTTCTCTGCTGAAATTTCGGGTAGAATCCATTGATTCCCACGGTCAGTGACTCGCAAGATTCACTCTGGAGGTGAGACAGAGCTCGATCTGCAGAGAATCTGTCCGTTCCGAAGAACTCGGTCTCGATCTGTTTGTTATCATAACGGATGATGTCCAATAGGATCTCTCGTATGCCACCCAATGTCTTGTACAATTCGGGGGTGAAGATCTGTCCAGATGTACTCAGGCGGTACAGATTGACCTGGGAAGATTGAGACGGGCGCGTTGTAGATGGATAAATCACCTTGAGGATCTGCAGGCAACCGATGGAGATTTCGGCGAATTGTTGACCTGTTTTGAGGGGCATGGTGCCACTACTCGTCTTCAGTGCAGATATAGATCGATGCATGATACTCGATATTAGTGAAAATGTCTCTTCCGTGGGTTCCACACAGAAAGGTTCCTATCTTCTCTCAATACAATGTTACATCATATACTGTGTGATACGATGATGAATGAAGATAATTTGAAACTACAACGAGCCTTACCTTGAGATGACATGGATGGTGGATCGATCTGGCAGCGATCTTACTCTCGAATGGTGAAGGCATGGACTCCTCGGCCAGGCCTCCGACGATTCTGAGAATGGTTGTCATGGTTTCAGCGGCATCGACTTCTCCTTCGCTCGAATCGCGGAGTGATTGAGAACGATCTCTCGTGGTGGGAAATCGTCGAAATTTTGGTGCCAAACCCTCGTTGTAGAAGCTTCGGAATTCCGATCCCGATCCGGAATAATTCCAGATGAGGTTGTTGAGGGAATCGTAACAAGACGTAACTCCGACGGCTCCGACGTCCAGCGGAAAATTTCCGACCAATGTTCCGTTTCCCAGGGAGAAACTCCGACAGAGGAAGGTCTTCGTATCGAATGCGTAATCGGTTGCCAAGGGTGGAGGTATCGTGATGACGAGGTACCTCCCATTCGTATAGAACGACCCCTTCTCCAGTACTTCGGGGTTCAAAACCGGTGTCACTGAGTTTTCTGCGAGATTCCGTCACGAATCTTCCCACGAATTCTCCACTCACTGGACTCTTTGTAACCCAACCGAATCTTGCGGAGGTGTGACATGCGTGCCATGGGATCATATACGTCGACGTGATATTTGAGACTTCCAAATCGTCTCGATCTACCCTGTACGATGATGTACAAGTAGCGACCATCACTGATCATGGGGCTACGATTTGTACCTCCCACACCTCCGTACGGTTTCTCCGGTCCAAACGGATGAGACTTGTTATCTTCCGTGGGGATCGTACCCTGTCCATCCTGACATCTCCGTAAATTTCCGAAATCTCGTCGAATTTTCACCTGGTAGATCCTCCCGATCTCACTCAGCGTATCGGCATCGAACACGACGATGGAAGCGGGCTCGATAGAAGGTGAGCGGTAGTACAATCGATCATGGAGACAAGCGATCCACCCCTTCTCACTCGGCCTCCAAGACGGATTCCTCGCGTAAACTCGTCCGGGCAGCGTGTTCATGAAACCGGCTGCGGCGAGTCATTCAAACGAAGAGGTGAAGGGAGGATCACCGTTCGTGGCTTGGATCTGTGACAGATGGTCTCTGACATCTCTGCCGATGAGGGAAGATGTGAGACCCGTTCCGAGTTTCGTCAGACCACAGTGATCGTGGAGGTAGAGATAAGAAGAGGCACAGATGGTCGCCGTATCTCCATTCGTGGACACGATGGAGACAGACTCCTTCACTTCGTTCCACAGAACGTTCCATGAACCTGATCGGTCAGAGAAAATTCGATGCGTACGATACGTACCTGACAGTCGATCGCTGAGTAGAGGGCTGAGCGTTAGATCGACCTCCCATCGGTCGAGTTCCTCTACAACTCCTCGAATATTCGCCAACTTATATCCATCTTCTTCAGTCACATATTCCGGCTGTGTGGCTGAACATAACATCAACCGCGATCTCCTCTGACATCGATCATCTACAACGCTCACCTTTCTCATTTCCGGTGATCACATCCATCGATCCGTGATACTGCGATAGGACCACCTATCATCACGTCATCACACGTCATCACACGTCATCACTCTCACCTCTGCCGTGGTCAATAGATGTCTGAGAGATCCCGTACACAGAGAGAACCTCAGCATCGACTCTAGAGCCGTCCTCCTTTCCTCTTGATTGACTCCTGAATGTCGTAGAACGGACAACAACCATTCGGTGAATGCATCGAGACAATCTTGAGGTTCGTCTCTGAGAGAGAGGAGGGGCATGTCTTGCAGGATGAGGCTGAACGCGGACAGAGAGGCAGGGTCCCTGCGGTCCCTGAGTGTGGCAAGGAAGAGACGCACGGTCATGCGGAGGACGGCGGGTACTGGAGTTTGATTCTTATCTCTCGGATAATCGGTGGGGCTCATCAGCTGTGTTGGATGAGTTGACGTCATCGGGATGATCATCGGGGGCAGACACGATCGTCTTCACATGAGAACGGAGACGTGATGGAGGGTGGGGCGATGTGTTATGGACTCACTTTGGCCCTGGCTTTCTCTCGGCTGAATGCCAAGAAGATCCTCTTTAAAACGGAAATCTTGGGTTGCAAGACGGTTTCGTAATATGTGTTCTTGACATGAGTTCCCTCCATGGCTTGAGCGCCCAATCTCTCGATCAATCTCCTCCTCTTTTCTGGAAATGTGCCGCTGACGACATTGATCAATTCGTGAGATCTCTTCTTGGCCTCTTCTCCTTCGTTGTCGCTCTCCTCTTCCTCCTTCCGTGATCTCCTACGTCAATTATCGGCAAAGGCTATGAGATATGTGCGAACGATATTTCACTCAGAGGAACATGTATGGTGTGAAGATGTGTTTGTGATTCGGTGGTCAAAGTGATGATGATATATCACACCTCTTACTGTATGAAGACCTCCCTGCCGTATGGAGGATTCTATATTTCTCGTTGGCGAATGAGTCGTTCAATAAATTCGCCTCATTGACACCCAACCAAGTCTTATCGTCTATATACGTTTGCGAGAGTGCGAAGGGAGAGAGATCATCTTCTGCTTTGTAGGATCCCACAGCTGCAGAAGAAGAAGCACCCATTATCCTCTCTACCCTCTCGTGCTGATGATGTTGATAGTATTCAATTCACTGGTTGTATTCTGGCCTTTCGCCGAACCTCCGGAGCTTCGGAAGTTTTCACCTCTGGGTTAAGCTAGCTGCTCGTAGAACGTGGTAAATTGCCTCTGTTGGACTATACTCATACGGCTCGACCCGCCTTCAGACAAGATCAATAGAACATCGACAGAGTTCGCGTTTAGTTGGCACTCGGCTGGTTGTATATCTCGACACGGTCGAATACATTCGAACAGTTTATCTTCTGTTGCATTCTGGTTTAGAGATCCTCTTACGAAACACAAGGATGCAATGATTTCGATATCCCTTCATAGGAGGTGCACTCTTCCCGGTACCGTCTTCGTGAAACTCTGCCATCTGTGGGTCTACGTGATTCGTCTCTATCTCTGTCGGTTCTACATCCTCCTCTTCTAGATCTCCATTCTTCTTTTTGAATAATATTCCTCTCTCTAAATGTCTTCTGTGCACATGAATGATCACGATGACGTCACGGTGCTCGAGTGGTTCACATACATGTTGAGAAGGAAAGGCTTTTGGCAGAGGATGTCCATGTGGATGTGTTCGAATTTGGTCAATGTGATCGGAGGATTCGTACCGCTGCTGTCGGCCAGATACACCCACATTTCGTCTTCATCAGAGGACGTCAGTCGACCTGCCTCTGCACCTGCGTCAGCCGTATTGTGAATGATGATCATCAGAAGTCTTGAAGAATAGTTACCTTCATGCCCCTTGTGAGTGAATTCGAATCCCACCGGAACGATGTAGTGATTCCAGCAGTGATAGATGAAAGACATCTTATCCACGATGAGAGACATTCCCACTTGGACTCACGTCATCTGTCTGCAGGCCCATAGCAAACTGATCTCTCATCTGTTCTCCAGTTTTGCTCCAAAACTTGTGACGATTCGGTGGTCCCCACCAGTAGTCTGCCTTCGGTCGTCAGACTCTATAGCTCCCCGTTCTCAATCCTCACGCCTCCATCGACTTTGAAATGGGAGTTCAATGTGTTGAACCATTTGATGAGAGTCATATTACCAGTGAACGGTCCGAATCGTATGTCAGCGTAGGGAGGATAAAATCCTAGGATCTGCATGGCCTCTTCTTGATTGAGTGGTGGAAGTTCTGACGGGTGATCAATTGCACGCTCATCATGTGACGCATGACACCTCCGGTTCCATTGGTGGAATACAGATAATTCCAGCATCCAACGAGTGAGGCAATACCACAAGCGTACTTGTATCTGTTATCGTCAGTGGCTGGAGGAAATGAATGCTCGACCGCTCACTGTGGTCTCACTATACAATCCCATCGTTTTTGGTTCATGAATCTTCTGGGAATGTTCTTCTCCTCGACGCTGGCGTGCTCGAGATCAATACAGAAACTGACGCCACCTGATCTCTCCAACTGGCGGTGATGTCGTCAAAATGTTATGATCGTTGACGATTGCTACTTACAGTTGGGAAAGAAGATTTCACGGCCTCCTCTTCATTAGACTGGGAGGTGGATCACTTCGTGCAATCATTTTCGTCGAGATCTCACGTCCTCTTTGGTAGATTTCTGTAATATTATGCTTCGCTCCTCCAGGCGACCAGATGTAGCCCAATTCGAACCAAAGATGCGCTGATAGCTTGAGAGCGGGAAAGACCAAAACGGTTGTCCATTCACAGTGATCCATTTCCTTGTCTTAGGCTTCTTTCCTTCCATCATCACATCACCTTCCTGCCCTTGGTCGCAGCGGCGAGAAAATTTTCCGTGAACAGACACAAACTGAGTCATCAACGCACATACAACAATTCCTTAACATGGGAAGACGAACCAACCTCTTCGTCCTCTTTATCATAGGTCTCTCATGCGTTCTTGCGGGTAGAAACTTGGTGGACCAAGATGCTATCTCGCTCGTCCCGTTCCATAGAAAGTTTGCCATGTTCAACAGACAAGACGCGCCATCTAAAACATGGCCAGGAAATGGTATATCAACCATTACGCACGATTGTGAGCCGAAATCATCTCCAATTGATTGCCCACTGATCCCATCTCAGTCACAATTAAGAATCAAGGAACCAATCGCGTCTATGTAGTCAGTCTCATGTCCGCCCATCTACCCGAGTTTGGGCTGAAAATCCAACAGACCAATGTGAGAGCCGGCAGGCGCCATCGGCATCCATCTCTAAACTTACCTCCAGGAAGAAGTCTACTGTTGCGAGAGTAGCACGCTTCTCTCCAGCAAGGCCAGATGCCAAGATAAAGAACTAGGCTCTCTGGCGATCGGCCTGTCCGATAACATGTTCGTCGACGAGTTCATTAACAACACCATTTTTGAGGTTGCATCACCTCTCGAAAATGTCATCTGATTTTCATACAGGTTCACAATGTGACCGAGACGGGTCTGTATTACACGTTCTTCGTCAATTGTCCGACAGATGAGACGAGACAGACCGTGCACATCACGGGTGCCCTCTACTTCATGAACCCCTTCGGCAACCTTAGCGGCGATCAGTGGTACTACATGCCGGTGCGTCTACCCTCCATCACCGATCATATTCATCTTCTCAGTTCTTCTTGTCGGTCATGTTGGTGTATTTCCTCGTCTTCTTGTACTGGATCGGAATCTCCGTCAAATACCGCAAGACCCTCCTCATGCTCCAGGTGAGGCCGTTCCCGCCAAAAATCCACCGACGCTCCGTAGAACTGGATCGGTCTGGTCGTCCTGTGTGGTGTCGTGGAGAATGCCTCCATCTATTTCGCGTATTTGGGTTACAACAACATCGGAAAGAATTACATCGGTGCTATGATCGTTGGAACAGTGGTCAGCTCACTGAAGGGCACTCTCTCTCGTGTTCTCATTCTGGTCGTATGCATGGGATACGGTGTCGTCAAGTGAGAAGTTTCTCAGAAATATCTTGGAAATATCTGACGGCGACAGACCCACTCTGGGTACCACCAGTTACCGAGTTGCCCTGTTGGGATTGGTCTACTTCATCTTCTCTTCGGCCAACTACATCTCCGATCTGGTTCACAGGAGCGGCAGTGTCTACATTTCTGACGCCGCCTCGTTACTCGTCGTCCTTCCTACCGCTTTCCTCAACACTTGGTTCTATTGGTGGGTATCCTTTTACTCCTTTTATTTCATTTTATTCTTTTTTCCTTGACGAGGGAGACCATCACTTCTCTCATGAGAACCATCACCCTATTACAAGAGAGGAGACAGACCATCAAATTGTCCATGTACAAATCTTTCTTCCTCACTCTCCTCGCCTTGGGATGCGCCTTGATCATCATCGTCTTCAGCTACACGTGAGTGTGACGTCACGTGACCTGCCAGACTGACCCCACCAGCATCGTCCTCTTGACGACAGAAGAGAAGGACACGTGGAAGATCTCTTGGATCTGGAACGCCTTCTTCGAGGTGAAATCTCGTGGAAAATTACAAGTCACGTGACACCCACAGGTGTTGTACCTGGCCGTCCTTCTTACCATCGTGATCATTTGGAGGCCCATGGAGAATAACACGCGTTATGCTTACAGTGAAATGGATCCTGCACTGGATGATGACGTGGAGGCGGACGTGCAGCAGGTCGTGTTGTCCACCTTCTCTCCCGGTGTGTCGCTGAGAAAACCGACACAAACGAACGAGGAGGGAAGGAAGCATCCAGATGGAGATGAATCGTGAGTGATGTGCATTCTGCATGACGTTTCATCATCATGGTCATTGTCATCTACTCGCATCGACCGGTGGCTAAAATGATGATAGGAAAGCTTCGTTCACAATTGATGAAGAATAAGCAAGGAAATAAACATCCGTGTGTACCAGACTTTGTTCTACTCTTGCTACCCTGTGGAGGGTGTGTGAATGCGGGTCATTTACACGAGCGGAACGAATTTTATCGTGTTTTCACAACAACACGCTGAATTTCAGAGTCAAAGACAGAGATGAAGACTCGACAGCTTCGCGCATTTGGGCAACCTCTCTCTTCGTCTGTAGACTGCCCACTTGATCGGTAGAGACTGCCCCCTTCTGAGAACCATTCTCCGGCTGTATAGATCTCGGTCAGTGCCACAAATGCCGTCAAGTGTGACGATCACCATGCCAACCATATGGCACGGTATATCTTACTGACCATCAGAGAGAAGATCAGCTCAAAACTGGTGGCCTTGCCCGACTGATAATCAATCGGAGAAGAAATCCGGGTCAGTCTTTCACCGGACAGAAAACAATCAAATGAATGAAGCAGATCTCAGTCTAATACCTCCGTCTCCTCCACCACCACCGAGGACCTCGAAGAGATCTACAAAAGTGGGTGTTTAGGATGATGATGGTTAATCGTGTCAGGTGGTCAATTACAATGAGGAGGACGAAGAAGGGGAGGATTACAGTTATAAGAAGAACCGCAGGAGCAAGGAGGACGACTCGGACGATGATACGAATGATTATGCTGCACCAAAGACGGATCATATGATACCCTCCCTGACACCCCATAACCTGCCAGATAATGCCATCACGATAGCCAGTGAGTTAACCCCACGAATGTGTGGGATGATTCGATTGACCAAAGCCATAGAGGCAACTGCATGGCCAGAATTGCAAAAATTACAACCCGAACAGAGATATCCTGTTCCGCTTGCGGAAGAGGAAGCATTCGAACACGGGTTAAATGGTAGACCGCCACTGTACGCCAAAGAGCTTCCTGCCATCGACTCGAAAGAGCCCGCAGATCCATCCACGACAGAGACATTAGACACAGATCTGATCATCGATGATGCCGATTTCGAAGACATCACCCCGGAGTACATGAACAAACCGTGAGTTGTGATCTCTGAGAAGCGAAATTCAAACGGATGAGACTCACATCAGACAGAAATGAGGTTCTCATTCGTAACTTTCAGAACTACTTCATCCGAAGAGAGAGGACAAAGAAGAAGAAGACATCGAAAGAGAGAGAAGAGAAGTACGACAAAGAGAGAGAGAAGCATCAACAGGACCTCTTAGAGAACCAGTGGAAGTGGACCGAGGGCACTTTCATCAACTGCGATCTGCGCTACTTTTCCCTGAAATCTCTCAACTACGACTTTGACGTCGTACTCATCGACCCTCCCTGGTGCGTTGTAGATCGATGACGTCATCATTCTCATTTTTCCAGGAAAGTGAAGGGCACCGAACACGGCTCGAACGAGCGTACCATGTTCTCCAACAGTGAATCTTCTTTGAATCTTCCATCTACAACGAGTCTGATCGTCTTCAGATAATTTCGCTCTCGCTTACAACACCCTCGCCAACAACGAGATCTTAGACATCGACGTGGGATCTCTCTCCACCTCTGGTTTCCTCTTCTTGTGGGCCATCAACGGTCAGCAGCCTCTGGCTTACGAGTGTCTCAACCGTTGGGGTTACACTTATGTAGACAAGGTAGATCCATCAGATCCATCAGATACAGTAGACAGATTTATCAGATACATCAGATACAACTATAGATTAGATATATTAGATCCGTTAGATCTGACTGGTCAACGTAGATCACCTGGGTAAAGAAGACGGTCAACGAGAATCTGTCCGTCACCCAAGGCTTCTACTTCCTCCACAGCACTGAGACGTGTCTGGTTGGTGTGAAGGCCAATCAGGGAAGGAACATTGAATTCGTCACGAAGGTGACCAACGACGTACTCTTTGCAAAGACCGGCAAGAACTCACAGAAGCCAAAAGAATTGTACGAAATCATCGAGCAGATGGTACCGGGTGAGTTCTACAACGAGACGATGGCGGGTTGTAGATGACCGAAAACAGGTGGAAGGAAGATCGAGTTGTTTGCGAGGAACCACAACATCAGGAGGGGCTGGCTGTCGCTAGGCAACCAATTGGGAGAATATTTCGATTGGAATCACGACGTGATATCCTGTGACGTGTGTAGCAACGACATTGCCGTTGGCACTCCAAGGTGAATCTATTTGGATGACGTCATCTGACGTCATCAGATTCAAGCACAAGGAAGAGAAGAACAGAGATCTCTGTGAAGCCTGTCTCATCGAATCAAAGGACCCCCACGAACAATATTTCCGAATCGAGAACATTGTAAACGAGATGGTATTTCACGAGTGGTACAAATGTGAGATTTGGAGGAAATTTCACTGGGACTGAGGGGGTGACAGGTAACTGCTGTAATTACGAGCCCATTTGGGGTATACGATTTCACTGTGACGACTGTCCTGATTTAGACATCTGTGAAGAGTGTTACGACAACAAGAAGTTCAGAAATCCAGATTTCGCCCCTAACCACAGCGAGGAGCACCACTGGGACCTGGTGGAGGTACAAGAGTGTCTCGTTGTAGATGAACATCACTCAATATCGACAGAAACCAGAATTGGCGGGAGGATTTCAAGTCCATCAGATCAGATGTCAGGGATGTCTGACTCATCCGATCATCGGTAATCGATTCCGCTGTGTCGAATGCAAACAGATGGATCTATGTGAGATACATACAAGGAGGATATCACCTGACGCGATCGAAAGGTCAAAAGTGCTTCTTCTTGAAGAAAGAACCGAGAACTCACCGTCACGATCACATGATGGACATGGTGATGGACGAAGATCTGAGCCATCCATCGGTCAAGTGGTGAGTCTATCCTTCCTCGTCTCTCTGCTGACGAGATCTAGTGACATCTGTCTGGCCAAGTGTTTCAACGGGCTTCGATACAAGTGTGCCGACTGCTTCAAATTTGACGTCTGCGAAAAGTGCCACGTGACCAAAGCTCCCATACCTTTTTCAGTCATTGGTCACAAGTCGTTTCACAAGTTTAACAAGATCAGAGGAGAATTTTTAGAGGACGAGGATGATGAAAGGCCAAAGAGACCAAACAAATCACGGAAGAGATTCAGCAACTGAAAATAAAAAATGAATTCAGTTTGGGTGCACCAGACATGTGTAGATTCATGCTTATGTTGTCTTCCCTCTGGTCGACATTCTTGAGCTTCAGTTTAATCTGTTATCTGACTCCTTCACAGGCAGGAACAAAAGTGGGACTGACAAGTTCACAACAGCGCAAGAAGATCAACATGAGAGAGCATTAGCAGTGAGTCATAGTGGCAAGCTGTTCCTGATAATTGTTGAACACATATTAAAGATTTGAGTTCTGTATTAGAATGCTGCCTGCTAATCTTTGCTGTTGGACCTGTAACAATAATCTTGAAAAACAATAAACATGAACTGATGTGATGAATACAGACAACACTGGAGGAAGAGGGAGTCAGATACACCAGAATACATCATTCTGACTTGGACAGATGCACTGATTACAACGGTGAAAGAGAAAAGTGGTGAAAGTGGTTCCCAACAGAGATAAAGCCATTTTTACGCTAAGCCTTAGCGTACGGACGCCAGACCTTAGCGTAATTTGCATTCATCTCTGATGCAAACGGTCGGAGGTGAAAACAGATACCACTCCTGGGTAGGCCAGGTGTTGTTCTACATGGTCATGGTGTCAGACTCGACCTGACACCATCCCTAAGGTCAGACGTGACCATGTTTCTCATGCATACATTTGGTATCAGACCGATTTCAACTGGCCTGATCCTGACTCTATGAGACGCGCTGATTCCAATGGTATATCACACTGGTCACAAAAACGATGCCCGACTTGAGCAAAGTGCATATTACGCTAAAATTTACTAATATTTAGCGTAATTCTCACTTTACTCTGATACAAACGTCCGGACGAAAAAATGTATGGCACCAGCGTGTAGGCCATGTGTCTCTCTACCTGGAAAAAGTGTGAAAACTGACCTGCTACCCTCCCTAAGATTTGACATGCCCCTCTGGTCATAACTTTTGGGACTCCATGGAACCAGGGGGTCAGACCCTTTCTGACCCACATCATCCTGACTCAGTCAGATGCACCAGATGCCCTAATTTCGCCAAAATAGGAGAAAAGTCAGACATTCCATTCCTAAGATGACTTATGATGATGTGCATAAATGCACATCATTCACAAGTCACTTAGTCATTTCATGTCTGACTTTTCTCCTATTTTTGCGTTTGTGCCTCTTTGTAGGTTATATCATCTTGTAGTTGTTTCACTATCATCTCAACATACCATGCGTCCTTCATTGTTTGTGCAAATCTTAAGTATGTGTTGTTATATCACAGAAGAAATAATCTATCATACATAACTTCACTTTATATTTTATCATTCCAAAAAATTGGCTAGGCATGATAGTGATATGATCAGAAGGGTTTTTGTCCGATTGACTGTCCACCAGTGTGGCCCTTCCATACATACAATTCAAATGCACTCTGTATTAGGTTTGTTCACCATTGAAATGGTAAAATAGTATTTTATTTCAAAGAGTTGGGATCATCATTGTGGCAAAGAGACACAATCATACAGTGATCACTGATTGAGGTCACATCTACACAAAAACAGAAGAGATGAATCAAAAAGAGGGGTACTGTATTAGTAACTCTGGTTTTCTCCCCATCCTCTTGAATTGTAGTTGGCATCTCCTCCCCGTGGTCCTGGTCCACCTCTGTTGTTGAATCCTCCTCTTCCTCCCCTGTTATAGCCTCCTCTGTCTCCAAAGCCTCCTCGGCCTTGATAGCCTCCTCTGTTGTGGCCTCCACCACCGTTATAGCCTCCTCCGTTGTTATAGCCTCCTCCGTTGTTATAGCCTCCTCCGTTGTTATAGCCTCCACCACCGTTATAGCCTCCTCTCTCTTGATCCATTCCGTTGTAGTCTCTATTCTGATCGCGGCCGCCAAAGTTGTTGTAGCCTCCCCTGCCTCTACCCCTCCCACCGTCATGGTAACCACCTCCTCCTCGGCCTCGGCTGGTGTATTCACTGTAGCCTCCCCTGCCTCCTCTGCCTCCGCCAAAATCAGCTTGGCCTCCGACGTCGTCTCTCTGTATCTTGTCGCTGTATTGGTCTTCCCTGGGCCCTCTATGGCCTCCCCTGCCTCCGTAGGGGTGGAACCTCTGTCCGTTGACGTCGTGGCCAGGTTTGTATTGGTTGCTCTCGGTGTAGTGGTTGACCATTCGATTGGCCGCGTGGTTCTGCACTCTGTCCTCTCCTCTCTGTCGGCTGAGGAAATCGTGTCGATCTACAACGGGCTGGGGAACCTGAGCCTGCGGCAGGATACCTCGGATCATCTTCGTGGGCTCTGGGAAACGGTATTGAACGCAGACGACCTTTGTGTTCTTGATCGGTTGGTAGTTGGGAAGTGGTGACGGATACGTCTCTCCCGGATCTACACCTAATGGGGTCAGTTCGTTGTAGATGAAGTTGTGCAGATTGTCGATGAAGAGATGGCAGGTTGTAGACTCACTCGATGGGAATCGGGAGACCTGTCCTCTCATATCGTTGGTGGGCATGCTGATGTCCACCCACTCCTCCGACTTGTAGTTCTTCATCAACACAGATCCCTCTTCTGTCTCACTCGAAGTGTACAGCAAGTGCTCTCTCCTCGTGTTTCTCTCCTTCTCTGCCGGCGTCAATTTGCTCTCTTGACTTTCCAATGCGTGGAGCAATCTCTCTTCGTCGATGAACGGAAGGAGGGCGATCGCCTTCCACAACTGCGTCTGCGAAATTTCGATAAGTTTTCGAGGGCGTTGTAGATGGACTCACGGCACCGTTGAGGTCTTGTTTGAAGTGGGTGGGGTAGAAATCGATGATGGATGAATTGGGATCGGTCATCAACTTTTGGTAAGCTTCCGGTACAAACTGTTTACTGTGGGTCCGTCAACCACCACGTTTCGAAATTCAAACTCACCTCGATGGCGGGAGAACACTCATGAGTTGAGCGAGTGGGTTGAAGGGTGTTCCCAGCTCCAGATTGATCTGTACATCGGACAGATTCACCAGATCTGCCGCGGCAGGTGCGTAGTGGTAAGGAAAATACCAACCCCATGAAGGACAACCCTTCGTATAATACAATAAGACCCACTGCAGTCCCTCTAAATAGTCTTGCTTCAACTTGTGCATGAACGTCGTGTCCAGCAGGCGATCGACCTGACGATATTGAGTGGCAAGTTGTAGACGGACGACCCACCTTGAATTTCTGAGTGTAATATCTCTCCTTCCATCCGCTCATACCCAACATGATCTCGTCCTCTACCTATCACACGTCAACCATCGAAATTTCACCCGGTTTTCACCTCAGCGGTATCGTTGATTCTCAGTTTCTTCTTCTCCTCCGCAGACAGCAATTTGAGTGGCTCCCACACATTGTTCGTGGGTTGCGAGATCTCCTGGACTTTTCTCTTCTCCCCCACGGCCGTCATACCAGCAGCTCCACCCAAGCCTCCACCAGCCTGAGACATGATGGCTGCTCTCAAACTAGCCGCCACATTATTGTTATCGACCACCCTGATGGGGGCAGGAGCGACATAAGAGGAAGGGCGGATACCCTTCTGAGCCAAATACCTCTCGGCCTTCGCAACGTCGTTTCTCTTGAACTTTGCCTCTCGATTTGCATCGGATCTCTGTTTCTTCTGGAGGAGATCGTCTTCTCTCTCTGCGACGCGTTTGAAGAGCTGCTCGACTGCGGGGAGGTGGATTTTTGAATCGTGAGTCAACCAACTGAGAGAGATGAGAGGAAGAAGAAGATGAGAGAGATGAGAGGAAGAAGAGGATGAGAAAGAAGAGGAGAAGAGGAGGATGAGAAAGAAGAGGAGGAGAAGGAAGAGGAGAAGAAGAGGATGAGAAGGAAGAGGAGAAGAAGAGGATGAGAAAGAAGAGGAGAAGAAGAGGATGAGAAGGAAGAAGAGGAGAAGAAGAGGAGAGAGTCACCCTAAGACGGGTACAGTCTCCTTCCACAAGTTGACGAGTAAGTCTAAACCACCATCGTGGATACCGAGGGCGGGCATGTGGGGTAAGAAATCGTTTCCAACGAAGAAACACATGAAGATCCAATCGTCGATGGCTCTGTCTAAATTCCAATCTGCATAGTTGGGTACCTATCTCTTTCAATCTGTATTCCTGTGGCTCGTTGTAGAGGGATGTCTCACCTCTAAGTAGAAGGCGAGGTACTCTCTCAAGACGTGAAGACGTAAGAACTGGTACAGTGGCTCGGGTGGGTCCTCTTGACATTCATCCGATCGATGTCCCTTCCTCTTGCAGCGAGAGCAGACCTGGGAGGGTTAATTTTGGCGGACTACAACGAGCCACTCACTCCGTAGGGAGTGGGGGTGACTTCTTCTCTGAGGATGTGGAAGTGAGCCTCGTGTGTGGATAGACCCAACATGATGAGATCGGCATCCAGTCCACTGATGACATGTCTGATGTTGGGGTCGTAGTCGGGAAGACTTCTCTGTTTCCTGACGTATTCCATGATCTTGTGCTCTCCTGTGTGATGGTCATGGATATGATGGTGATGTGATGATGGGTGATTGTGAACATCATCTCACCTTCTCCTGGAGCGTTTGAATCGGAGAATAACACTTTGATGTTCTTCCAACCAGGATCCGTATTGACCTTTTTCCATCAATGTCACATCATCGACGGCCGCACAATTGTATGTGCCCATCGTCGTGTTTCGTTTTCTCACCTTCAACTCGGCGAAAAATTGAAGGGAGATGGCCACTCTGTCCATGAAGACTGTACCAGGTGTGATGCAGTTGGAGTTGAACTCGGCTGCCTTTTTAGCGGCATCGAAGACAGTTCCCTTCTCTTCTGCCTCTTTGATGAGTTTAGCCAGGGCATCCTTCTTCTCTTGATCGGCCTTGAAACGTCTGGAGCGTTGTTGGTTCATTTTAGCACGAGGGGCGACACCATCTGAAATGGAGGTCAGAAGCGGAAACGAAGAGGATGATTTACCGATGGCCATAAAGAGGAGACGTCTGGGTCTGGCAATGTTGAAGAGACGTTCGACGACGCGGAAGATGGCCTCCATCATCTCATCTTCTGACAGAGGAAGAGCCTGAAGGAATGAATAATCGTCATTCGATTGCAGAAGTTACCCCGTCGTCATTATGCGTGCAGGGATGGATGATACCATTCATGTCCAGATAGAGGTTGTCATACTCCTCTCCGTTTGGGTTCGGCTCCACACTCACTTGCTTGTATTGCCCTCTATCATCCAACTCTCTGATCTCCTGAGCATTGACTACCGTCTGAGGGAATTTTTCCGTCAACCAACGGTAGAAAGCAGGTACTCCCATGTCCTTCTAATGTAACTGTTGGTCTTGTGATCCTGTTCGTGAAATTGAGGATTGTAGACGAAACCTCCTTTTTTCTCTTGACATTTTCTTCAAGAGACACCAACGGACGGATGTGCCAACAACAGTGACGATGTTGACAACAAAATGCTGTTGTTAGTTTGTCATTTGTTTGGCCGGGTTGACCTTGCGGAGGACTGTGGGAACGTATACCTATCAATACATGTCGACAAGGACGATCGTGGTGTACCACACCTGTTGTCTCTATTAGGCGGCTATCTAGTGACTCAATTATGCTTGATCGTCCTTACACAACACTAGAGAGAACGGTTTGTTGATTCTTCGCGAATAATTAAACTTCCGACATTCTCAACGGACCGAGATCATTCTCCGTTTCACAGCGATGAAGGCAGCGGCCCTCCTCCTCGCCTGTGTGGCCATATGCCTCTCGCAATCGATCCACATCTCTTCGGATTGGGACGTGACTCAAGACCAATTGGATCAATGGACCGCCACTCTTCCAAAGACGGACAAAGAGCTCTGGTTCTTTCATTGGGGTTCCATCACCGATGGACTGAGGTGATTCAATGCTGACCCTACTTCAATAATCTCTACGTAGATTAACTCAGGCGGGCCACATGGATGAAGGTTATATGGATTGGTGACTCTTCCATCGTTACGTCACCAATGCAGTCTCTAATCGTGTATAGGATGGTGAAACAACAAACGATACAAATGTCCGGAGGTGGTTTCTACATGTCCCAAGATCGATACGACACCAAGTCCTACGGTCCCTTCTGTACCATCGCAATCGTCCCCGTAGGCACTCCCATCTATCGCCCGGACAATCTCACCATTCTGGGTGATCACTTCCACCTTCGACCCGAGTTCTGACCTCTCAATAGGAAGAGACTTTATCACTCCCGTCATGAAGTCTCTTCTGGGACTGAAGGTGCCCTTCATCCATCAATTCGATGATTACTCTTCCAATTGGTGGGTCACCCACAACGCCAAAGTGTTGAGCCACTTGGTTGCTGGTGCTTCACAGGGTATCGACGTGAGAGGATCATGCCACATGGGCGATTCGACTGAACGTGATAGACACAACTGGCCGGTTCGGAGGAGCAGATGTGGAAGAACATGGATGATCTAGCCCAGGTCACCTTCTTTAAAACCTCATGCGATGTGTCTGACCTCCACAGGCGGCCTCTCAGAGTGACTCTCAGTCGTTCAAAGACTCTGTCTCTTGGTTGTCCAGCTTCTACTCCCTCTTCTACTACATGGATTCGTGAGTTCGACACAAACGCAAACATTTAATCTCATTTATTCTTCGCAGCATCGCCCTCTCACGAGCTGTAGTAGTCAACCCCACCAACCCTTGGCATGAATTCGAGCCAGAACATTTCGAGAACTTTCACATCGCCAGGAAATTCCTCCTCGAAGTGATGGCGGGAAGGAAACACGTGAGGATTTCCCGCCATTTTCCACCGTTCGAATGTCAAACAGGTCTTCGTCAGCGACGGAGGAGTCTTCGGTAACGGACAAGAGAAGAAGGCTTGGGCCAAGAATCAAACTGACGTCGTCATTCCACAACTGTGGAGCATGATTGCCGGCACAACCGTACAGCAGGTTTCCATCCGAGGAGGCCAGGTGAGACCCCTCCGTGACGTCACCGTGACGTGTGATGACGTCATACTAGGTCAGAGCGGGTGGTAGTGATCTACCGGATCACACATTCAAGTGTACGGAGGCAGAAGTGAAGGCCATGAAGAAGAATCCATACTTGACCGTGAACGCCACACTGACCGACGATGGAGACTACGAAGTCTTCTACTATTATCCGGACGTATTCAACTTCCACGGTGAGCGTCTACAACGGTACGAAGATTCGTGCCGGCTCATCGAATTGGTCCAGGTGTTGCCAAGGCGGGCTACCTCTCCCTGACCACTTCTGCCAAGTTGTTGGCACTCCAGACTCTATTTCGAAACGATACGGCTCTGCAGGCCAAGTGGAACAAGATCCTGTTAGAGGACCTCATGCAGAACTTATTCGAGAGGTGGCATGGACGTAAGATCATCGACGTCCAAGAGGTGACCGTCTACATCGTTGTAGATGGAGATTGAAAGGGATAGATCGCCAAGTTCATGGTGGAGTTTGTCTCGATCCATCCTTACGAAGACTACAACGGCCGCACCACTCGGTGAATTTATTTCATTTTATTTCATCTGATCTCCCTTAGCATGTACGCCCACTTGGCCTGTTACGAGAGTGCAACGGGTAACTCTGTGCAATCTCTTCCACACGAATACATCTCTGATTTCGACACCGTCTTCCCCTTGGAAAAGTACGGACGCTTCATGATCGACGGAGGAGTGCAGATCACCTCCCTCATGTTGCAGCTGCAGAAAGAGCTGGTCGACGCCCTGGCCGCAAACCGAGTTCCATCGTACTACAACCTGCCAGGATGGTTGGATTTGACGAGGTATAATTTTTGGCGGGAAGAATCTGACCGGTTGTAGATCGCTGAAGATGTTTGGACTGGAAGGGGCGTACGCCTACACTGTGGAGGATTACAAGTTGATTGAGCACAGACAATTCACTCAGTTGTTTGACAAGATTATCTCTCCCGACTGGGGAAAGTCTTTGGACCAATAAACAGTGTTCATCTTCAAACCCTCATGTCATCATCACTTTGACATTCCTTCAAGAAGGGAGACAAAGGAAAGAAGAGAACGTATGAGAAGTCGCTTTATCAGTGGGATCGGCATTGATGCATGAGGGCTTCTCGCTGCAGACATTCTTTGAATTTGAAATTTTCCGGTTCGGGGGCGTTACGATCGCAGCAATCATTATTTGGATGACATGATGTCCCCCATAGAAGAGGAAGAGGCGCCGAAGAGAGGGCTCTCGAGTTATCTCAACGAAGATGTTCGAAAGTTGTGGGTCTTATGGCTGTTGCCTCTGATGACATTCGAGTCTGGAGTGATCGATGCAGTCACAGTGGAATCCCTCGGTGAGAGATCTCTTTTTGTGATGGATCATTGATCATATTGGTGATCTTGTCATCCATCCGACACACATTCTGCAGGTCATACCTTCGTCTGCAATCAAGTGGGATCACAATCATTTCGCTCGTCCTCTCATCTTCCTGCAGACGGGCAATTATGTCTTCCTGGGTATCAGTCTGTTCAGTGCAGAAGGCACATTAATGGACGTTCCTGTCCATTCCATCGTGGCCCTGGTCTCTTTCGGAGTAGGATCCATGATCGGTGGAAGATTAGGCTCAATTTGCGGTGACACCAAGAGAGTCTGGTTGTTCTCCACTTTCTGTTTCCAAGGTACATACGTTCTCGATCGGCTGTCTCTCAAGTCCATCAGGTTTCATCGGGATCCTATGTTGCATCATGTCCTTCACTATGACATTAGAACCAGAGGGTCACATGGTCCTCATCCCCATCGGCCTCCTCGGTATCGCCTCCGGAATGCAGATGATCGCAGCCCGTAGGTTCAAGGTCTTTGCATCTCATCCCCCATCTCCGACTCACCTCTCTACAGGTGGCAGAATATACGACGGCCGTTCTGACATCCACCACGATGGATTTCATGGCAGATGGAGATCTCTTCAAGTGGAAGAATCCAACTCGAGACAAGAGGGCCGCTTCCATCCTCTGTCTGTTCGTGGGAGTTGTCGTCGGACACTCGCTCATCGTCTTCATCGATGTGGGCACGGCTCTCCTATTTGCGGCCATCATCAGGTACACGCGGTGATGGAGATGATCATCTGAACGTCTCAGATTCATCGTCGCCTTCGGTTGGTTGTTACTTCCAAACAAGAAGAAGGCAAATGCATCCGAATCCCTCTTGTCCTCTCACAACGGAGAGCGACCGGTATAAACCCATCTACAACTGAATATTCAACATTCTTTTTACTGCATTGGCTTCACACTTGCACAGAAGAACGAGGGGAGAGTCCACTGTAGACACTCTTGTGATGGAATGTGTTCGGGATAGTTGGGTTCGAGCCACTCTCGGATAGAGAGGAGGTTGTCGGTGTGGTACTCTCGATGGCTCTGCTCTTTCTCACGGATGATCTCGAATTGTCGCTGTTGCTGCCCTTGACGTGCTGAAAGGTGGCTTCGTTGATCTGTCTGCAGCCCAAGTACTGCGTGATCTCTTTGAAGTCGGGTCTCTTCTCTGGATCGTGGCTCCAACATTCTGATGATTTTCAGTACAGTGGACAACCGAGATGACGATGATGAAGATGACGATGAAGATGAAGATGACGAAGAGGAGGAGAGGACTTACGCGTGATGAGAGCGGAGATAGCAGGCTCGCACGATGAAGGTATGGGCATTCTTTCTTCTCGTGTGGCCACACAGATGGCAGCCTCCAGACCCGATTTCTGAGACCAAGGCTCTTCGACTGCAGGTACGAGAGTGAGCGTGAGTGATGAGGATGAACTGATGATCTCACCCGTTAATATCTCCCACATGGTGACGGCGAAACTGAATACGTCTGATTTCGTGGAATACATCTGATGCTGTATGGCTGCGGTGCATTCAGCAACATCGAGTGGTAAATATTACCTTCCGGTGCCATCCATTTGAGAGGTCCCACATTCGACTGCGACAATTCATTCTCTCGTTCGTTTGTACGATTCAAAATTCAAATGACTCACGTTGGTCACTCCAGCGCTCTCGTTCTCCTGCTCACGTGACATACCGAAATCAGCCACCTTCGGTTCCATGTTCTTTGTCAGCAGTATGTTACGCATCGCCAGATCTACCACAAACATCAGATCATGTTAGATGAAGAGATCCATACCTCGATGGATGACCTTTTCCATATGCAGGTGATACATTCCAAGAGCTGTGAGTGAAATGAGAAATCGAATGGCAATGAGTCACATACCGATGCCTTGCATGAAAGAGAGACGTTGATCCCATGAAACATGTGTCTCTCTCATGAATGTGTAGAGACAACCACCTTCACAGAACTCAGTGATTAGACTCAGTGGCTGAGGTGGAAATGTCACTCCCATGAACATCACGACGTTCTGTCATATACATCAGTGATGAATCATGAGATTGATGAGTCACGAACAGGATGAGCTCTGAGACTTTGCAGAATGGCGACTTCTTTGAGAAATGACTTGAGCTGCTCTTCGTTGATGTGCTCCGATTTGATCTGATGTCATCAGCTCGTGTCTCTCACTACAATCTCCTACCTGTTTGACGGCCACAGTGATGTCTCTCCAGCTCGCCTTGTATACCACTCCGAACCTGTACTCTCATCAGCACGAGATGGTCCATCTACAACGATGACTCACGCTCCAGATCCGATCATGTGAAGATCAGTCAGCTCTTCGTGGTTGATGACGCTCTTCTTTGCTGCTCCGAGATTGATGGATGACAGATCGATGTCAGAGAAATCGTGGCTCCTCAGACTCAGCTTCCTTCTGTACACAAAGAGGACGATCAGTCCCACGATGAGAATGATCATCACTGCTGCCGTGCATCCCACTACGATGCCGATGATGGTCGATTTGGACAAGTTGTCGGATGAAGGAGTGGAAGGTGTGGGAGACACACTCGATACGATGGTGATTCCACTGGATGACAGTGCGGATGGATCATTCTGGAAGATCTGCACGATGAATTGGGCCACACGGACAGCGGAGCCTTCGTTGAAGGAGAATAGAGTGGGAGGTGATATAGAGGTCTCAGCCACGATGGAAGATGTTCTCTTCTGGGAGATCTGTCGAACTGTGGTGGTGAATCGTGAGAGCGTCGAGTTCGATAGGGCGGCCAATCGAGCGTTGTAGATGGTCACATCAAAGGCAGATGTGGTTTGAAGAGTGACTTGCAGGGTGGTTGAGGTGTAATTGAAGACTTCACACGATGCCATGCAGTTCTGAAAGACTGGCCACGGGAGAGGACAGATCAGAGGATTACCATGGAGATTGCATACAGTGTCATTGTTGAGAACCAGACCATCTGCATACGTCAACCTGCATCCATCATCAGATCACATTGTGTATCTTTCATCGCACCGATTCCCACTGATGTCGATGAACGAGAGATACTTCGAGTCGATCTGTATCATTCCACTGAAGCCATTGTTGCTGATGTCCACTGTCTGCAGGAGCGAAGATCCTGACAGATTCGGTAGATCTCCCGTCAAAGCATTGTCCCCCAGATTGAGGTGAACGAGCTTGAATTGCTTCGATATGACGGTGGCCGCACCGGTGAACATATTTCCCGCCAGATTTAGCGTCTGAAGTGACGTCACGGATGCCATGAAATCGAGTCCTCCAGTGAATGAATTACCACTCAGATCGATTGTAGATGGGTCGGAGTGTAAGAGTGGCATACTTCCACTCAACTGACACGTCATCAGTCTTCATCATGATGTCAGTAGTCACGTGATTGAGAGAGAGGTTGAGGAGAGTGAGAGAACGTAGGAAAGTGAAAGAGGGAGGCACTTGCGATGTCAGCTGATTGGAGGAGAGATCGAGATACGTCAACAAGCTGGCGTTGCTCAAACTATCGGGTATCTACAACGATCAAAACTTCACGTCTCATTTTCCGTCTCACCTGACCCGTCAGCAGATTCTGAGACAGATCTGCATCTTCTGTCATCATCTCCATCTACAATGGTCTCTCACCCAGAGTCTGCAGGAACCTCAGTTGTCCCAAATTATTTGGGATCGTTCCGTTGAATTTGTTGTTCTTCACGACCATCAGTTGTAGATTCAGTGAATTTGCATCCGGTAGATTTCCAGTCAAGTGATTATCGCTGACATCCAGGGTGGTCAGCATGGGAGGGAATAGAGGTGGCATGTTGCCTATCACACATTAGACATCGAACGCTGTTTCATCTGAAATCTCACCCACGAATAGATTGTGAGACATATTGAGGTACTGCAGCTGTGGGCACTGATTGAGACCGAACAAGATGTTTCCCTCCAGTTGATTGCAAGAGACATCAAAGTAAGTGATTCTCACTAGATAGTCTCTGAATTCTCTGCCTGAAACCATCCAGCCGTACAGTTTGTTGTTGTTCACCTTGAATATCTACATTGATCACGTGAGCACATCGGAATGATGTCATCACACGAAAACATACTTCGACGTTGGCACTGGCGGGGCCAGCAGGTATGGTGGAGGAGATCTGGTTCCACGAGAGATCGATGTATCGCAAGTTGAAGTTGGAGTTGAAACAAGTGTTGTCGATGCTGGTCAGCTCATTGTGTGACACGTCGAGATACTGTAGAGATGAACCGAAGCACGGTACTCCCCCTGTCTTCTTATCAATTCTCTCTTCATCATTCTTCTTCACCTTGTAGATTGTTGTACGACAGATCTAATCTCTGTATCTGGTGTGAGGATTTTCCATGGATGAACAACATCACCTGCAAGTTCATCTTCGATAATCTGTCGACGGGAATATTTCCAGAGAAATTATTACTGCCCAGAGCCAGCCAGTTCAGATTGGTCAACTGAGAGATTCTATATGGAACAACACCGGATAATCGATTGCTGGTCAAATCCAAGCGAAGGAGAGAAGTAATGTTCATGAGAGGGCCGATGTCGCCTTCGATCAAGTTATCGTACAGATTAGCGATCTGCAGTCTCAATTGGGACATTCCGGTGGGTAGTGTGCCGCTGATGCTGTTCCCGCCCATTTTGAGGCTGACGAGTGATGTCATCTGTCCGATACAGTCTGGAATAGTGCCCGATATCTGATTGGATGTAACAATAAACTCTTGCAAGTTCTTCAACGAGCAGATGGAAGAAGGAATCGATCCCGTGAACTACTCACGTCAATGATGACGTCATATGACATCGCACTCACCTCGTTGTAGTCGAAATTGAGACTGGCCACGTTAGGAGGATATACGGTGGGTAATTCTCCGCGGAAATGATTTGCCGTCATATGATATTGCTAGAAATTTCAGCGATAGATCATCTCCCTCTCGTCTCACATTGAGCATGGGAAATCGACTGAGATCGCTGGGAAGTGTTCCCACCAATCGATTGGCACCAAAGATCATCACTTGCATCGTCGAGATGTTGTAGATGGAAGTCGGCACCTCGCCGATCAGTTGACATGCACCCATGGACAAGACGACCAGTGGACTGGTCCATATTTTGGGCAGTTCACCATCGAAGAGGTTGAACGGAAGATAGAGGTAGAAGAGCTGAGGCGGTGAGTGAGATGCGATGGATGCGATGCCTCACATGAGGCAGCACGACGAGACCAGAGGGTAAGGTTCCGGACAGCTGATTCAGGCCCATGTCGAGGTAGCTGAAATTTTCATTGGAATGAGAACAGTGAAGATGATCACCGTAGATTGGAAAATTGACCGAAGAAGTCGGGAATGCTTCCAGAGAGGAGATTGTTGTCCTGGATGAAGGTGAGAAGAGAGGTGATGATGTCGAAGAGATGCATCACCAGATCGATGTACACCAGTTTGGTCAGATTCTGCAACGGTTGTAGGGTGCCAGTGAGTCGATTGCGGTTCAGATCGAGAGTCTGTAATAATCTGGAACATATCATGTTAGAGTCTGATTCCGAACATCACTGCTCACTCATTATTATACAGAAAGGAGAGAGAGCCAGTGGCATAGTTGCTGGATAGATTGAGATAGACCAGCTGAGTGGCAGAAGAGAGGTCGGATAACAACTGCGTGGCATGATTGTCGGAGAGATCTAGAGTGCTCGTCTGTGTCAGTTCCACTCGAGGTCTTGCTTTTGTGCTCACGTTAAGTTTGGAAGATTCGAGTTGACATCCACAGAGCCGATGAGACCACACGTGACCATCTTGACGCTTCCGATGTGAGGTGGCAGCCCAATCAGAACATCTGTGAAGGTGCAACCGAGAGGATTGAAGGACAAGTCAATCTCTTGGAGGAAAGTGAGTGCAGAGAGGGAGAGAGTCGATGCGACGGTGACATTGTTGTTGGGTAATGCCACACGAGTCACAATGGAGTGGCCATCACTGTTTCGACCGCACGTTATACCATAAAAGCTACAGATATCCGTCGTGTTCCAGCCCGTGGACGTAGTCCACGAGTGACCTGTGCACTGGTCAGAGGATGAAGACCCATCGCATTGTCACCTCCCGCGGCTTCAAAGAATATTTGTAACGTGGACAGGGTACTACTTGGAACAACATCTGCCCATGTATGAATGATCAAGAGAAGGAAGAGAAACCTGGCTGGTATCATGTTGTGGAGTCCTGAAGAAATGTGGGTTGGCAAGTGTCAAACGCGAGGACGAGACGGTGACATCCTGTGTCCTGTGTCCATAGATTTAAATCCCGCCTGATTCCGTCTTTTGGTGCGTTAGCTAACGTGCGACTACCTAGTGGATACGGTGGATGCTGTGGAACTTTGGCTGACGGGATCGTTCATACTTCACACAAATCTTCACAAGTCGCAGGTGGATCAGATACATCCCATAGAATCATATACAAATGCACTCATCCTACAACAAAGAACAATACATAGACATTATTGCTGCGACATTGATACTTGAGAGTCTCTCAACAGTTTTCACCGTGCGGGATTGGATATGTGTTCCGTCGGCTGGAAGTGGAACTGAGAATTGAGCTGTTTCAAACGACGAAGGAATTCGAATATGCCCATCTGGACAACTTTTACCAAAGGGACGGTCGCTACGCAATGTAGAAACGCTTCCTTTTTTGTGTGAGATGCAAAACCCACGCAACGCAAAAGGAATGTTCCAGTAGTCGGAGGAGAAGTGATTGAGGAGACTCCTCGATGCTCCATTTCACAACCAACCAGAAACAGAGCCAATTTTTCGATTTTTGTCGTTTTTCCGCTCAACATTTTTTTGAATTTCACATCATCATCACGATCGCAAGGGATGAATGGCGCGACAAACGGGGTCCTGCTTCATCTCACAGTTGCTGGAGGTACAAGAACGATAGATAGAGAAGAGGCTACGAGTTTGTGGAAAATGGGCAGATTGGTGGCTCTATTCAACATCCCATTCGATAACGAACAATTGTTCTTATCATGTCAGGACTTTGCCATACAAGGTGAATCATTGAGTGTTGGATGTTCTCATTTGTACATCAGATGATGTTGGAAAGAAGGACGATGTATCTAATTTGAGAGATGTAAATAGTAAGATGATTTTGAGATTACGAGAGATGAAGAAGGAGGTGATTTCTCAATCGTTGACATGATCTGATCTATCATCAGTTGTCGTCCATGCAAGAGCGCCTCATTGCAAAAGAAGCAGAGAACCAAAGGTTATCGTGCGAGATCGCTATCCAAACAGACAAGCACGATAAGAAGCTGAATGAACTGACAAAACAGCTGTCGACGTATGAAGAGCGTGCAGCAGCAGCACTCTCTCAAATGAAACGATTGCAGGAGGAAGAATTGCAAAACTGGGAGATGACCATGGACAGGTGACACCGTCACACGACCATGACTGACACGATGCAGAAAGTTAGATCAACAGAAGAACACTCTGCAGACAGAATTATCGAAAGAGAGGACGTCTTGGTTCGAAGAGAGCCGTCGCGAGATGTCATTCAAAGATGAAGAGATCGAACATCAACGCCATCTCGTCCAAGAACTCGTCAAGCAGAACAAACACCTCTCCCAACAACTTCGAGAGGTTTGGATACGAGTCCTCTCTTCGACTCATCTCATCCAGATCAGATTATCTCGAGATGAAAGCATGAAGATGGTGGACGATCTGAAGATGAAGCTCGCAGCGAGATATCCTTATCGGCCGGCGGCAGACCCTCTCTTGAGAGCTTTCGACCAGTTTCCAACCGAACTCGAATTCAAGAGGGACCACCCTCTATCCGCCCGCCTTCAAGAGGACATGTTCAAAGAGGACGACTGGTGACGCTCTACAACGTTGTAGATGGTAAATAAAAGATCTATTGTTCCTTCTGCTTCTGTGGCGCGGACTTTTTGTTTCCAAACATGTAGACGAGGCCACCGACGAACACGAGGGAGGAGCCCAACCAGTGAAAAGAAGAGAAGGGATTCTGAAAGTAGATGATGCTGATGACCAGACTGACAAACTTTCGAATGGTGATGCTGAGGGTGGTCGTCAACGTTCCAGCAGATTCTGTCGTTTCGTCAATCTACAACGTTGTAGATAATGGACTCACCCGTGAGGATGTATACACCTAATATACAGAAGAGTCTGATGCTCGTCAAGGATGATAAGGGAGAGAGGAGAAGAAGAAGGATACTGTGTGATGAGATTCGTGGCCATGTACACCCACAAGGCGGGAAATTCGAATTTCGAATCGAAACCGGAGACGCCGTAACGGTCGAAGATCTGACCGAGTGGAATGGGAGTGGATTCGTTGCAAACGTGTATGTGATGGATGATGTCTTGGTAGAAGTAGAGGAAATAAGGCAGACTCAGCAGATGAGTGTACAGTACACCTGTCACTCTGAGTCGAACGAAATATCGATGAAAATCACCCTCTCTCCAGTCCTTTCCGTATTTCTGGTAGGACCATTCCTGGAAAATTCAATCGTCGCGTTGTAGAAGGGTCTCACCTGAATGTGACCCAAGAGGGCGGCGAGTAACAAAGAGACCGTTAGGAGGGCCACACCGAAGAGCCATTGAGAGATCTGAGGTGGAACCTATCGAAATTTCATTCAGTTTTCTTCCAAATTTCAGCCGGATTTCGATACGAATATCTCACCTCACTGGGAGTACCAGTTGTAGGGACCGTCTTCATGTTGCCGCAAGTATCACAGGGTGGAATGACCTTACTCTTCTGATGATATTCTGCCATTGTCATGGCAACCACTCCCACAGTCACACACAGAACACCCACAATGTGTCCGAACTGGTACCTGCGAACGAGTCATGGGCCGATGGAAGACGATAGATGACGGACCTCTTTCGGAAGAAGGTGAAACCGATGATGAGGGAGGCGAGGAGGGATGAAGAACGGAAGACCATGTGGACGGGTTGTGAGATGTGATACTCGAACGCCTTGTTGGAGGCCACGGAGATGACGAAGAAGAGGAGGGTGATGAGAAGATAGACGAAGATGGGAATCTTTCGTTTGGGCATGGACATGCTGAGGGATGTCAGTCGGGGCGTGCGAACTCTCATTTGATCACCTCTTGAAGTCGAAATTCAAAAAGAAGGAGACGAATGCCACGAATGAGAATTGCAACAGCGTCAATAAGTTGCCGATCGTCTTGCTCTCTCTGATACGCGTCAGTAATTGAAGGATTCCGCTTCAATTGTCCAGATTTGGACATCACCTGATCTGAACCTCGAGGATGAAGTTATTCATTACACATCCTGTCAGGATCAACACGAGAGCCGAAAGGGTTCTCGTGGACACTTCCTGACCCAAGATCAGCATGGTGGGCCTGATATTATGTGGTTGTAAAAACCTCTACTACAACGCGGTGGTGATCTGCATCTGATCTCATTCGAAAGACAAGATGAGCCTACACAACGTCTGCAAGACCGCTGCAGGGCATGTCTTCCGTCCCACCATCAACCGAATGGCCGTTCTGACACCCCAAACCAATGGACTTCGCCCTGTGATGGCCATTCCAAGGATCAGTGTCTCCCCAGTCTGTTCAACGCCCTTCAATCTGATGAACAGCATCAAGACACTCCACATCCACGAAGGTGAATGATGCATTGAATCTTTCCCGTCTTTGGTGCTCAAGTGTTGATGATCATATAGAGATGCCAATTCAGAGGATCCCCGCTATTGCACCGATTCCAGGCCTCAATGACATCAAAGAAGAGACACCAGTTTCCATCGACGATACCATGCAGTGCATCAAGCGAACTTGGCAGCCAAAGAAGTGGAAGAAGGTACACAAGCATGGATTTCTGAAGCGACTCACCACCAAGGGTGGATTGAAATCACTGCAGAGGAGAAGAGAGAAGGGCAGACATTATCTGACCAATTAATACAACAGAAACGTCGTCTTTTGTAATATCATGTGAGAAAACTTGATCCAAAAAAGATGAGGGCAGACTTCCCATCAAGTCAGTCCTCTCATCTCAAATCATATGATGTAGCAACATCGTCATCTCGGGTTGTTTGAACCATATTTGCTCCTGTGCTGCTTGGGTAGGGTTTACAACGGAAGAGGATTCAAAGACATTCTGACGAAGGATAAACAGGCGATAAATACTCATCCGCCCCTCTTATGTACTCCCGCGTTACCGAGATATTTTTCAATCAACAAACCATGTGGTACAGATACCCGTGGATTAAGATGGACACTGTGCCTGTCGTTGGATGAGCTCAGTTTGATGTTCTCGTTCCCCCGCGGGCTAATTGTTGCTGGTTCCTCGTAAGGGCACCCGCAGTATGAAAGAAATACCAATTCAATCTAATCCTTCGGCATATACAACACCATCAGTCTGACCGATGAAGAATGCAAAACGACCTTCTACGGTTTGTTTGATGTGAGAGCGTCCCTGTGTTTCGCATGATCTGAAACAAATGTAGGCCTTCGGACATCGAAGCCAAACGGTCAGATGTGATGGATCCTGCTCTCTCGTCCTCACAGATGACATCATCTCCCACATTGTCTTTGGCACTGCGAGTCACGATGGACTCTATCCGAGATCAGATCATAGACTCCGCTTGGATGTGGAAGAGGGGGAAACGTCTGTCATCCGCTTGGAAGAGGAGATTTTTCACTCTTGTATCAGATGGTTTGTACTACTGGAAATCAGATGGGGTGAACATACAGTTTCGATTAGGGTAAAAGATCCCTAACCCTCTCACAGGATCGAAGGCCGAAGGGATTCATAGTCTTGAGTCATTACCTGGTGTGATGTATATCACTCATCCACTAGAGATTGACGACGATGAAGGCGAGTCCGGCACCGAAGGGCACAGAGAAGCCTTCCACCTTCTCTTTCATCTTACGAAACACGAAGTCAAGGACGGGGAGGTCATACATCCTCCACACCAGCTCGACCGATGAGAGAGACAAGTGGATCAAATTGTTCAATCACACCGCACGCAACACCGACAAGACCGAAGACCATCCCAGGTTGTCGGAACGGTTGTCACCTCCATCACCAGTGTCGTCCATCATCTCCCTCTCATCTTCAGGAGACGAGAAGACGTTCAGAAAGGCCAGTCTGAAGAGATCACAGAGTGGAGGACATCTCAGATCGCAGACGCAATTGGCACCCACTGCCTACGGCCTGAACGATGAGATGAGAGCCCTCTTCGAGCAGAAAGCCACCACAATGAGAGGTAGAGAGGTCGATCGGTACCTTACGTTACGTCCCACCCCCACCCTCCTCTTACCCTCCAGTCCGTCCGTATTTACGTCCCCCATTTTCCCGCCTCCCTCACCTCCCGTAAAAATGCCGGAAAATCCGACGGTAGAAGTACCACCTGTGACATCATCATCTCCCTCCAATTCTCCCTCGATGACGTCATCCATTCCCAGTGGATCCCCGGTGATGACGTCATCACCCTGGAAATCACCCATTGTCCAATCGATCAGCAGACAACCCCTCACGATCCGTCACAGCGTCGCCTTGGGAAAATATTCTTCATTCGTCCTGCAGTCCATCGTGAAGGTGTCCCACGTGACGTAGACTGACAGTAACTGACGTCGAGCAGGAGCCGGCGCCACAGCAAGTGAGAGACTGGAACGCTGAATTCCAGGGAGTCAGGGACAAGATCGAGAAGAAACATCAGCGAGATTTCGCCGACGAGAAGAAATTTCTGAGAGACATACCTTGGGGTACTGGTTATAACTTGGGAAAAGATTTCTCTGAGACGGCGACGCTGTACGCCAAGATCATCATCAACGAAGTCTTCTTACCCGATCACTTGAAGACGTTCAAAGGAGTAGATCTGGGGGGTGTTGCGGGTGGGGTGAGTCGAACACTCGCACAGAGGAGGGACTCACGTTCTTCAGAGGAAATTCATCGTGCAGAACATTCTCTTCAAATTTGCATGTGAGTGGATTGGGTTCGATATGACATCATTTTTAAAAGCTTTCCTTTACTTTCGAAGCATGCTCAATTAGTGTATCGATGTTTCATCAATGTACCATTTCAATATCTCCATTCGATGTCTTTCACTCTTCGATTCACGATCACCTTAGGTGACGTAAAACTATCAGAAGATCCACCCGTGTGGATGTACGGCCACGGTACACCAGACCACCACTCAGCCCTTCGAAGTGCAAAGAACGAGATGAAAGGGTTGGAAGCCATGAGCAACACTCACATCGATGGTCTTTCCTTCCCCATGATGATCATCATTGATTACAAAGGTGGAGAGGATGTGGGACGATTGGATGAAGGAGATCAGGATTTCGAATGCTGGCCATGCCTGTTCTGCCGATCGATAAGGGGACGATCAGATACGGAAGTAACGATGGAGGCACCACCATGCATAATTCTGACGAGGTGATGATGAACGATGACGTGATCATCGTGATCACGATCGACACGATCGTGATCATGATCTCGTCATGGTGATGAGATTGACTCGAAAGTAGATACTCGACGGATTGATGCGCACGGCGGCCGATCGCCTTCACTTGGTCAGTCACGTCAGTGGTGTCAAAGAGAAGAAGGTCATCCACGGTGAGACGAATTCTCCCCGAATTCTCACGGAAATTCCACAGGGCCCGGTGACATCGAGGGCCATTTGGGTCACGACGATCGGTATTACGTCGTTGATTTCGGTAGAGTGATGCCACCGGAGGACCCAGGGCAAAGTCACGATTTAAATCCCCGATCCGTCTTTTATTCTCTCCTCCGATCACAATTAGTCGTCAACCACGAGAGGGTGAGTCGATGAGATTTCGAGTTACGTGGGGAGGTAATGAATTGTGCAGCCTCTGTGTAGTGATGCGTACACTATGTGGAATTCAGACGAAGACGAGAAGAAGAGAGAGGCGATCAATGATGAAGTCAAGAGAGCCACGAGTCGCATTCGCGGACAATTCGCGCCAAAATTCGCGCAGGAACTGGATGATATGGAGGTACCCTGGGAGTACTTGTGGTCACCTGATGCCTCTTACCGTCAATTGGAACAAGTGAGTGGAGAGGGGAGAAAAAAAATGACGCCGGGACAGGGAATCGAAATGGTGGCCGTGGATGAAGTGCACAGCCGCCAACTGAACGTTCGCCACTTGGGATACGTCAGAATGTTCTCTCAATCCAGAGATGTGAAAAAGTTGATCCTCAGCGTCATGATCGGGAGGGTGATGAAAGATCACCTGAGAGACATCATGCAGGCCAGCATGATGGAAGGTAACAGCCAGGGCCGTTCTCTCCATCAGGTGAGTTCAGATCCGAAAAAGTAGAAATAAAAGGTTTTATTCACGAATATCGCAGGCCATTTTCATCTTCATCAATGGGATATTGGGCCACACGAGGAAATCACAGGAATACTGGAAATTAGTGTATCAGAGTGTTGCGAGGAAATTTGGAGGAGAGACCATCGCCGACGTCAACGTGGAAGCGTTCGGAGAGAAGGGTTCAGCCGCGGAATACGACACGAGAGTCATTCTCATCCAATTGATCTCTCAGACGGGTGTTAAATTGACGGATGCCGTGTGGAACGAGGTACTCATCCATTCCATCGCATCGTACATCATCATCATCTGATCTCGACGATCGATCGTGATCATGAACATCATGTTCTGATGTGGATGAACAGATCGTCAGAGAGGTGGAAGGAGTTCGATTAGTCGAGGCGGACATTGAGTCCGTGGAGCACATTCTGAAGCATCAGTCCATCATCTACCTGTGGGGTAGCCTCAGTCTCTTGGCGCAGATCGCAGATAGCAGGATCCAGACCGGCCGCGGAAACGTCCGACAGGTCACGGCCGCCGAGCGTGGCATGAGAGACGCTTACAGTGAGTTTTCATCGGATTCTCCACGACTCACCCTCGCAGTGGCTTGCTCGACTTGTCCTCTCATTCGATTGGCCTGGGGCTTATGTAAAGTTAAATTAGCCGATGCCAGTGGAGAGACGACAGAGAAGGACATGGATCAGGCCATTCATCTCTTAACTACATCTACGAAATGTGAAGATCTCCATTCAATATCATTGAAGCTTAACGTTGATAGTTTCTGGGCCGACGGAGTTGGCATCCCATCTGATCGAAAGGGCGAGAGTGTGGAAATCGAAATCCACACAGAACGGATCTTAACTTTGGACTAATCGATCGAATTGTAAAGAGAATGTATAAATAGAGAGGCTTCGAGAACGTGTATTATTGATCGATCGAACACGATGGAAACGTATTTATCCTTGCGTGTGATCATCTCTCAGATGTTGTTGTCGCTTGCCAATGAATCTGGTTGTGCGTCTAAACCCCTCAATCGATCCAAACGTTCGACGATGTCGGGCGTGATGAGAGGCATCTCTTCTCCTCCTCCCACCAACAGGGACGTCAGCTCCTCCGCTAGAGGACGCTCTCTCAACCTCAATTTGGTGCTACGACACGATCAGACCCTCCACTCTGCATTGATATCGTTCACCATTCTGCGTACAACTTTGCACTGGCCTCGGGCCACCTTTCAGAAGGAGTCCCCACTTCTCCCTCTAAGATGAGATCCATCGTGGTCTCTTCATCCTTTCCGTGAAACGGTGTCTGTCGAGTGTGAGACGACGAAAAGTATCACACCGTCACACCTTTCCACTCTCAAAGACTTCCCACATGAAGATACCAAAGGACCAGATGTCAGAGGCAAAAGTGGTCTCGGGAGATTCAGATAGTTGTTCGGGTGCCTGTCACGATGAGATGGACTCGGGTTGGTCTGTTTCACCTTGAAGGCGACGTCCGCTCTGATCTTCTTGCAGTCGTTCAACTTGTCTCTCGCCAAGGAGAAATCACATATCTTGGCCACGAAGATATTGAGGCTCTGCTCCCTGACCAATATACACTTCGAACAGATGTGTCCGTGGATGACATCCATGGAGTGAATGTATTCGAGAGCTACGGCGATCTGTATGACTCTGAAAAGAGTCAATCATCCGTTCGTCCATTGAGAGATGTCGTTGTCGATCGTCCGTGAAGAAAGATGACTCACATGGATTCCCTCTCTTCGTCACGGATTTGAATGAGATCTGTACTGTGAAAACAATCGTAGAGTGTGTGGAGGGGTGAAAACTCTGTCACCAAGTACAACGAACTCTCATTACTCCATATTCCATACACCTCCGCCACGTTTGGATGATTCAGATTCTGCGTTCAGATGAGTCGACTCTCGTAAAGATGACATTCGTACCTTTTGGATGTTGTACTCCGTGATGATCTGTCTCTTATCTCCTCGACTCTTCGTCAACAGCACCACCGTCGTGCCCATGAGACTACCTGCCCCCGTCAGATCGAAATTTCATCGAGATCTCACCGGAAATATACCGCGTCAATTCGCTGGCCGAATCGATGACGATGTCCTTTGTGGGTATGGTGGCCAAGTGTTGAGGTAAGGCCATTTCAATCTGGTGGTGCTTCCTCTTCTTTCTATCTCTCGAATGCATGAAGATGATGAACCCTCCAATGGACAAGAGAAAGATGCATCCCAATACGATCGGCACGACGACCGAGACGACCGACGGTCTCTTGGGCTGCCCACGAGTTGAGTTCTCCGCGAAATTTCGCGCGACTCACCGTGGGAATTCCAAAGGTGAAGTTGGTGAGGTGACTGCACCTGCAGATGGCGATCTTTCCGTTGATCTGGTCGATGAGTGAACATCCTTCCTTCTCCCAAGATTGCGCTTCCGGCTGCCACCACAGACAGACCATGTCTTTAAGAACGTCAGGTGGACATGCTTCACGTCGATGTCGTGTCACCTGATGTGACGCTCCGGATGATGGGAATAGTGATGACGATCTGTTTCTGTAGATTTGTGATGTTGGCGATCGTTCCATCTTCAAAGTACATCTGAGCGGCGACGACGGCCCCAGATCTGTCCGTGTCATTCGATGAGAAACAATAAAATGAAATAAAATCGACACTCACATGGTGTCACGGACGAATCCCGCCAACGGGTTGAATTTGAATACGACGAAGGAGACGTAACCGTTATCCACTATGCTCAGAGCCTGAGAATATGTCACGAGGGATGTCACATGTGACATCTCACCTCTGTGGATAAGACAATGGAGGCCGTGCTATTTCTCACGTTCAACCTCTGGTTGGCCGTGATGTTATTGACCTGAAATTTCCATCAGTTCTCCGTGACATTTCATCGACTCACCCGATACACGATCATCGAAACGTTCATTGCATTTACATTGACGGTACCGTTCAATTGGTTCATCTGATTGTCCACCAGAGCATCCACCAACTGATAGAGAGAAGGAGCGTCTTCTGCTTTCTGACTGTACAGCTGCATGGCAACTGGATTCTGCAGCACTTGCTGTCTATCGTTCAGACGACAGGGACGTCTTCAGATGTGATAAATACACACCAACAGCTGATCAGAGGTGATGGGTATGGATAAGGTGAGGATCTTCATGATATCAAACAGTGAAGTCTGACATCCTATGACGTTCGTCACGTAGCTCGAATTGAGTCTGAAGCCAGCACCGGAGAGGTAAGGACAGTAGATGTAACGACTGCTGTCGCTCAACACGTAGTCTGTCACATACTGGAAATCGCACACACTGCATTCTGATAGGGGTGCGGCCTGGTGGTCTTCAGCCTGCGAGATTTCGTGGAAAACTCACGTCGCTGGAGATGTAGTCCACGATCTGGTTCAGTTGATCCAGTGGGAAGGTGACACCCGGGGTGGGACAGGCCGAGCAGAAATTTCCCGGGCATCTCGATCCACCCCGAATCGTGGAGAAGTAGCTCCACAGTGTCTCCCTGCCCAGATCTCTGTAAATTCTACCCGATAATGGGTCTCCTTCTTGACCGTTGTAGATGGCAAATAAAACTCGGTCACCATTGGCCTCGTAGATGTTGTATGCGTAGTTCTCTCTCGATGAATTTTCGACTTGAACGTTGAGTCGACCCTCCAGGGAGGAGCCGCGGAGTATGACGTAGCCTCCGTCCGAATAAGCGGAAGCGTTGGTGACGGTGTAGAAGTGAGCTTGACACTTGTTGACGAGCCAGTCTTGTCGTTTGGAGATGTCTAAGGGGTAATCACGATTGTTGATAACGCAGGTGGAGAGTCTGTCGGTATCCGAGCCGGAAGCAAAATCTGATGACGTCATCATGACGTAAATGGAGATTTCATCGGATGATCATCTCGTATGGTTTAAATAGAGATAGTTCATGCGATTGATTTATATCTTTAAGATGAAATGAATATTCACCGGATATGTAATTTCCCTCGATGTACAACTGGCTGACGTTCTTGAACACCGGAAAAATACCGGAGATATTGTTGTACGAGAGGTCGAGGATGCTGGGACCGTTGATCTTGCTTGGTACCAGAAAATTCCCGGAAAGGTTGAGGCTGAGTAGTTTGGGCGGTAGACGATCGAATTGGAAATTGTACAACTGACTGTCTACAATGCTCAAGTTGGTCACCAGATTCATCTTCGTGAGGTCGAACGGGAAGGGTAGATTTCCACGAAAATTCATGGCTCTCATGGCGTTGTAGTCCAGGGCTCCTGATAGATTTGTTCTATCGATGAAATAGGAGCGTACGGATAAATTCCTTAAATTCACCACGGAATCTTTCGTGTGAAATTCTCCGATGATATTACCCGAACTGACGACGTTACCGATCTACAACGAGTCACTTCCCACAGGTCCACCGATGATCACTTACCGTAGAGTTGGAAAATTGGATGAAATTTCCTTGGGTGATGTTCGTCGTGGTGATGGTGGAATTGATCACGGTCAACTGATGACGTGAGATGACGTCATCAACGTAAAATCCTCACTTGGTTGTACGATATCAAGGTATCATCGATCTGACAGGAATCGATCGTTGTAGATGGACCCGTCGATCTCAATAACACAGAGAATCCCTCGTTGTAGAATGATGAATTTGTCACCGTGGCAACTGCATTTGACAGATCCACGTAAGGGTAAGTCATCTCAGGAGAACCTCGGAAGGTGCAACCAGTGATCTACATCCATCAAAAAGACAACTCCAATTCCTCTCACCTGTACATTTCCCGCCAAAACACTCCTCTTCCTCGAATGTAATCCATCGTCTCCCATCTGTACTCCATTCATCGAGATTCACGCGACTTTTCTCTCACCTTCACGAGGGGACCACCCTGTAATGAGCTGCCTCCGAACGTACAATTCTCCACTGTCAGATTCCCCCCGGCCAGACACAGAGAATTGTAGTTCTGGAACGTAATTCCAGATACGTACATCTCATCCGTTGTTGCGGCCGACCAAGAGAATTGTCCGATGGTGTCGTAGCCCAAGACGTAAAGGGCGATTCCCGACGTAACGTACGTACTCTCACTGGTCAGAATGGTCCCGGGGTAGTCAAAATGGAGGTAGACACGGAAATTCTGTGAACGGCTGATGGTGGTGATGCTGTCGTTGTAGATGCCACGTGTGAGGTAGAGGTGCAGTGAGGTGGTACCGCCGTCGTCCGCATAGGAAGATATGGCTTAATGACGTCAGATGACGTCATCACTCTCCTTCTCACCCGAGGATAACGTGTGGGTTCGATCGTTGAGGTAAAATTGGGCCACGCTGGCGTTGTAGTACAACACTGGAAAATAAGCGGAAAAATTGGGGAGGTGGAGGGAGGCATTCAGGCGACTTTCATTTACGTATGGAGGTAAGAAGACAGTTAGTGTCTTGGAATCGATGTACGTGGAATTTTCCACAGAATTTCCGGGAAGAATATCGGAAGTGAAAGAGGAACCTGTGAGGGTGACGGAACCACCGTCTGCAAAATGTTCAGAAATTCCGTCTACAATGGTGTAGATCACCTAGTGGTACGTAGACTGGATCCACTCGAAAGACTTGAATATTACAGGAATTTTCCACCCAGAGCGGAGTCTCGTGGGCTAAAACGGAATTCGAATTTCCTGTCATACTACAACGAGCCAGATTACTCGGTGGCAGGCTGTTTTCGACAGCTGAGAGGGTCAGTTGATATGAAGGTGATGAGGAGGTCACATGTGATCTGGTTGTTGTCTAAAACGAGAGTCTGAATGGATGGAAGGGTTAAGAATTCTCCTGACAATTGATTGTTGTCGACCCACAGTTCGATGAGAGAAAGGGGATTACTGATGATAATGAGTGATCCATCTTGAGAATAAGAGCTCACTCTAGAGAGAGGGTACCAGACATCTGGTTGTGAGATAAAAAGAGGTGTGTGATGCTGGGCATGGAAAGATTATGTGGTATGAGAGGTAATGAGTTGTGTGATAAATCAAGCCAAGCGACGTTGATTCCAATGGTAGGATAATGAGTCAAGTTACATTCGTGAATAGTGAGTGATCTGAGTGTGGGGGAAGAGGTGACTGTTAAGACCTCCTCAGGCAGTGGAATCACAGATGTGATGTTCAAATTGGGCGAAGGTGATATCGATACTTGATTCAAGGTGACTGCATTGAGATGCAGGGAGTTTGACTCTAGGGTGTCCAAAATGACCCCATTCAGGCCGACGGATTGAAATTCGACGGTGTCGAAACCGTACAATTGTATGGTAGTTTGTGAGAAGGTGGTACCACTGTCACCTTGTATTGTAATGCTGGTTATGTAGTTCTTCTGGATTGATAATGCCTGGGTATAGGCCCCCGATGATAATACATAGATTTGATTCGCGTTCGCGTTGTTAACATCGTTATTATCCGCGGTGATGACTACCAGACAGTCACATGATATGTAGTGTGATCGCATTCCACACCTTCTACGTAGTTGTCGGGTGATATCGTCTTCTGGCTATATACACTCAGAACAGTAAGGGCCACCAGAAGAAAGAGGTCCCTCATGCGTTCCTCTCGACCGAAGAAATATGCCCGACGTTGTATAGATACAAATATCTCACCCAAAATACCCGAAGTCACTTCTCTACCGAGCTGACTTGAGGTCCACACAGTCTGACACGCCGTGAGATAATCCACCTATCTGTGGTGGGGATCATCATTTGTGATGCTGGTATACCAGACTCACAGGAGTCGTGAACGATATAGAGGAACATCACTCTTAATAGATCGGTTCCTGTGTCACAGTCGCGAGTAAAATTCGATGATATTCACCCAAAATCAGCCGGACAAAAATCGCGGATTACAAACTGCGAGGCCTGTCTGCTGTCGTCATCAGCCCACATCATCACAATACCAACGCAACAACCATCATCATCATCATAGATCATCACCATGGAAGCAGTCCTCGTCACCGCACCTGGAGGAGCTGATAAATTGATCATCGGTCAGGTTCCAAAACCGACATTAGACTTCGATGGAGGAGATCAATGGCTCATCGTCAAGTGACGTCGTTCATTTGTTCTATACCTCTGAAGCAAGCAGAGTATCAACGGCCGGAATTAATCGTGCAGATATCCAACAGAGAGAAGGAAAATATCCACCACCCAAGGGTGCATCAGAGATTCTCGGTTTGGAGATGTGAATTACTTCCATCGATTGTTCATTTCCAACTCATTCTCATCCAGCTGTGGAACTGTTGAAGAACTTGGAAAGAGTGTCACTAAATGGAAGAAAGGTGATCGCATCGTCTCTCTCATTTCCGGAGGAGGTTACGCCCAGTGAGTTCTTATCATACATCCCCGATCGTCGATCCCAGCTGATCTTCATTAGATACTGTCTCGTCCATCAGGACTTAGCTTTCCGTGTGCCCGAACACTTTGATGATGTTCAGGCCGCTGCCGTACCTGAAGCCTATCTCACAGCTTACCAAGCTCTCGTCTGGTGTGCTGGCCTCAAAGACGGATACAACGTTCTGATTCACGCTGGTGCCAGGTGATCAAAGACGAAATGTCTCGTTGTAGATTGACGTCTTCCAGTGGAGTCGGTCTCGCCGCCACCCAAGTGGTCAAGGCGTTCAAGGACACTAAGGTAAAACTTCGATGAAATCTCACGATCTCATTGCATCAGGTCGTCATCACGGCGGGCACGGACGATAAGATCGAGTTCTGCAAGAAGATAGGAGCCGATTTGGGGTTGAACTACAAGAAGGATGACAAATTCTCAAAGGCCATCCTGGATTTCACGCAGGGCAGGGGTGTAGACATCATCATCGATTTCGTGGGTGCAAACTACTGGAAAGGTGCGTTCTTTTATCTCGTTTTATTGTCGAGCGGCGACTACAACGAGGCAGAAAATCTGGCCAGTTTGGCTGAAGACGGTACGATGGTCCACTTGGCCCTCCTGAGTGGTACGAAGGTTTCGACATTTCTCATCGAACGAGGAGACTGATGGAAATCGACAGGCGCCCGAGTTCGATATGTCCGCATTCATGAGAAAGAGGATCACAGTCAAGGGATCCACACTGAGAGCCAGGCCATTGGAATATAGGATCAAATTGACTCACGAGCTGGAGGGGTCCGTCTACATCGTTGTAGATGGTATCTCGTATTGACGATAATATAGGTTCATCCGACAACACTTGGAGGATAAGAAGATCGTTCCCACCATCCACAAGGTGAAGAGATCGTTTGAGTTCGTGATGGATGTGATGCTGAATGAGACATGCAGGTGTTCGATTTCAAGAAGGTGGTAGAAGCACACAAGATGATCGAGGCAAACGAGAACACCGGAAAGGTTATCCTCAACAACTTCCACTCGTAGGTATCGAAATAAAAGACGATGACCTCGAAGAATGCGAAAGTCTCTCTGTTCGTAAAGGGATGCTAAATGGTGGGAACGCATGGTAGTCGGCCCTCAGTAGTGTCCACCTTGTCATTATCTTCTCAGAGCCAGGTGTAAATCGGCATTGTAGATCAAGTAGAGACTCTTCGGCGAACGATCACGAGACGTCTCGTTCCGCATCTTCACGGTAAACAAATTCCAGCTCAGATCGTCATGGAGGACTCGGAGCTAACTTTATCTATTCCTCTGTCTTCATTGATGGAGGAATTCGTCTGTCCCATCTGCTTCAATGTCATAACGAACTGTGTGACTACTCCTTGCGGTGAGCTTTTGACGCGATTTTACGAAAATCGTCGCAGCCCACTCATCTATGTTTAAGGTCACAACTTCTGCGATCACTGCATCCGAGAGTGTCTAAACAGGAAACACGCATGCCCATGTTGTAATGCCTCCGTTAAAGCACCTGATCTTTTGAAAAACCACCATCACGATCGAATAGTTAGTAAGCCATCATCCACCATCGTGTCCATTGGCTGACAACCAACAGCCATCATACAACGAGAGAAGGAAATCGCTTCGAAGAAATACTTCGAGAGAGTCATCAAAGGAACGAAAGATGATGACAAAGAAGACGAAAACAAGAACGATCCGGCATCACCAAAGAAGGTAAGATACAAACGTCCAATTTCATGTCACAGATCTTGATCATCATCTCGTGACACCATGTATAGACGATCGAGCCAAACGGTACCCCCATCGAAGTGTTATTTCAGAAGCATCTACAAAAGAGTCTAATGTCCTACGACGCCTACTACAAGGTGGGTCCTCATCCCTCATCTCATCATGCCGACACCATCATCAGGAGCTGGAAGAGAAGAGAGATCAGATCAGGTCCAAGCAGACCGACTTCTACGCCGGACAAGTCTTAACTCTTCAGAACGAGGCAGAAGCTGAGACGAGGAAGGGAAATGTAGAGGCAGGCAGCAACGCCCTTTCTAAATCGAATCAATTGAAGGAAGAATGGCACAAGAAGAACACGAAGCTGGACGATTCGTTCACTGAATCGATTCGTCTCTTACAAGAGAGCTACGAGGGGTGAGGGTTGTGGCACGAATGTTTGGGCCGATTCGTTGTAGATACCTATCTTCGGTGGCACCGGCACCGAATTTCCTGCCCATCGCCATCAGCGTGTCTGTGGCGGGAAGGGACATTGCCATCAAGAAATTGATCGTAAAACCCACGGAAAACTCGCGGGACGTGTACAATAAGCTGGAGATGAAGATCGCAGAATTAGGAAATCCTCTCACGAAGCCACTGGATGCAAAGAAGAATTTCTTCTTACTACGGAGGGGGTGAGCGTTGTAGATGGATTCCTAGAATGAACCCTCGCAGGCTAGCTGTGGAGGGATCTGAAGAGGCCGCTGGCATCCAAATGAAAGACGAGTTCTTACCGCTAGTGCAATACAATCTGAGACAGGGAGATCACATCGAGCTGCAAGGACAGATCTTTCTCAAGAAGTGAGGGAGTCTCGTTCATTGGATGCTGAGTCGATGCAGTGACGCACCGGAGAAGTGTTTCTCACAGACTTTCAAGAAAGATGAAGGGATGCGATGTGATTACTTCACTTGCAAAGACTGCAAGTTGAATTGGATCTGTAGAAGGTGTTCAGAATCTTGTCATTCGGGTCACAAAGTGGTCGATTACATCATGAATCACCCCGCCACGTGAGTCCTTTTCATCTGCATCTGCGTAAAACTCATCGTAATAGGTGGGCCTGTTGTTACTGTGCAAAAGGAAAGAATTGTAAAGCGAATAAATGAACGTGCTCGTGTTGGTGTCTGCATCGTGTCTCTGTTGCTGGAGCTCCATAGGAATCCCTTCAGTTCCGTCACCATTTATCCGAGGAAACGCGACAAAGGAACAAACACCATCATGCCTACATGTCCAGTAAAGAGAACGAAGAGTCAGGGTGAGAGGAATCTTTTGGAGTAAGTCGTGCCTGATGTTCAATCCAGAGAGGAGCGATCTTCACATGTTCAATGAGTGGTTTCACGAGGTCTATTCGAATGCTCATGGCTCTATCTGTCGGAATTTACCTGAAGAACACCCAATCATAATGGTGCTAGGTGATCTACAGATTTGTATGTGTTACATTGAATGGATTCACAGGGACGGATATGAAGTTGATCTTAGGCACTCACAGTGAGAGAGTTCGATTCAGCCCTGAGGTCTTCGATCATTTGAAGATGGTCGCTCACGTCCCCCTCACGTTCACTTTGATCCTTCAACCTTTTTTATTCCAACACAAGCAAGGGGTGATGTGTGACGCACCATCCTGTGATCAATCGTGCACAGACAAATGGCCAGAAATTAGACGACACGGCCATGAAACAACTGGCGAAGCTCATTCATATCATCGATATCCTCTACCCTCAATTATCTGAATACTTTCCAGAGTCAGAGGTGATGATCCATCACAATGAGTCACTCATCGAAACAGATGAGTCACCGACAGAAGAACATCTTACAGCTCACACAACACTTCGCCCGAATCATCCAGAGAGATGGGGTGAACGACCACCTCTCATCATCTTCTGATGAAACTGCAGCTGTCACCCTCCATCGTGGAGACCTTCGTCGGCCAGGTCCGTCCCTTTATCGATCGAAACGTTCGAGAGGCCACAGAGATCCACCTCAAAGCGTGAGCCTCCATCTCATCCGCCGTTCTCAATGTGCGACAGGATGCATCGGCAAGTGACCCTGTGGAGATCTATGATGACAGACGAACAATGGTCTCACCTCCGTGTATCTGTAACAACGTCTCCCGTGCCCAGACACAGAGAGATGCACACGCAATATTTCTCCGAATTATTGGGGGTGAAGCCGGGTGAGGATCTACAACGTTGTAGATGGATGACGAAGGAAGGTGTATCGGCCAGGTTGGTCCACGCCGAAGACCTGACGGAAGAAGGGGGTGGGTGAGCGTTGTAGACTGAGATTAAAAGGTGCAGATATATTGGACCTGCTGGCCAGTCACACGACAGACGAAGAGATTGGGATGACCTTCTGGGGGAGTAAAAAGAAGATGCATGATGATGTCATGGCACAAGATTGTGACGCTCTACTCAGCGTGAGTGGCATGATCATCATCATGATGATGGACGCTGATATCCAAGAAGGAGATGTTTCCACGGAAGAAGTGGCAGGATGCATACAAGGAGAATAAGCCAATGATATTCTTCACAGTCGGTGAGTGACAAGGTGTGATGAGTGGTGAATTCATGCAGGTGTCTTGTCGACCATCTTTGTCTGCGCCATAGCTGATCGCTGGAAGATCGGTTTTGGATGATGAGAATCACTGACACATGATGTTACAATAAATAGAAGAAACGGTTGGTGTCTGTTTAGATGAAACAGTGATTGATGCCAGGGGACTCGAAGAGAAAAGACGAACAAAGGGGCTCACACAAATGAATGTGTGTTACAACGAGCAAAACAGCCAGAAGCCAAACTTTAGTTGGGACATGAGTGCACCAGTGGAATACAGATACTCTGAAGAGAAGGGACGTCATTTCGTTGCCGCCAGAAACATCAAAGTGAGTATCGACAGAATCGTGACACATCTGATTGTGATCTTATGCATGATAGAGCGGAGAAGAAGTTTTACGCGTGGCACCATCGGCTGCCGCTCTTCGAATCGAATACCTCCATGAATACTGCTCGGGCTGCTTCAGACCTCTTCCTCTGATCCCATCCATTCCAAAGGTGACTACACTTCTCTTCGACAAACATTCTGATCATCACAGAACAAAGGATCGAAACATGTCAACTGCAGAAACTGTAAGAGGATCACCTTCTGCAGAGAATGTGCCAAGGTGACGTCGATAGTATGGTGTAAAGCTCAATCGAAACAGAAAGAACTGGTGATACATGAGGAGAGTGGAGAGTGTCAGCTGCTGAAGATGGACTTTCAAGACGATCCTCTCATTCACATGTTCTCCAGAATCCTTCTTAGACTCTTGCATCTCTCTCGAACGTGTGTCATTTCGAAACGATCGTGTGATGAACCATCACAGCGGATCCAATGAAGTCAAGAACCTCGTCAAAGAGACCACGGGACCGGCCAAAACACCTCTGAACCACGCCATCTGTGACACGTGGGGTGATGTTCTCTCATTGCAGCCGGGCATCGATACGGAGGTGACACCTCTTCCATTTCTTCTTCTCAAAGATTCTTTAGGCCAGAAAGCAGAGCTCCTCGCTGACTGTACCCGTCATGGCCTTGATCGGTAACGCTGGAGATTTGAAATTTGAACTCCCCGCCGAGGAGATCATGGAGAACATCGTTTCCATCCTGTTGACCAACGGTCACGAGATATCATACCCGAGACCCCTCGGTGTAGGACTGTGAGTGCAAGACATCCCACCGTGACTGACTTTGTAGTTACCCCACGGCTGCCGTGTTCAATCACAGCTGTCTACCTAACGTGGCATTCTCTCATGATAACCAAGGTGATCGTCACATTCGAACGGAATCTGAAGACATCAGGTGCCATCTCTTTCAGAGCTCTGAGCGACGTGGAGAAGGGAACCGAATTGTGCTCCAGTTACGTGAGTCACCACCGTCTACAACCCGCCGTGACCTTCGTTGTAGATCGACATCATCCTCCCTACGGCAGAGCGTCAGATTACCTTACGCTCTCGCTACGGTTTCGATTGTCACTGCAGTCGGTGCACGAACTCGCCCGACGACCACCTCTTAAGAGGTTACCGCTGCCCCAACGCCAAGGAACAACAAGAATGCGCCATCGAGCCACTCGAAGCCACCGAAACGGAAGATGTATACCGTTGTAGATCGTGCAAGGGAGAGTACCCTCAGTCGACATTTCTAGACGCCGAGTCCAACGTAGAAGGTGGGAGGTAGGGAGTGGACCGGATTCTAAACATCGTCGACAGCCCACGAGAAGAGAGCCCTCAACCTCTCCGCACAGGAGAATTTCACGGCGGCATTCGGAGAATTGATCAAGGGTTTCGCCCTGGGTTCGGAGAAATTACATCCCTGCCACCATCTAAATTGGAACACGTACCAGTGCATGGCGGTCACTTGCTCTGAGATGGGAAGACACGAACAATCGGCAAAGTTTATGAGAAGGCAACTGGACGTTTTGGACAGACTGACCCAAGTGTTTTTGAAGGAGAAGATGAAGGAGAAGGCCAACAAGAGTCTCGTGGGTGGACCGTGTACGGCCGTGTGGGCTGTCAGATACAGACAACTGTCGTTCTGCCTGCAAGACATCGCGCAAGACATCGTGGCGAAGAACAAAGACGCGGGAAAGGTGAGAAGACGATGATGAGACGTGATGAGCTGATGAGACAAGGTCATCCAAGAGAGTCGTCAGAACTTTGAAAGCACGAAGAAGTGGTACGCAGCCCTTTTGGGAGGCTCACACTGGTACTCCATCTTGCTGGAGCGAGTGGTCAGATCTTTTGATGACGCAGACGAAGACGCACAGAGGATCTGGGAATTCCTCTGAATTGGTTCGTGAAAGGTCGTTCGAATACAAGACGAGATCAACTGTATTTTAATGTGGAATATGCGACGAGAAATGTGCCCAAGAGACATGCGATGATGGTTGCGACGGACACCATCTGTCTGTCTTCTGTGCTGCCCACGGGGACCTTCACTTGTAGGTCCTCACCTTTCTCTCATCAGATCATGCATCACATCTACGCTAGCACCTGTGTTGCACAGTGGCTCCCACTTGCTGACGTCATTCCAGTGGATTTGTCCACACTGCATGAACAATCTTGGTTTTGGTAATACCGCCTGCTTGTAATGAGAAGGAGGCGTACAGGCTATGACCTCACGTGGGTGTGGGTGACATCAGATCGAACGGGGTGGTACCTCAGATGAAGTGGATAATCGATGATAATCTCTTTCGAACCCTCACTGAAGACGTAGACGTCCTATGACATGATGATGATTGGTCTAATGTTCGAACATGATGATCAAGCGTTTCGAGTTGAGGGATGAAGGAGATGATTTACCGAATTAGAACGTTCCAGCAGATGACTGGGCCTCTCTAAATCCATCTCAGAAGCTGGTCTAACCCTGAAGATGGAGTTGTTGGAATTGTCCATCTTCGAATTCCACTCTTCCTCGTCTCGAAGTTGGTATCTGTATGAATTCAGACGGTGAATGCCATGTCTACGCACCGATCGACGTAGAATGACTCATTCAGATCCTCGATCGACAGTAAAACACAGTTCTTTATGTCTTTACCCTCAACACGCACCTAGTTCTCTTAGAAGGGTTGATGCATGTGACCTCACCTCTGTGCGGAAGCGTTTGTGAAATCCTTCATTCAAAAGTTCTCGATTTACTGTTGCTGTTACCTTGCACTCTGCCTCTTTCGCATTTGCAGGTAGAGAATGGAGGGGTGCCAGAGATTGAAATGATCCACTAGCAAAAGGAAAGGATGAGTCAATACGAGATGCACATAGCACCTGAAGAATATTAAAGACCAAGATGATGCCAAGGGATCGCATGTTGCGTGTTGAACTTTCCGGAATATCGGGTCAATTGTAGTGGCTAGCCAAGTGCATGACGGGCACCATGCTAGTACAGATATCTAAAAGACATCAACAACAAGGAGAACAGGAGACCTTGTATCGTACAATAAAGAGACACATTCAGATCAACGAGATTTTATGTCCTTCTCCTCTTATCTCTGTCCTCCTCTTCTCTGTAAGACGAATAAGACCTCTTCTCCCCCCTCACATCCCTCCTATCATCCCTTCCTGCTCGCGTCTCAGTCTCTCATCTCATCCGATCATCACATCACCTCTCTCATCTCTTCGATCATCCCTGCGATCATCTCGATCGTCTCGCCTGTGTCGGTCGTATTCTTCTCTCCTTTTCCTCTCATCATCGTTGCGATCACGCGGTGGAGATCTAAATGTTTCAGTTACTCGTCGCTCTCAGATGTCTCTACCTTCGATCGTCTCTTCTTCTGTCGTCTCCTCTCCTGTGTCTGTCATCATCGCGATGGCGATCATCATCTCGGTGTCGATCATCATCTATGTGGGGTGAGATGGATCGTTGAGATCTCGACTCACCTCTGCCTCGGGTGGGTGTCGTCCTCCTGTTTGAAATTCAAAATCGTGAATCGGGCGGGAAGTCTCTCACCGTTCGGCCTCTTCAGAATAGACGGGGATCTGCGTGCTGGATAGTTCTGCTCTCATGGACACCTGAGCACATCAGCTCATCTTCATACAACGATGAGATGGATGATTTGGTTCGAGATGTGAGACGTTTCACCTGTTTACTGACGTAATTCCTCCAGGACTCTTCGTTGAAACCGTAGTTGAAGTAGTCTGTGATATCGACTCCTGGCTTTCTCCATGGCTTGTCCTCTAAATTATCCATCTCTGTGTCTAACACAGATTTGACTCCTGGTGGTAATGAACCCGTGAGCGTTGGATTAGAATTCGCCTGATTCCGTCAATCGATGCATGATCATATGATCGAATGGGACTCGAAAGAAATTGTTGCACCTGTCCTTCGCCTGATTTTGTGGGTGTGGTAGCCGGTTGGCCTCTCTTCTGTGTGAGAAAATTGAGTTTGTATCCATCTCCCTTCTTGGCCGAATCAGGATTGACGACGACCTGATGATGTAGTGAGTGGAACGAGCACTTATCTATCAAAGCTGCGACTCACTAGAGGTGCATCCTCGTCTTCTTCTTCTGCTTCTTCTTCTACTTCCTGAGATCGATCAGTACGGACAATCACATTTTCTGCAGTTAAGAACTTTTAGTACCTCTCCTTCTGCCAGCTGATCTTCCGTTCCCTCTTCTAGTGGAGGTGGCTCTTGTAGTTGTGGCTCTTGTGTCTTTTGTGGTTGTGACTCTTGTTGAATCACAGGTTCGCTATCGGCTTTCTCCTCCTTAATAGGGGCTCCATACAGCGCTGTATCTTCATCATCCTCCATTGCTGCAGCTGTAGAAAATGCAGGAAAAAAGAAAACGAATGCATCTACAAATGGGTGATCTCATCTCTTCCATTGGCAAATCAGACCGAATGACCAACGAGGCTGCACTCCTCGTGAGTTAGGTGTTCTCTCGTTCTCTATAACTCATCCTTCCAGGACGATGGCGAGGCCAATTATGAGGAAGACCTGCTCCGTAATCCTTACATTGTGAAGCTCTGGATCAGGTATCTGGAGTATGAGATAGATAAGGATATCAAGAAGAGGGCCACTATCTACGAGAGAGCCCTCTCATTTCTTCCCGGAAGTTACAAATTGTGGCATGCATATCTCGCAGAGCTACGTCAGGAGACACGTGGAAAATCACCCAAAGACCATATCTTCGAGCAGGTCAACCGAACCTACGAAAGATGTCTCGTTCACCTCCATAAGGTGAAATGTGATACATGATGTGTTCCGTCATTCACCATTTCGGCAGATGCCGCGTATTTGGTTGGAGTATTGCGAGTTTCTCTCCGCTCAGAAGCTGATCACGAGGACAAGAGAAGGTTACGATCGAGCTCTTCGCAGTCTGGCCGTCACACAGCACGACAGGATATGGAGGTCTTACGTTAAATTCGCCAAACAACCCCACGTGCCCGTATTGACCGCCATTCGTGTCCATCGTAGATTCATCCGAGTGAGACCTCCATCCTCTTCATCTCACACAGAGTCGATTCTTCTCTTCTTCATCCATCTCATATCGTGATCCACATGTGATCGAATCCGCATCTGATTCTCTCACAGTGGGAACCCAGTCACATTGAAGAATACGTGGATTATCTTGTCGGTGCGAAAGAATGGAACGAGGCCGCCCTCAACATCACCAAGATCGTCAACGACGGAGAATTCACATCTCCATCGGGTAAATCGAAGCACCAGTACTGGATACAGCTCTGTGAGATCATCTCCAAGCACTCAGGTGAATCTCATCATCATCATCATCACCGACACTCCACAGACAAGATCAAGAGCCTCCAAGTGGAGCCGATCATTCGAAGCGGCCTGAAGAGATTCAGCGATCAAGTTGGTAAACTGTGGACCACCCTGGCCGACTACTACATCCGTCTCGACAATGTCGACAAGGTGATCGTCGACAAAACATTCATGCAGCTGATGAAGTCACAGTCGAGAGACATATTTGAGGAAGGAATGAACACTGTCATCACTGTCAGAGATTTCACCCAAATCTGGGACGCTTACGCCACATACGAAGACAAATTGATCGACATGCAGATGAATGGGGAGATGACTGTATCAGGTAGACATCGTCCCTCGTTATGTTGATGATGACATGATGCAGATGAGGACATGGACATTCAGATCAGTCGGTACGATCACCTCATCGAGAGACAAGCTCTTCTGGTCAATTCGGTGTTGCTGCGTCAGAATCCTCACCAGGTGTCAGAGTGGCTGAAGAGGGCAGAATTGTACGCGAGCAACCCCAACATGGTAGTACAGACGTACCACCAAGCCATAGAGACCATCGACCCTCAGGTAAATTTGGCGGGAAGGAGAAAACTCAGGTTACGTACAGAAAGCGAAGGGTAGACCCCACCAGATCTGGACGAGCTTCGCAAAGTATTACGAAGACGGAGGTGATCTCGAATCTGCGAGGAAGATTCTGCGAAAAGCGACCGACGCGAAATTCCGATACGTCGAAGACCTCGCCACGGTGTACTGCCACGTGCGTCTCATTCATCTACAACGATCACTCACACTCCACAGGCAGTGGAGATGGAATTGAGACACGGTGAGATCGAGAGGGCCAGAAGCATCTTAGAGAGAGCCACCAAGGTGGGACGCTTGATGACGTCACCCTGACCCAGACAGATACCCGACAATATCCTGGGAAAAACGGCGGGAAAAGAAGAATCGGTACAGAGCAAAGTGTACAGGAACTCGAAAATTTGGGCCCTCTACGCAGATTTCGAGGAGAGCGTGGGAGACGTAATGTCGACAAAGGCTGTCTACGAGAAGATGATCGAAACGGTGGGACATCTACTGTCGACGTTCGCGAGACTGAGAGAAATGCAGAAAGCGGCGACACCACAGTACATCATCAACTTTGCGACTTTTTTGGAAGAGAACAGGATGTGGGAAGAGGGATTCAAGGTGTACGAGAAGGGCATTTCTCTCTTCCGTTACCCTCACAATCTCGACCTGTGGCTGTGCTACCTCACCAAATTCGTCGAGCGTTACGCAGGTACGGCCAACCCGACACGTCACAGAAAACTGAGTGAAATTTCAGGTCGAAAGATGGAGAGGGCGAGAGAGCTGTTCGAGCAGGCTGTCACGGAGATCCCCCAGACTGACGTGAAGGTCTTTTACATCTTGTACGCTAACCTGGAAGAACAATTTGGTATGGCAAGGAGAGCTATGGCCATCTACGATCGTGCGACGAAGGGTGAGCCACGGCTTTCAGGCGTACCGTCGGCTCGTTGTAGATAGAGTCAGTGCTAACGGAGAACAGCGGTGGAGGATAAGGACAAGTTTGCCATGTTCTCTCTGTACATCAATCGTGCCACTGAATTCTTTGGTGTAATCAAGACGAGGGAAATCTATGAGAAGGCCATCGAAGTTCTACCCGACAAGGTCGTCAAGGTGAAGACCCCCACTACAACGTTGTAGATTGAATATTCCAGAAAATGTGCATGAGATACGCAGAGTTGGAGAGGAAGATGGGCGAGATCGACCGAGCCAGGGCGGTCTACACTCACTGCTCTCAATTCTGCGATCCGCGAACGGACAATGCCTTCTGGAACAAGTGGAGGGAATTCGAAGTCGAGCACGGAAACGTCGACACCTTCAAAGAAATGCTCCGAATCAAACGTTCCGTCCAGGTGAAACTACAACCCGCCATTGTCTCGTTGTAGTCTGACACCACCAGGCCCAATATTCGAGCTCGATCAACTACATGCAGGGAGGCGTGTCGAACGCGGGTGCCGTCCAAGGTTTCATCGCTGGTGGTGCAGTTCCAGGCACAACCGTGCAGGAGACAAAGAGAGAGGAGCAGGAGATCGACGACAGCGGCAGAGCCGTTCGCCCCAACATCGAAGAGATCGATTTAGAGGAACACGATGCCCTCCAGTTCGAGCAGATGACTGTCCCCGACAGAGTCATCGCCAATAACGTCAGCGAGGGTGTCCCTGTGCCGGGTGGAAAGGGAATGGGTGCTCTGGAGAGGATGAAGAAACGCAAGTTGGAAGACGAGGCTGCCACCGAAACTGCAACTGAAGCGAAAGAATAAACCAATCACGGCCACAGCTTTTATTCATCATCGTTGTCATCATCATCAATTTCATCGTGTGGTCACAGAGAGAGGAGAATCACAGAGAGAATGACAGTGGACAGAGTGAGAACAAGAGAGACGAAAATAGAGGATGCTTCCTTGTATTGTACAACTATTAAGAGGACGCCGTAGCCTCCTGTGCCTTCTCTGGCATGGAGTAGGTGTAGACGTAATCTCCGGATGGGTTGTCTCCCAGATCACTGACCAATCTCTTCGTCTCTGGATCGGTCACACCCGGCACAGAGGTCCACGTCTTATCTTCGTTCATTCTCATGAGTCCAACATCGCTACCGATGGGAGGGTTGAGAGCGGGAGAGAAGTGAGTGGTGTCCATGTAGCCCTCGTCGCTGTCGGGCTGGACGTTGAAACCGAGGGCGCCCTCTCCAAACTGCTCTCCGGTGTGGAGAGCTCTCTTTCCGCTGGGGAGGGGAGCGTTCGTGCGGTAGAGCTGGCTGACCTTGACGGCCTTGTCTCTGTCGGTGGTGGTCTGCATGATGGAGCTGCTGGGGTTGACAGCGTGGTAGATGATGCCGACTGGGACGGGTTGAGGGGCAGCGAGGGGGGTACCGAGGGGAAGTTGGCCTGGGGTCTGAGACATGACGGGCTGTATACCTTGTTGGACGATGTATTGATTGGGGAAGCCCAACAGACCTAGAGGAATGTCAGTCAATCGAAAGAGGAGGGAGGATGAGACCCACCAGAAGACTGCTGGAACTGAGGGTATTGGGGGTATTGAACATAAGTGGGCTGAGAGTATGGGTCGTACTGCTGCTGCTGCTGTTGTTGTTGTCCGTAGCCCTGTTGGGGATAGAACTGACCGTATTGGTATTGCTGTCCGTATTGGTTGCTGTTTCCATAGGGATCGTAATCGTTCGCCTTGTATTTGTTGTTGTTCTGATTGCTGTTCTGGCTGTTCACGTAGCCCACTTTGGGCTGTGCCGAGGAAGAGGAAGAAGAAGGGGTGGTAGAGCCGCGAGTCTTCGAGTCCTCTTCGGCATGCATAATGGCGGTCACTGTGCGACCGGCTGGGAGGCCGTATGCGCGATTATAGAGAGGAGTCTGGATGATACCGGGAGAGCCCAAGAGATTGGTCACGAATGGGTTCAATGTGTTCTGAATAGAAGGAAGGAATCCGAATGTCTGACCGAAGCCTGGGCTGAACTGGTTATATTGGTTGAACTGGCCGAACTGCTGCCCCTGTACTGCATGTAAAGTGATACACAGAGCTGTGGCTAAGAGGAAGATACTGGCGCCCGAGCGGTTGACCATCTGAGATCCTTCTTTGAGTATCTCGGAGTGAATGTGATTGGTGTTTGTGGTGATTGGTCTTGCTGAGCGACCACAGTGAGAGATGAATTGGCCTGACTGAGGTACTCCACTACACGGTAGAACCCTCCTTCTCTTGGAACTTGCTCCTCCGTTGCGGACGCTCTCAGTATGGAGGAAGGAAGAACCATGGATGCCGCGGACATTGTGATCGTGCTGACTTCCTTCTCACTTGGAACTATTTATTCCTCCTCTTTATCGCGATGAATTCGCCACAGCTCTTTGTGTATCCCTGGTCTCTGGGACACCTCAACCCCTGGGCACTTTCATATCGGACTTTTATTTTTATCTAGTGGTGTCCCACAGGTTTCTTTCCAGAGGCGTAGTGCAGGTGATGGAACGGGCAGCGGGGAACCTGCTCCTCCTCCTTCTTCTCCTCTTTCTTCTCCTCCTCTCCTCTCTTCTCTGTGTCGGTGTGTGCCTCACCCTCCTTTGACACCTGAGCGGTGTCCTTTGCGTAAGGGCATCCATCCTGTGAAGCACAGTGAGTTCCCAGCTACTGGAATTGATCGTCTTTTCGGCTGAATTTCACCTTGAAGGCTGGGCAGTCTTTCATCTTGCTGTAATCGATGTCTTTGCTTCCGTCGAAGGGGCATTTTCCATCAGCGAAAGCGGGACATTTCTTCAACTTGCTGACGTCCATATCCTTGTAGGGGCAGCCGTCCTGCTTCCACGTTCAGTGCTGGTCTCGAGCATACTTCATCACCTTGAAAGCAGGGCAGTCCTTCGCCTTTGCGGCATCGAAGGAGTGAGGGTTAGAGGGGTCAAATGGGCAGCCCTTACCAAAGAAGGGGCACTTTACGGATTTTTCGGCGGCGTCGGCAGTGGCCTCGTGGGTCTGATCGCCTTCCTTCTTCTCATTTCCGTGCTGGTGGTGGTGGGCGTAGGGACACTTGTGATCCTGAAGAGAGGTTGAGTCGATGATGATGATGATGTTTGAAGCGACCTTGAAGGCGGGGCAGTCCTTGATCTTGCTGTAGTCGATGTCCTTCGTTCCATCGAAGGGGCACTTTCCATCAGCGAAGGCGGGACACTTCTTCAACTTGCTGACATCCATGTCCTTGTAGGGGCATCCGTCCTGTTACTTTCAGCTCCGTGTCTATATAAGAAAGAGAGTCTTACCTTGAAGGCTGGACAGTCTTTTGCCTTTGTGGCATCGAAAGAGTGAGGGTTGGATGGGTCGAATGGGCAGCCCTTACCAAAGAAGGGACACTTTACGGATTTTTCCGCGGCGTCGACGGTGGCATCGTGGGTCTGATCGCCTTCCTTCTTCTCTCCATGCTGGTGGTGGTGGGCGTAGGGACACTTGTGATCCTACTTCCACGTGAATCTCACCGAAATTTCGAAATCTCTTCACCTTGAAGGCGGGGCAGTCCTTGATCTTGCTGTAGTCGATGTCTTTGCTTCCGTCGAAGGGGCACTTTCCATCAGCGAAGGCAGGGCACTTCTTCAACTTGCTGACGTCCATATCCTTGTAGGGGCAACCATCCTATTTCATTTTCAGTCTTGAACTGAGATGATACGTTCCACCTTGAAGGCAGGGCAGTCCTTCGCCTTTGCGGCATCGAAGGAGTGAGGGTTAGAGGGGTCAAATGGGCAGCCCTTACCAAAGAAGGGGCACTTTACGGATTTTTCGGCGGCGTCAACGGTGGCGTCATGAGTCTGATCGCCTTCCTTCTCATTTCCGTGGTGATGAGCGTAGGGACACTTGTGATCCTGATGAATTGAATATCATCTCCTCGGAATTTTAACTCTTACCTTGAAAGCGGGACAATCCTTGATCTTGCTGTAGTCGATGTCCTTCGTTCCATCGAAGGGGCACTTTCCATCAGCGAAGGCGGGACACTTCTTCAACTTGCTGACATCCATGTCCTTGTAGGGGCATCCGTCCTGTTACATTCTCTCAACTCCGTGTCTATATAAGAAAGAGAGTCTTACCTTGAAGGCTGGACAGTCTTTTGCCTTTGTGGCATCGAAAGCGTGAGGGTTAGAGGGATCAAAAGGACAGCCCTTGCCAAAGAAGGGACACTTGACAGACTTCTCAGCTGCGTCGACGGTGGCGTCGTGGGTCTGATCGGCCGCATCTGCGGCAGTCTTCTGGTGGTGGTGGGTGTAGGGACACTTGTGGTTCTGTTGAAAGATCAGATGTGAGCGATTCGTGAGGCGAATCACCTTGAAGGCGGGGCAATCTTTGATCTTGGAGAAGTCGATCTGTTTGGTGGAGGCATCGTCGAAAGGACACTTTCCATCAGCAAAGGCGGGACAGTTCTTCACCTTACTGACGTCCATATCTTTGTATGGACATCCATCCTAAGAAATGTTCAGGCGTTTGTTCTCATCGAGATGATTCGGGTTGTCCTCTATGACACGCTAACATCAGGGGTTTTGTAGACATACCTTGAATGCGGGACATAAAGAGCGGATTTCCGACCAATTGATGGGTTCAGGATGAGCAGGATCGAAAGGACAGTGCCCAGCACGGAAGTATGGGCAATTCTTCCATTTCTCTTCTTGGTCGATCTCTGAATGAGACGATTCAATGTGATTCTCTCCACCGTTGATCTCGTCTAAAGATAGCTCAGCCGCCTGGTCCAAGTTCAGTCAATGAATGGAGAGCCATTGAATATATGAGTCACTGTGGTTCTCTTCGAAGTACAGAAGAAAAGGATGACGTTTCTCACGTAGGACAGAGCTAGTAAGAGGAGGATGACGTATAACTTTTTCATCGTCGGTGATTGTGTAAACCGGAATCATCGTTTCACTCCATTGAAACAAAATCTTCCGAGCCATGGTTCTCGCTGCTTGTATGCACGATGCTCGCAAATAAGGAGAGCAGCCTCGATGATAGACACCTCGAAATCATGAGGACACCATCGAGAGCCATATGAAGAATACACATTGCCAGCTGTAGAGCTCAGGATTTTGTCTGTTAATTTTGAGAATAAGATATTATCTTTGATCTCTTTGGTTTTACACCATTGATCTTGTTCTGAATAGATCCTCAGTCTTACGTGAGTCCATCCGTTTCGTCACACTCGACAGACATCACGATGACGCCATCAATCTCCTGCCGAACTTGAAATGTTTATTCGCTTATAACAATCGCCCTCAGTGCCCTCATGAATCAACCGTCATCAGCACACGAACTCGGTTTTGATCTACTCTTGGGTGACCCAGCGAAGACAATCAAACGAATCGCATGTAACGGCTGCCGAAAAAGCCATCTGTCTTGCGATGGCGGTGCGTTCTGTCTGATACTGTCCCCTCATTCGATTAGCCAGACCTTGCGGAAGATGCGAGACGAGGGGTATTCATTGCATAGAAGGAGAGTCGAAGTCCAAAGTCGCTCGGATAGATCGTGAATCACCTCTGAGTCAGATGAGAGACAGTCACCGTACTTCGTGCTTCCTCTCATCAGGTGCCCACCCGTGGATCGATCCCTCTCTGACTTTCATCATGAGATGAAAAGGTTGTGAGAGACGATAGAGATGATGTGTGGAGGCTTTTATTCCCCCAGGATGGAAACAGAGACGATGAACAATCTCCCCTCTTTTCAGATTCGTTTCAGACCATTCCTTGCAGTTTGGGACGCTACGTCGCCTATCACGAGGAAGAGTGAGAAGTCAACGCGAGGTCACAGCTGATCGACAAAGAGGGCAATTGAAACCTGACACCACAGTCAAAGAGACCATCGATCTCATACGTAAGAAGGTGAACGACTGCCTGTCTCGCAAAGACAAGCACACATCACGTCATGACATCAACAGATGAGAGCACTGTGCCGTTTCGTCAACTCGGAGCAGAAGGAATCGTTACACCAAGGTTTCCAGCAACAATTACAGGTGAAGATGTTCTCGACATCACAGCCTCACATCCCCCAGGTCATGTCCACATCAGCCCATCACTCGGACACCCCGACCATCATCTGGGATCGTTCCATGACCATTCACTATTACAACCAATCCGCACACCTGACTCTGGGTCTAACTTGTCCTCTCCCCTGTCGTGACGATACGACTCTCCTTCGCGTGATTCCGCTGCCCCCGTGGATCGCTCTGACATGAACAGGTGTTCTCTCCTCCAATGGCTCAGATGATCCGAAGGTACATCCACCAGAGCTACCTCGAACAGAAGAGTGATTCTGTCTTCTGCAGGTCGAAATACGGACGGGCAGACTGTATCGTGAGAGGTCGAACGATGGATGGATCTGACAGAGGAAGGAGGGAGAGGAGTACAGGATGTGCAACTTTGTATTGTCCGTGAAGAGAGACTTGCTCATGTTACCTCAGCTGTTCATCCTGCAGATCCAACCCGATCCGCTCACCGAAGAGTCTTCCGTTCAGTGAACGAGTGGTAGAGGGTGACGGTGGATCAGAGAGGATACATCTGCTTCAAGACCGAAGGAGAGGGAAGTAGGGTGGCGTAATAAACGACGGGAAGCAGTAGAAGGTCTCTCTTGATGGTGACGGACATGACACCTGTCCACATCAGATCTTCATCAACGCCATCGTCATGATGATCATCAGGTCCATCATGGAAAAACGATGATCATCCACAATTTTCATGACTTTCTCACATTCGATGTAAGCCTCTGAAACATTGTCAGGTCCCTTCTTAAGGGTGACCGGCAGCTTCTGAAGGTTCTTCCAGATCCTGAGCTATCCTTTGTCTGCAACCTCTTCTCATCGTCTCCCTCACCTGTCCCGGATACATCACAAACTTCTCTCCATTCAACACTCTCTCCCTCAGCATCTATCTCCTTCAGTCTTTTTTCTCCACCGCACACGTTCACCTTGGTGTGATCGAAATCTTTCGAGTGGTGAAACATCTCGTCATAGAGGTGGTCTTCGTCCGTGGATGGGAGAGGATGAGAGAAACCGGTGAGGTCCTTGTAAGCCTGATTGACGTGATGGATGGCACCGTATTGCAACCAGATGATACTCGGCGTGTCCGTTTCGTTCGAATGTCTCACGCACTTCTGCTCTCGTGAGTTGGAAAGAGAGGACGATGTCACCTCTAACTCGATGGTGAAATCTTCTTTCATCTTCTCCTTCTGTTCTTCCGTTACGAAGCGTAGGACTCGGTTCTTCTTCTCTTCGTAATTCATCATGAAACTCGTAGAAATCGTCGAATCACAGCTCATCGAACCTCTATTTATTCTCAATCGATCGAATTGAATTCATAATATCATGATAACATAATCATATGATCATCTGATTGAATGTGATTTCACTTGAAGAATGGATCACCTCTCGATGCCGCTCTCGATTCTCCGTCGGACTTTTTCTCTCAGATCGGGAACGACTTTGTATGGATCTTTGAGGTGACTCTCGTCGACTGTATCAGTGTGAGTAGGATGGAATGATGGGAAGATGGATCACCGGGAGGGTGAGATGCATCTGATTGGGATGAGGGGTCTGTCGTCAAGCCGTAAAGAAGATTCAAATAGGATGGATCAGTGATGTCGGCTGTTCTGGAAGACGTAATCAGAGGGAGGGACGTGTGATCGCCTCACGCTACATGCTGATTGGATCTAGAGGTTGGATTCTCCATAGGGAGAGGCTCAATATTCACTAGCTGTGATTCGTTCAGTATTTCTTCGATGACTGTGGGGAGAAGGAATGCCATCGGATGATTGACCTCCATCACATCCAAGTGATTCGCTGGAGATGTTTTAATATGGCATTGACTGACATTGATGCTTGTGAGATCACGCACCAGCGTTGATCGGTTGTTCCGATGATGCTGATCGAGCATTCTTTCTGGTTGATGTGTAATCTGTGCATAGCGTTCCTCTACTCACGCATCTATTACAAGGGCGTTCTGATTCCTTAAGGAAAAAGGACGTATGTTAACTCACCTAGGCTACACGAGAGATGTGATTTCTTACAACTATCACATGCAGGCACATATTTCGGTCGCTTTCTTTCTCTTCCATCGTGAGGCATTGGCATCCGTTTGTTTTGATGAAAATGTCCTTTTTGTCTGCGAATTCGATGTATCACAAGAAACTGGGCCAAAAGAAGAAAAACGAAGATCAATCCATTAAAGTCGTGAACTCAAGTTACAAGACGTCTTTCAGTGTATTTCTCTCCTCACTTGATAATCTGACCGAAATGTCTGTGAAGTGAATTTCTCTAAAAACAACGAGTGAGTCCGAATTTGCTATTTATGCCTCGCTTGAAACTAACGGCCTTTGCTGTCGATGAGTTCCACAATGGATGCCATCGAAGGCAGCAGCCCCAAGGCATTCCACTCACTGAAGACGAAGAGGCGTGTCGTTCCTGAGAGGTGATTGTGTATCATCCCATCATCAGCCGACCTTGAAAGCTTTCAACCGAAGGAGATCGGCTACGTATTATCGTTTGCTGGTGCAAATGAATCCCCTTCAGCGGGTCTGCAGGGGAGGAAGACATTCGTAGACAACTTCAAGAACAAGGAGACGGTAGAGGCGGAGCCGTCATTCAAAGCATCAAACACAGAGCGATCTAGAAAGTGGGAGAATGAGCGATGCGGTGATCGCAAACTCACACCGATCAGTCCAATGGAACTTCCTCTCGAACTACGATACGGAAGAAGAGTCAATTTTCCTCCTCTATCTCCTGAACGAGATGAGAAACCACACGGCTTGAAACACATTGGTGAGCCGACATCATTGGTGTAAGATTGATCAAGACAGAGCCCACTTACGAGCAGAAAGAACAGCAGAGAGGGAAGAAGAAGGTCACCGTGAGACCCAGCTCAGGGTCGGAACAGACGATCGAGAGGTCATTGGGTCGCAAAAGACGTGAGTTTAGGTGAAGAATCTTCCACTGACCATCACAGTGGTGCATCATGCTGTTGATCAGACGGAAACGGCTCAATGTATGACGATGGACACTCCATCCAACTTCAATTTCCGCTCGCCTCCACCAGAGGATCCTAACACAGAGAGGACTAAAATCATAGAAGCCATTCGAGCTCACAATCACAACAACATGAACAGGAGCAAGGCTGCAGAGAGAGAAGAGAGTATACGAGAGGTGATGATTGTGAAACCAAGATGATCAGCTGAGAATGAACAGGTGGAAGCTCTCAATAAGTGGGCCGAGATGCACATTATTCCTGAAAGGATGGAGGAGAAGGCAGCAACCAAGAAACTCCCTCCATCACGGAATCGTAAAAAGAGATAAAAAAAGTGTACAGCGTCAGTCGGCCTCTGTTCTACTCTCTCTCTGTTGTTGAATCGGTCCCCTGAGCTCTTTTCAACGAGTGATAGACGCAGACACGAACGACAGCCTCTCTACAACCATGTCTTCTGTCATCAGAAAGCGAAACGCTTTTGTAACCCCATCGAGGCCAAGACAGCCAACATGAACCCTCAACAGATTATAGTATATGCACTCCTCGTGATGGTGACTGATGGGTAGATCATACAATCTCTCCTGACAACATTTTAGTTTTTGGGGATTGTTATCAGCATTAAAGTCACAGTTGGAGTAGAAACGGTGGAATGGCCACTGTTGGTATCAGGGGTCTTTTTCTCAATCACAGGATTCTTTGGAATCTTGGCTGGAGTGTCTAAACGAATACCCCCAACCAACATCGTGAGATGTTGTCACCTTTAATATCCTTACATTCAATAGTATCTCATCATGTTGCTCGTATCTATCGTCTATGGCATCTTCGCTTGGTTTATCATGTTCTTTATCGACAACTTCGTCGATGGAATGTGCACGATATACCAAGAGCAGATGAATGATCGAGCTGGTCACATTGTGGCATGTCCAGTACCTTGGTTCTATGCCCTCTACTTCTTCTGCTATTTGATCGTGATCACCCTGACAGTGAGAACACGTTCAGAGAGTCACATGAGCTAAACGTCGCAGCTGTGCTGTTTATTCTGTGGCTGGGGTTACAGACAATGGCTGTACGCCAACCCAGGTCAATACAGACCACTTGGTCTGTTTTTGGACGCAGAATTGGACACAGAGACGTCCAATCCTTACTACTCGAACACTCACCTGTAATACACTTTCACGTCCTTTGCACAATAAAAGATGCACGATGACACCAACAGCCTCTGCTCTTAACAAGATCATCATCATCATGATGATCTATCAACGATAGCGCAATGAAGGAGTACAGTGTGGAGAAATCACACAAAATTCGTGCTCGAATATTCTGCTCCCAGTACGACCTCCATTTACAAACGAACCACCACCAGACCAACACCACACGCCTGCACGAGACGATCCATCATGTTTACTACACGCAACATCCTTGTTCTACTTTTTGCTATCACTTCATGCGCGGCCACATCCTCTACTCTGGCATCCGATATGCACTTCTCTGCGTTAATGAGAGGTCCCGGACGCTGCAGAGGGGTAGAGAGAACAATTTCAGTTCAATGGGGACATCTCTCCTTCATCCGATTCAATCTCACTGGTGGGTGTCTCCCTTCTCTTGGCGTCTCTGACGATGATAGAATTATCCTCCGACTTCTCCTCTGCATCACTTCACTTTGATGGAGTACAGCTCACACAGATACCCACCCTGTCTCTGTATGATTCCGCCAAGATCACAGAGGCCAGCTGCAGAGGATTTCTTCTTCCCACTTCACAGCCCCTCACAACCTTCACTGGAGAGAAAAGCTCATTCGATGTCACAAAGACAGTGAAGACAGCTATGGAAGAGAAGATGGAAGTCCTAAGTTTTGCCCTCATGCCAACGTCTAACGGTCAATGGAGGACCACAGAGACACCCAAATTGATTCTCGAATAGAGAGAATGTTGATAAAGACAGAATATGTAACATGTTCTCCACTGATGTAATCACCGATATTCCCCGACATCACTTACCCCTCCATTGCAATGATCATCTTCACAGAGTTCTTCGTACAGAAGTTGTACAACTCTCATTTACAGTGTAAGTTCTTTATGTTCAAGCGGAGGCGGTCTTGCCCTTCTCTCTCTTGTCGAGAAGGTCTCTCACCGCTGCCTTGATCGCATCCTCTGCCAACATGGAGCAGTGCTTCTTTACGGGCGGCAGTGACAGATACGTTGCGATCTCATTGTTTGTGATGGCAGATGCTTCTTCCAGTGTCTTTCCCTTTACCCACTCGGTGGCCAGAGAAGAGGAGGCGATGGCCGATCCACAACCGAAGGTCTAACATATTAGATTAATGTCTACCGATCAAATCGGTGATTATCAATTTTCACCTTGAATACGGCTTCTTCTATGACACCAGTCTGTTCGTTGACTTGTATCTGCAGCTTCATCACATCTCCACAAGCAGGTGCACCGACAACTCCGGTTCCTACGTTGGCTGCCTGACGGTTGAGAGAGCCAACATTTCTTGGCTTCTCGTAGTGGTCGATGACTCTCTCGTGGTAAGAGCGAGCGAGAGGTGCACGAGGTAGAGTCAACAATGCAGTGTGTTGGATGGGGGTAGCTTTGACGAGAGTGGGAGCCCTTCTGGTGACTCTTGCGAATTGGGATACTGACCTGAGCATGATGTCGTTCGTTCGTTGTGGTTTCTATTGTTCCCTAAATCACGTGTAGAATTGCGATATCTTTTTTTTCTCCCATCACATCTCATTGAAGAGATTTGGATACGTGGAACGATGGAGGTAGAGCCACCCCTCGAGATTAAAAGTACGTTCATATTGTCTTAAAAGACGGGGTCATCTCATCATACATTAGATTTCGTCGATACCACTGCTCATTTTGTGGCAAAGTTCGGCCTTCCATTCCACAATAAGGTCGCAGAGAATGAGAAGAACAATCCGAGTTTCTCTTTCCTCCGTCCAACAGATCCTTTCTATCCCTTCTATCAGACTCGTATCAAGTTTTTCGAAGCTCAATTAGCGTCTGGTGAGATTGCACTCTTCCCTTCCTCTATCCTCTAAGTGATGTGTAGGAAATGCAGCTCCCACTTCGGCTGCTCCCGCACAAGGTGCACCAGCACCAGCAGCACCGAAGGTTGTAGCAGAACCGGTTGAGGTCGCTGAGGCGGCACCTAGAAGGGCCATGAATTCTCTGCCTCAGAGAATGATCAATGTCAATAACAGAGTGAAGACGGGAGAATTAGAGATTCCCAATCTATCCAGTTACTTCATTTTGGAGCCTCCTGAACCTCTGACAGCCATGGAATTGTATGTTTTCAACATATGATTTCCTTCATTTCAAAATTCTGTTCACTCTCATACATCGATCCTGATCGATCTTCATCGAACATCATCGACATCTCCTTGTTCATCCCTCATATGATCCCAGTGACATCATGAAATTAACCGCCCAATTCATCGCCCGCAACGGCCACAAATTTCACAACGGACTCTTAGAGAGGGAGCACCGTAACCCCCAATTCGACTTTCTCAAGCCCCACTCCCCTCTCAATCCATTCTTCCAACGCCAACTCATCGAATGTTACTCGAAAGTCATCCATCCACCCAGAAACATCACCAGCATGCTGAAGGATCAATATCCAGACCGCCAGGACCTCTTAGACAGACTCATCGCGAGGTATCAGACGGACAAGGAGATTGCAGAGAGGGAGAGAATTGAGAAGGAGAAGGAAGATGACTCGGTCACATCCATCGACTGGCACGACTTCACCGTTGTCTATACCATCGACTTCCAAGACGAGGCCCCAGCACGTGAGAACCTCCTCGGATGATCCTCGGAAACTGATCGGAAAAAGCGATCGTACCGGAGATTCCGATGAACATCCCGATTCCCGTTCCCGAGGAAGACATCGCCATGGACACAGAAGACATGGAAGTCGAAGACGAGCCAGTCAGGAGACCCACTGAAATCCGACTCCGAAAAGATTACGTCAAGGGCGGTACGTCATCATCATCATCACATCGACCGTGTCACTGAACGACAGCAGGCGTGGTGTCCAGTGGACCCAAGTACCAAGTGTGTCCAAAGTGTGGGAAAGACATTGCAGTGGAGGATATGGACGAGCACATGAGAATCGAGTTGATGGATCCGAAGACGAGACAGAACAGAGACATCTACGAGTCGAGAAATCGCGGTGGTGCAAACTTTTTGGCGGGAGACGACGAGATTTCGAGGAATCTACAGCAGTTCGCATCGAAGCGTGTCGACATCTTTGGCGACAACCAGAATGTCTCCCTTCCCGAGAGAGAAGAGAAGACGGACAAGGTCATCTGTGAGCTGTCGTCCCAGATAGAGGATGTTCGTGACACTCGGCAGGGGATGGTCACAGCTCTTCCATCAACTCGACGACGGCCCAGGCTTACCACAGGGGTCTGGCTAATCCAGATCCTCCGGTGTTGGCCCCCCCTCCGCTCAACAGCGCGGGACCCGGCCTGCCCCAGCCTCCCTCTCTGTACACTCACCCCGCACCCCCCGTCATACACCCCGGACCCATGGGTGGGCCCATGGGAAATCCGATGGGATATCCCGGAGCCATGGGAAATCCCATGGGAGGGATGGGACTGTCGTACGGTGGCATGGGAAGGCCACTGGAGGGTCCCTCACACGAGCCCACGGCCAAGGCTGCTCGATTGGACGACTCCGTGCTATCGGAGGCTGATTTCTTGAAGCAATACCCAGCTGTGAGATCATCAACTCGTGACACCATCTGCATGATCTCATGACATGATCGATAGACGATGATGTGGGTGACGTGAGAAGAGAGCTGACAGAGAGCAGGGAAAGAGCTACAGCGTGACTGTGAAAGTGCCAGACGAGGACAACAGCAAGACGGGGTGGAAGCTGCAAGGCCAGACCATCCAAGTGACGATACTCCCCACAGAGACCGTGCAGCAGCTGAAGGAGAAGATCTCAAAGGAGGTGAGGGAGAGGAGAGAGAGGGAGACTGAGAGGAACAGGTTGGAATACCGGCGAACAAGCAAAAGTTGCAGAGTGGAGCGGCACATCTTGCCGATCAGAAGAGTCTGGCATCGTACAATGTATCTCCCTCCTCCTCTCTTGACCTCCGTGTGAAGGCGAGAGGAGGTAAGAAGGGTTAATATATCTATTCCCTCACCTTCTCTTCTTTTTCTCCTGTTCTCTTCTTTTTCTCCTGTCCTCGTGTGTTGCTTTATATCATCTCTCTGTTCTCATTCAATTGAAGAACGAAGAGAAGACCTTTTAAACAAAAACTTTATAGCTTGCTGCCAAATTGCTTTTCTGTGACACCGTGGCTCATAGCAAGGGTAGAGCTCTTTCCTCCAGTGACGACACCCAGCATACCATCGACGTACTCAGCACCCGACCACTTCTGGTGAGTCAACGTGGACACGCTGTACTCCCTCTCCTTTCTCTGGATGTCTCTCACGTAGGCCAGCATTTTCTCTTGGCTGTATGCCTTGGCAAACTGATCGATCACCAGGGCGTTACCGTGGAAACCGGCCAGGGTGATGAACTGCCAGACGAAACCCAGTCCAGCCAGTCGATCGATGAAATCTCGGATCTCCGTGTCGGTCATGCCCGCAGCGTCCCAGTTGAAAGAGGGAGACAAGTTGTAAGCCAGCATCTTGCCCGGAACAGCTCTCAGTACTTCGGCGGCGAATCTCTCTGCCTCCTTCAGGATGGGCTTTCCAGATTCCATCCAGATGAGGTCACAGTAGGGAGCGAAGGCGATGGCTCTGGCGATGCAGTAGTCGATGCCTCCTTGGATCCTGTAGTATCCCTCTGGAGCTCTCGTCTTCTCCCAGTCCCACTGGATGCTGACTCCAAGCTTGGCGGCCAGTGCTCTCGCGTCGGGGTGGGAGAGGTGTCTCGATTCTCTCTTCCAGTGGTCGAGGGCCTTGGCATCTCCCTTCTGCTTGAGGACGGCCTCGACGGCCTTGGGGTAAGTGGATTCCTTTCCGTCGGCGGTGGCTCCGATGATGAAGGGGTGATCTCTGGGGTCCATGTTGTTGTCTAAGAGGGTGGCGGCCTCGGCGTCGGTTCTGGCGACCAAGATGAGGGGAACGCCACAGATGTCGGCCTGGAAGCGAGCGGCGACGAGACGATCGATGTGCTCCTGAGTGGAGACGAGGACCTTTCCTCCCATGTGTCCACACTTTTTCGTTCCTGGCTTCTGGTCCTCGAGATGGATTCCACTGGCACCGGCCTCGATGAAGAGCTTGGTCAATTTCATGACAGCGGTGAGACCTCCGTGGCCCGTGTCACCGTCGGCGATGATGGGTCGCATGAAATCGATGGGAGCCTTTCTCTTCTGCTCCTCCTTGCTCATGGTAGATCGCTCGAACTGCTGCTTTCGGCTGTGGAACTCTTGGGCCTTGAACAGTTGGTCGACCTTGTTGGGTACGGTGGTGTAGGGGTAATCTGTTTGGGATCAGATGCGTGGAGAGAAGGTGCCAGACTCACCGGCGAGATCGGGTCCGGGCTCATTGGAGGAGGAAGCAGTGGATGAGCACTGCCATCCGGAAACGTAGACGGATGTGAGGTAAGGTGCCATCTGGACGACTTGGACGGGGTCGAGAGCGCCGAAGGTGAAAGAAGCCTTCTTCTGTCCTTGCATCTCCTTGAGGAGCTTCCACAGTTTTCTGGACATGAAGTCGGAGGCGTATTTGCGAGGGACGGGAGGTCTGAATTGGATGACTTTGGATCCGTTGTAGGGTCTGATGATACCGGCGAAACGCTCGCTGTTGATGAAAGCGTCAACATCAGCTGCATTGTGGTGACCCTCGATGGCGAACTCGTCTAACTGTCCCATGTTGTTGCTATACAAATAGATGATTCCTGTTCTGTCGTCAGCGGATGGTCCTCAGGCGTGTCAGCTCACGTGTGTTGCTGTTGTCGTTGTTACCTCTGTAGGATAATGTTGAGGGGCCTCTCGGTTCCCTCCGTTCGATTTGTGATTGGTAACTTGTGAATTCCTTTGCAGATTTGTAACATTGCATCCATCTATCACTGTCTACGTTCTCGAGGTCTCCGTTCAGGTTTTTCACCTTTCCCCGCACAGTTTACAAATGCTATCCAAGCGTTGAAATTTCGCCCACTTTTGGCGCTTCCAGGGAATCTTTGTATCTATTCCGTGGAACCCGCCTGTTCCCCCAGCATCCATCTACAAGGATGAAATTCGTCTCTTTTCACCAAAAAGCTTTGAATATCGCTCATTTTGTCTGACGCATCTTAACTAGTCTCTTGTCAGGGCTGGGTTTAGCTTCACTTTGTCGGGTCTCGAGAACATCCTCGTTCATTTTACGAAGTTACTACTTGTAGACGAACAAGTCTCATACGATGGAGGAAGCGGCCGTTAGAATTGTCAATCGTGACTGGCGTGACTGAGGGTCTCCATCTGTTGAACTTCTGTGGATTTCTCTGCGAGGTGAAGAGAGTGGCCTTCACGTGACACCAAGAATGAAGATAATAATGAGGACAAATGAGAGGGCAACGGTGAGAAGGAGGAGAGGAGAGATAGAAGGAAGAGCCCACAGAGTGTGACTGCACGTGATGCTCGGAATTTTTGAGATGACAGGCACGCAACACAACGCGCCATTCTTATTCCTTCCGCAAAGCGAGCACAACATCATGATGTCCCCTCTTGCTACCAGTACAAGGAGAGCACAGGCATTCGTTATTCACAGACAGCTCCCTCTGTCACTGCATAAAACAGTGTGTCAAGATGTTTCAATCAGTGATGCTCATATGTTTCAGTTTGGCCGGAGCAAATCATTTGCTCCTTCAAACACATGGGTTCACACAACATTATCACACAGAACTGTATCCACGAGCCAAAGACAACGAGCTGATGATCTCAAGCCTTGGGGTGAGTCATGTTCAAAGACTCTCCCTCGTTATCTATGCCAATGGATTAATGGAACATCACTTACCTTCAATCACAGAAGATTCATCTCGTCGTAGCACAATGATGAATCAACTCCTCCAGAAGGACCAACCACAGAAAGTGATTCGAATGTACAAGGAAGATTTGGACGAGAAGAGAGATACGACGGTCTTTGAATACAATGCCATCATCCAAGCATACTCAGACCAGGACGATCTGTATGGGGCCGAGGAAGTTCTACGAAAGATGGTTCTGTCCGGCGTGAAGCCCACCGCTTCAACTTTCAGCGTCCTGATAAGCATGTACGCCAAACATGCAGATGTCGAGAAGGGAGAGAGGGCCTGGATGCTGATGGAGAAACTGAACGTGAGACCGGCTGAGGGGACATATTACAGCATGATCGCCATGCTGGCCAGATCTCACAGCAAGACCAAGAGAGTGGAGGAGCTGGTCTACCAGATGAGAGGACTGAAGAAGGGAACTATCCCCACTCGTGCGTGGAATCTGCTCTTGGTCTGTTATTCGAGAGACAACAACTTTCAGAGGGTGAATCACTCTCCATTCATCATGCATCACAGTCCATCATCATGCAACCATCTCCTTCCATCACAACATCCCTACGTCTGACACGGATGAATCAGTTGACAGAGGCGCACAAACAAATGGTGGACGAGAAGGTAGTCTTCCAGATCCAAACGTGGTCCATTCTCGTCGAGGGCTACGGACAGGCACACGATCTGACCACGATGAAAGAACTGTGGAAGGAGATAGAGAGACAGAAGATCGAGCCAGATGAGCATCTCTACAGGAGGTACGCCTACTGGTGCACTCGTATAGGAGACTTGGAAGAGTCCAATCGAGTCGTACAAGAGATGCGGAGAAAGGGATACAAGCCCGTGAAGAATACAGTCGTAGGATAACTGTCTTCATTCACACCAAAGAGAACACGAGGCACAGATGTATGATGAGGCACAGATGCATGATGAGGCACAGATGCATGATGAGACACAATGTATGATGGGAGACATCTTAGACGACATTTGTATGAAAACACTTTCCATCACGTCCCTTGACTTGTCTAAAAGGCATCACTCTAATCCCTGATCCATTCAGTCTCTCCATTTCTGATCGAGTGTTCACCTTGTCTTTCTTGTGACTGTAGATCGACAATCTCTTTCTGACGATCTCTGGCCCCCCTCCATATGTGGATTGAAGGTACTTCCATATGTCAGGTGTCACACCGATGTAATCCCTCTCTGATTTGAGTCCCTCCCTCGGTGTCTCTCCGTCTCTCTCTAAGAGGACAAGGTTGTCGATCTCTCCCGGTCTCTCGTTGCTTCCGTTGATGAAGGTCCTCCACTTTTCCACCCACAGAGTGGAGATCAAGTGCCAGTATTCTTTCGGTAGGAGGTAGCTCCTGTCTCTGTGTCAGTCGATGACATATATCTGTCGAAGGGTGAAGAGACCAACCTGTCTTCTGATACGGCCTTCCTGTCTTTCCTCCTCTGCGTCTCCTGTTCCATCATCTCGCGATCACAGTCCATGCACTGAGACAGACTCTGTATCTCTGGCCCTCCACCGTAGGTAGTTCTGAGGTAATCCCATATCTTCGGAGGTACCTTCATCATCTGCTGGGTGACTCCTCCCTTTCCCATCTTCACTTGAGGCTGTACCCTGTGAGTCTCCATGTCCGTCTCGATCTGTCACCTTGATGGAGCCGTGAGGGCAAGTGAACGGTGTATTGTCGATGGGCCCCGGGTAATTCATGGTTCTAAATTTAGTCCACCAGATCCTGGGAACGTAATACGATCGATCGACTGATCCAGACTGAGAGAGTCAGTGTCACATCTTCCTTCCCTTCTCACCTGAGATGTCATGAAATCTTGTGTCTTATCGACCTCATCGGATCTGGCCTGGGTGAACTGTCTCCGGTAGAAGAGAATGTATCCCTCCGTATTCTCCACTTGGCTCTCACTCGCAGATGACACTCGGCTGTCGTCATACAAGTTCCACTCTTCTTCTCCCTTACAGTAACTCACATAGTGTCCTCCTATTCAGTCCTTCAGTCCATGTGATAGATCGTGTGTAGATCATGATGAAGAACGTGAATGCAATCACCTCCCAGACCACCGGTGTGGTTGATGAGAGCGATGAGATCATAAGTGAAACCACTACTCCTTGGATCCTCTCGAACGATCTTCACTTGACTCTGCTCTGGATCATCTGACGTTCTCTCTTTCCTCTCTCACCTGATCGACCTCTATTCCCCCTTTCTCTGCCTTCTTCGCTGTCTCTTTACGGATCTGATGACTTGTCATGACATCATCACGTGTGGCATCACCTCTTCCTCTCGGAACGCCTCGAAGCCCTTCCTCTCCTGTTCACTGCAGCAGAAGGTCTCCATGCTCAAGTTACGCAGTGGAAATCGAACGTGGTCAGACAACTTGGAGCTGAAGTACGAATCGTATCGGAACCTCTTGACGTGTATGCACAAGATCTGTCTCCATTATCATCTCCTCTACTCTCTTCTCCTTACCTCGGGTAACTTTAAGATCTTGAACATCTTCTCTCCGTCCGTCTTCGCTTTACAATGCTCGCAGTTGTATTGATTGCTCCCGTAGAGATATTCCCTCGCACAGAAAGCGTGGAGACAATCTCTCAGCTCGAGTGTCCTCCTGGTCAATCTACAACGCACCGAGTGAGTATGGATCCAGGCTCGTTGTAGATGTGGTGTTCACCCCAAAAATCCAGTGATGGTACTGAAGAATCCCGTCTGGTTCAGTGAAATTTCGGGGATATCTTTCTGCAATCTCTCCAGCATGGCGTCACTGGGGATACTGACAGAGATGTCATAGAAACTGTCCTCTTTGTACGAAACCTTCGTCTCTTCAGCTTCATGATCACGCCGATGATGATGATGGTGTTCGATTTCACCTTCTCACACTGGAGACACTTGACCGTGCTGAGTAACTGTCCACCAAAGATATCTCGGATGACACTCTTGCTCTCTCTCCCCTCGGTCGTCTCCACGGTGACGCTCAGTTCTTCATGCATCCTGTCCAACGCAAATCTCAGCAGCTCTTGCGAATCCTATCGACTACAGTCAGAGGCACAGGTACATGGTGTGGACTCACCTGCTGTTGGTAACCTCTAAAGAACGGATTGATCTTTGTCACTGCCCTCAAGAACTCTGCTGGTGGTACGCTCCTCCTGATCGCGTGTCATCTTCCATCCAAACCATATCGTCGCGTGCGTAACGTACGTGGGAGTTTGTACGCAAACGATGAGATTTCGATGAGATTTCGATGGAAGAGATGTACGTACAGAGTGGATGTCCACAGGAGTCGGACTAGGTTCGAATAAGATTCAGACAAGAGAGGTTCTGGGGGTGTCAATTTCCTGTGCGGCCCTGATGGTCGTAGAGAATTGAAACTGTTCTCCAGGAAGAGCCTGGACAGGGGTTGGCTGTTACTCAGGGCTTGTAGAGCCGAGTTCATGTAACACGTGTTACCTGATCGATCGTCACGCGATCGTCACGTGCATCAGACTCACCCAGGTTCTGAAGACCACACAGGCCAGGATGAATGCCACCGTACTCTTTAGAGGGTGAGATGAAACTTCGAACCGTCTGTGGGGCGGGCGGTGTGTCATCTGTTTCCTTCTCGGGGTACTCCACCGTATCTGCCTCCAATTCTCTCTCGCAGATGTGACACCAGATGAGAGGTTCTTTCAATTGCATGCATACGGGGTGTTGCTGATGGAGGTGAGACGGTGACGGTGGGTAATCATATCACCGCCTCCGAAAAGTGTCGTTGTGCGTGCGTCTGTTCACAGCCGATATAAAAACATTCTTCCTGTGGCCAGAGTGAAAAGACGTTCAACTCCGACGATATCATCATACCTTAAGACACAACCATAGAGACGAAGTGATGTTACATCCGGCGCATCTCGACGTATTCGATTCGACGATTTTCTGTCGATATTGTGAGGATCTTATAGAGATGAATGATGATGGATTACCCTGAATTTCGAACTCTCTAAAAATGATCTTGACAATTGTGCCCAATGAATACAGAGGGTATTGCCCTCAACAGACATCAGGCACTTGCGATGATGTGTCGATCCAAAAGAATTTGAGATACCAATACTCTCGTTGTAGTGGGTCATGGTCGAACTACAACCCGTAAAGATCTTCGTATACACCATGTTTCATGTATCGTAGTTGAATTTTCAGCTTCGAACCACATCCATCCCATGGAAAGTTGGAAGCTCAAGATTTACCGAGGACCATATTCACACTCAACTGTACACTAACGAAAACACACGACGAAATGAACAATGTAGCCACCTCCCTCCTTATCATGGCCCTCGCTGCCTTTGCAGTCCAAGGCCAGTCATCCCTCTTATCCAACGTCCCCATTGGCCTCCTTAAGAATGGTGTGCTGACCAATGGCATCCTCAATGGACTCCGCACTCGTACGATTTCACCCTTCGGTGGACTCTTAGGCGGTCTATTGGGCGGAAAGGGACTTGTCGTCACCGCCGCTTACAGCACCTCTGTCTTCGTCCATGCTGACATCGCTGCACACATCGCCATCGATCTTCCCACCCAGACTGGACTCCTCTCTACCCTCTCTGACGTCTGCGGAAAGGTCACCTCCACCGCGTCTGTTTTGGACAGAGTCAGCGCCACCACTACACTACTGGATATCAAGGTTAAAGCCGACGTACAAGTCGTCGTCGGTGTCTTTGCTGATCTCTCCGTGAGTGAGATGTATTCTGCATCCTTCTGACGTGAATGACAGATTGCTCTTCCCAGTGGCTGTTCACCCCTTCACTTCAAGGATCTGATCTTTGGAAACGTTCAGCTGGGCCTGAACATCGACCTGTCTGCTGACGTTGAGGCCGCTGCGACCCTCTTGTCTCCGGTCTTGGACATTACTCCCGTTACTGAGGGATCCGTCGGACTTCTCAAGTGGAACCCCGTCGACAACAGCTATTTTGCTCTCCCTTGCCACTTCGATACCGCCTCTGGACGTGCTGTGGCCAATCTTCCCACCTCTACTATCGCTGGTACATACGTGTTTGTCAACGTTAAGCTCTGAAGAGTGACTTTGAGCCATAAAGATGTCTGTACTTTTACCGAATGTGCCATCTTTCTCGGCGGTGGTGTCAACAAATTCTGTGTCGTTGACTCCGATGTGAGATCACGCCAGTGTGCTCTCTGCTGATATTCTATCATCTTACATGGGTATCTCTTTCTTGTGAGAGTGAAGATGAGCTGATCAAACTATGATCGGCTTCTCGACAAATAATAATTCCAGGAGGTCGGATATTCGCGAAAATTATCGCAGATCCGCGTCGGCTCCACATCTCAGCACGGGCGAAGCAAAGGACCCAAGAGTTTGGAGGAGAGGGGGCAGAATCACAGTTCCTCGATGTCATCCGAATTTGAAGGGATTCCTGATGATGATGTCTGGAACATTGACTTCACAGACTTAGTCTTTGAGAAGCAGATAGCTAGAGGCAGTTTCGGAAAGGTATACAAAGGGACTTACCTCGGTATACCTGTTGCCATCAAGTCTATTCTACGCCACGACGACCCCGCTTACATCAAATATGTCGAGAGAGAGATCAGCATCTTAAAGTGAGTGTTCTATTTCCTCCCATCTCCTCCTAAATGCGTCGATAGGGGCATTCGCCATCCTTACATCGTCGGTTTCTGTGGTGTCTCTACTGATGGCCACGGTCTCTTCATCGTTACAGAATTCATCAACGGAGGTGAGCTCATATAACAGACGACTTTCATTCTCAACACCCATCGGCTGACGGGCGACAGGCGACATTCGTACCATGATTAAGAACGATAAACTCACCTGGGGACACCGCGTACAGATTGCCTCCGATCTCGCAAAGGTTATTCACTCATCTCATCGCACCATTAAATCATTCTGCAGGCCATTTATTATCTCCATTCGAAGAAGATCATCCATCGCGATCTCAAATCAAAGAATCTGCTGGTGAGAGTCACAGTCGTCTCATTCCAATGACTCATTCTCCTTCAGATGGGACCCGATCAGAGAGTCCGTCTGTGCGATTTCGGTTTCGCAAGAACCACGGATATTTTGGGCCAGAGAGCTATGACAATATGTGGTACTCCAGGCTTCGTCGCCCCCGAGATCATGATGGGATCGGGCTACGATGGACAGTGTGACGTCTTCTCCTTTGGAAACGTCATCGCAGAGATGATCACCCTACAGCGACCCGGTAAAGACTTTTGGCTGCGAAATGTCTCCGACGAATTCCAAGTGACTCACCCCCTCACCCCCTCCACTGACTCGTTGTAGATGGACATCAAGAGCATCGTCCACTTGGCGCCCAGAGACTGCCCCGTGGAGCTGCTGAACCTCTGCATGTCCTGCTGTGAATATCGCTCCACCGATCGACCCGTCTTCCTTGAGATCATCAAGAAGCTGAAGCGAATGGAAGAGCAGTACCCCATGGTCACCCCCACCTCCCCCCCCAACGAAGGTTCTTACTCTCCCGCCGGAAATAACGGTCAGTTCTCTCCCGCCTTCAACAGCCCCACCATGCTCAGTCAGATGTCTTCCCCGCGGAATCGTAAGACGGTGGCAGAGGGTATCGCAGAGAGGAGAGTCACCCTCACTGACACGGAGTCTGTCATCACGGACAGACACTTGTCCAAGATGATCACCAGGGCAACCAGCCCCGACGTACTGGGTGAGAGGATGATGTAGGATGACGTCATCTGACGTGGATAGATTTGGAATACGTGAACGATTTCTTGATGACCTATCCCTGTATAGCCAAACCCATCGAGGTCTTGGAAGGCCTCACCAAGAGGTGACCGTCTACAACGAGCCAGGGGTTCACGCGTTACAGGTTCCTTCAGATCTTGACACCGGGAGACGAAGGAGGGGACTACAACGAAGTACTGAAGAGACAGAAGCTGAGCATCATGAGAGTGATGGTCTTCCTCAAGGGATGGATCGAAAAGTACGTAGAGGATTTTGACGAGGAAGAGATGCAGAAGGGTGCAAGTCGATTGAGAGCCTTTGCCCTGGAGAACCTTCCACCACCTGAAGGAGAGATGTTCAACATCGAGAAGATGTTGGCTAAATCGAGGTGATCTATTCGACCTTCTACAGTAGGATATCACCATAGTCTATCTACATCACCCTACTCGATCGTCATCGTTTCCTCCAGAAATGAGATGAGAGTGAAGATCTGAAACGCGAGATAGGTCCAAACAACCCGCCATCCGCGAGATGCCGAAACCACCGAACAACAACAGAGGTCCCGACGTCTCGATCATCCTTCAGACCAACAGCCTCGTCATCGCCCAGCAGATCACTTACATCCTACAAGCCGCCTTCTCAAAGATCTCCGCCAGAGACTTCCTCAAGGAGACATGGAGGACGAAGGCAGACTGTGGCCTGGCCATCTTCATGCACGATGCAAAGAAGATCGCCCAAGTCATCTCCACCTGCATCGTCAAGGGAGAGACGAAAGAGATGAGATCCAATCTGTTGGCAAAGTTCATCGATGTGGCCAACGTGAGTCGATTCTCTTGTATGGAGGGGTGACGTGTACAGCAATGTCTCTTGGTCAGGAATTTTCAGGGATTTTTCTGCGTCATGCAGGGTATACAGAATCCCGGTGTCGAGCGTCTACAATCAGCCTTCCAGGTGTGTGACGTTGTAGTGCAGTGGTGCTATAGATGGGGTGGAAGCTTCGTGTGGAGCTGACGGAGGATAGATGTTGAAGTTACCGACCAACCAACTGTTGAAATCATTCAAACCGATGGCATCAAAGGATGATCACTATTCTTACTACAAGGCCAAACAGCAAGACGCTTCCGCTCCCACCATCCCCTTCATAGGTATCCACCTCTTTCTCAGTTTACTACATCATTACTATCCACCCTCTCTTTCCTTTCGTTTGTATTCGACTCGTTCGTGTGTTCGACTCGTCTGAAAGAAGAGCAGAGCCTTATCTGGACGAGTTGAACTTCATTGACACCTACTACCCTGATATCGCCCAAGGAGGTGAGTGAAGGAGAAGTGAGAGAGAGTGACGATGGAACAGGAGTGATCCATTTTGCCAAGCACCGAAAGATCGGAAGGATCGTTCGAAGCTTATTGTCTTACCAGGATACCCTGTACACAGATGTCCCCTTCGTGGCGAATGTGAATAATCTGCTCCACTCGGTAGCATCAGACGAGGACATCACCAAGCTCAGTTTCCAAGCTGAGGCCCCCAGCAGCTTCCAATATTGATCTACAATGAATACATCCTCTTGTACTCTTTCTCCTCTTCTCCCATCATCTGATGGACACACGATCATCAAAGATCATCAGCCACGATCGACACAAACGATCATCACCAATTCTTCTTTATCCACAAAGAATTCAGAGCTTGCTGAAGGCATAAGTGCCAGACCAAGACTGCTGGGGCTCCAATCGGACGACATCTGACACCTGCACCGCCTCCACGCAGACGTACTTCTTCCACTCTCCCTCCCCCAGATCACTCATTCCTCCCGCCTATCTACATCAGCCTCTCTCACTCTCACTCCCTCTCACCTTCTCGACCCAAGGATTCCACACGACAACATCTTTCCAAGAGGAGAAGGTGACCTGTGTGATTTAGATGTGATGATGGTGAAGAAGAGGGTGTTCACCTTCTCTGTGCCTTCGGTGTCTTGGATGTGAACGTCGTTGGATGCGCCCTTCAGGTAGACTCGATCCAATTGTGAGGTGAATTTGATGTCCTCTCCCTTCTCTTCAAATTCCTTTGCGTCTTGGACTTTATCTACATAGGTGAAGCCCTTCAATCCTGCACTTGACATCAATACCGATCATCGTGATGATGGTTCAAAGATGAGATCGTAGCGTCACGAGAGGATAAAGAAAGAGGAACACCTTTGACGGAGGTAGAATCGATGGCAGCGACGTTGAAGTAGGTGTGCAGGGCACCCGTCCAGTCGAAAGCGTCTGAGCCACAGTTCTTTACGAGGAAGACGGTGTTCATTTCGTCTCCCTTCAGTTCCACGGTGTAATGCAATTCGAAGCTGTGAGGAAATACCTTCTTCGTCTCTTCACTGTCCTTCAGCAGAAAGGTTGCTGACGTGACTCCTTCCTCGACCTGTTTTGGTTCATCAGCATCGATCGAGGCAGATCCCGCTGCGGTGTTATCATACGGACGACGAATGATGAAGACATACCTTCGTGTCGTTCAGTTGCCATGTGGAATTTCTGGCGAAACCGTGTTGTGGCAACTTTCCTGGTCCAAATTGGGGCCAGCTGTAAGATCTGATTAGAGGTGTCACATGGATGGAAAATGTGGACGTACCAGATGGGGATTCCTCCACGTAAAGCCTTTCCTTGCTTGAATTCGGCCTTGCTGCTCATGAACAAGTGATCTCTTCCCTTGCTGTCTTTGAATGTGGCCACGTGAGCTCCATACAGGTAGATCTGGATTTTCACACGTCAGGATCGTTCTTATGGAAGGTGAGATCTATTACCTTTGCAGAGGCACCAGCGGCGGTCTGAAGAGTTACAAATGGGAAACCATTCTCTCCCTCGTGGAGGGAGACTGATCCGTTGGCGTTAGATTTTGCTAGATCCTTGTTGAAAGACATGGCGTGTACTTTAGTTTGCTCTTGTGAAACCTGCGCGTGGCGTGTTTAGGAGAATTCATCTTACGGCTATTCTACACAGGAACACATCATCTCCATGCCACGCACCTCTTCTAAACCTGTCAATGACAGCGATCGAGTGAGGATATTAGTTCTTGGGGATAGTGGTGTCGGTATGTCTTGTTTCACATCCATATCATGTTGATCGTGGAAAGGTAAGACGTCGCTCGTTCACCTAGTGTGTCACGAGAGCGTCAATGAGAGACCTCCACAAACAATTGGAGTCAATGTAGAACTCATGGTAAGTAAACAACGTGCGCCGATTGAGCTGATAAGATGGATAGATACACGAGTATAATGATAAGCCGTACATAATCGAGTTCTTTGACGTGGGTGGTTCCGCTCGATATGAAATGAGTCGTTCGACCTTCTACCAAAACATCAATGGTGTCTTTTGCTCGACGATTCCATCGCTTAATTCTTTCAGGTATCATGCTCGTACACGATCTCACAAACAGAAACTCACTTTTCAATTTGAAAAAGTGAGAAGGATGATCACAATGCGGGACTAATTCCAGCTCAGGTGGAAGGCAGAATATCTCAATAAGACGACGGGACACGAGAGCAGAACAATCAAAGAACCGACGTCACCCATTCAAGACGTGTTTGGAAGGACAGTGGCACCGAACAAGTGAGGATCTAGCATGGATGGAGATGCTGGCTGATCCGCGTGTGCAGCATCACTGAAGATATGTTGGAGTTGGAGTTGAGCAGTGGTGTAATCATTCCCATGATGATGATTGGGAACAAAGAAGACATCCAAGAAGAAAAGATGAAGCAGAGGTCTGGAATGGAAGAGTCAGGAAGTATGATCGCCCACGTGGTACGTCATCTCCATCACAATCGTCATCCATCATCTCTCTAAATTGCATCAGAGCTGCCACTCCTCGCAAGCGTTCGCCGCCGGGACCTCAGGCTATTACGCCTTGGTCTCCTTTCTGGATAAAGTCATCCAGAGAAAGTTCTACTCATCAGGGCAGTATGGAAGGTGAGTGGTAAGAGAAAGAAGAGGCTGAGAGAGAACAGAACGAGTACACCGCAGCGCTATGGAGGTTACCCATCACCGACACCCAGTGCCCACAACGAGTATACTAGGAGATATTCACGCGAGATTCCCCTCGAAATCACCATTCAGGATTTGAAGAACGAGTAAATACGTACCTTGTGATGACGTTCCTTTCTTTGAATCGAATTTGAGACTCGATGCAATCTATTCCCGTTTTGATCTCCACACGGGCACACCCTGGTCTTCCTATCTATGGCCTCAGAAGAGAAGGAGGGCACAGCTCTGCAAGGAGAGAGGTAGAGGTGATAGAGAGGAGTGGTACAGAAGTAAATACCAACGGACCTGTGCGGTATAGGTGAATTGGATGAATTTCATAGGGGGACCGACGCGACCGGTCGGGAAAAATCTTCGTCCTTGTCTTCTTTGGCCGTTGGGCCATTATCAATTTCGGGGTAATCATATCCGCACAGCGCAAACACCACAGAGGCGACAAGCCTCGAGAGGAGCAAACACCAAAACTGAGAAGTGCCACTCAAGATGGTCTTTCACTGTTCCAAATGCGATGGCAGCACATCTCAGTGCGAAAGATGCCTACAACTGCAACAGAAGAATCGACAGTGGACGCAAGACTACAAGTCCAACGAGATGACGAGGCACACGCAGAAGATCAAGTTTGATTCGAGCATCCCATTGAGAGATGGGCCGACGAAACCGCTGCGAAGGGAGTCACCGACGGAGAAACCACCTTGCACAGTCTCAGTGCGGACCATCACGTTCAACTATGGGACTGGAAGGATGAGAAAGGAGATTTTATAGAGCCCCTTTTCATCCACTTTTGTAAATTTCGCTTGGGATAAAGCATGAATCGAACTTTCATCCCTTCGTGTCCATCCGTCTCTTCATCCATGCTCATCCCTCCTCTTTTTGTCACCTTCGTTGGTGTTCTCTCACAACATCAGCAAGCGACAGAATGTAGAATGGTTCGAGACACATGATAACATCGCATGTATATTGATCAGTTCTTGACGTGAACGGCGTGATGCTTGGCCAGGATGGATGCAACACAGGCGGTGACTCTCTTCGTGAAGTCGATGTGGAGGAACTCGTTGGGTCCGTGAGCATTGCTGTCTCTGTCAGCCCCTCCTCCTCCTCTCCTCTCACCTGTTGGGTCCCAACACTCCCGTGACAACAAACTGAGCCTGAGGGTACTTCTTACCCAGCATACCCATGAAGGGGATCTACAACAGTCAATCGACGAACAAACGAGAGACTCACACTTCCACCCTCACCGAGGTAGTTGGCGGGCTTCTTGAAGAACGAGTTGGAAGAGGAATCGAGGACCTCTTCAAGCCAGTCGGCGAGAGCGGGTGCCTCCCATCCGTCACCGGTCTTGTCTCCGCTGAAGCTGACGTGAGCTCCGTACGGTGGGTTCTCCTCGAAGATCTTCTTCAGATCAGCGTGCGCCTGCTTGGCTGACACGTTGGGGGGGATGCGGAAGGACAGTTTCAGGGAGCTGTACGGTCTCAGGACATTTCCTGCCGACTGCAGTGTGGGGAATCCTTCGGCACCTGTTCTCTTCGATGAGAACCATCTCACACACATTCGTTGTAGATGAGAACGTGGGATCACCTGTGACAGCGAGGGAAGGTCTCCACGACTTGTTCAACAGGAGCTCGGTCAAGTCTTGTGTCACTGGTCCAGCTCCACTGACGAATGGCATCTCGTTGTAGATCTACGCGGTTGAGTCACGCATCACACGATGGAACCCACCAGGGCACCGAGGGCTTCGGCACAGCTCTTGGCCTGTTGGATTCTCTTGGCTGGGATGTCAACGTAGAGGCTCTTGGGGAGGATGACTCCAGTCTTCTCGTCCTCGACACGGCTGAGGAGCATCCTGGCGATACGGAAAGAAGAGGGAACGATTCCCGTGGCAGCTCCCGAGTGGATTCCATCGTTCAAGATCTTCACGGTGAGATCCCCTCCAACCATTCCACTGGGTTCTTCAGTCATCTCCTTCACGATGAGGAACGTGGATGATGCAGAGTCGATCGTGTGACATGGAGATGGAGAAGGGAGGAGGATGGGTCTCACCGCAGAGAGGTGGTGAGCCAGAACTGATCGTAGTTTCCTGAACCAGAGTCGAGACAGACGATGAGAGAGGGGATTCCAATCTTCTCGGACAAGAGGTCGACGTAGTAGGGAAGATCGGGTGAGCCACTCTCCTCGCAGGCCTCGATCAAGATGACGGAGCGGGCGTGAGGCACGTTTTGGGCCTTCAGAGCGGCCAAGCAGGAGACGGCAGCGAAGGCAGCGTAACCATCATCACTGGCACCTCTTCCGTAGAGCTGATTTCGTCAGATGGTGATTGCGTAAGAGGCCATCACCTTTCCATCGCGAATGACGGGGGTGTAGGGACCGAGACCCTCCTCCCAGGCCTCTGTGAGTGGGGGTTGTTTGTCCAAGTGTCCGTAGAGGAGGACGGTCTCTTGCCTGTGGGCATTCAGAATGGAAGAGACAATATGATCACGCACGTGTCATTTGTTCCCTTGACTTCCACGTAGATGAGAGGTGTGCGGCCCTCAGTTTTGACAATCTGATTTGATGAGAGGCTGATCAAACTGTTCACTTGTTGGGAGTACTATCTCACCTCAAGAGTCAGACCGGGAACATTCTGCTTGCGAATCCAGTTGGCAATGAGCTCGACCGCCTTGTCCAAATGTCCGTTGGTCTCCCACTCTAGTCTTCGTTAGCGTGACCCTTTGAGAGTTCAGAACTCACCAGGGTCAAAGTATGGGGACTGATTGGGGATCTTGACGTACTCTTCCAGCTGAGGGATGATGTCCTCATCATACCTCTTGCTCAAGAAGTTGAAAAGTTCCTCGTTGTTCAAAGCCATGTCTTCGTTATCCTGTCTCGGAAAAATGGGGATGACGAAGTCTGGAACGATTCATCTACAACTTCACCGACATCACCCGAGCGATTTGAAGATCAACCCAGATACAGATCGATCCACTTAATGGTCTTACGCTCATTCGACAACAAGGGATATGTGATTATCCCTGCCTTCATTGGCACTACAGGTGAGCACTTATTTCCCTGATGTCCTCCGAACCGAAGGGAGGCACGCACAAGAAGGTGAGAAATATAGATAGATGAGATCTATATGTGTAAAACTAATCAATGATGGAGAAACCAAATGCATTCGTCACCTGTGCATGTTTCAACACTCTAGAAAAACGTCTCGAACACATTCAACACGGCAAGCAGGTCCCGAACAACAAGACTTGCACAAAAAAAGGGTGTGGAAGACCCATCGTGATTTATTGTGAGAAGACAAAGCCACACTGGTACAGGCCAGTCACTGGTGAAAGACATGATTACCGTACATACCAGGTATGAATAATTCTACGTGAAGATGATTCGAGCTAAGAGATGATTTCAGGAGCTCATGAAGAACGACCCTTTGAGGAGATTTCTGTACGTTGTAGATTCCTCCAAACAGAGTGAAGAGAGAGGAGACGTGGACAGAGATGGGAAGGAGGAGGAAGAGTATGGGGGGAAGTCTACCACCAAGGAGGAGACGTCCTCTGAGGAAGAACAGATGGAAGCGAGTGTGAAGAAGAAAGGAAAGCATAGGAAGGAAGAAAAGAACGATAAATAAGGGAGATATATCTAGAACACAGATGTTTATGAATCGCACGGATTCTTCAGCAGTATGACCTTCCTCCTCATCTGAGTGCTTCGTGTAGAACATTCCCCACCCATTCTAGCGTTGGTAGTGATGACTTTGCGCGATCTGTCCCAACTTTCCCTGGGTGTGAAAGTACGTTGTCTCCCCAGACGATCTCGCTTCAAAGTCTCACCTGAGAATTACGGTCGCAACTTCCTTCGTGACGGACCACGTAGAAGTGATGAATGGTCCCACAGGGTCCGGTAGCGCCACAGTCAATCTTCGTGTCTCCACGATCCATGCAGATGTCCCCTCGACCTCTAATGCGCGAGTTTCAGTGGGATGTGGGTGCAGTGATTGCCCTCCGTCAAGACGGCCATGACGCCAGTGAGGGGACCGAGGTCGAACGTGTGATCCATCTGTTTGAGAAGATCGAGACTGTAAGACTCTGACTAGTCTAGAGTGGTCTCTGGCGAGCACCCACTACCTTTCACTAATAGAATACGAAGACGGCGGATCCGCAGATCACTGATGCGCTTCGAATGCGCGTTTATTATTTAATTCTTTACATCTACAATCACCTATTTACCGATCGACCCGAATATTTACATTATTAAATTTACAAGTGAATTACAACCTTCACTTTGCTTCCTGACATTGTCCCCCTAGACTAAGAACATATTCGTTTTAGTCTACTATAAGGAGCAAAGGCTACCGTTTAACTCCTAGCCCTTCTCTTCTTCTTCTTTGGAGGGACTCTTGTCCTATTCTCAAAATAGTCACGCGCCTCCGGACACCGCTTAAAGAAATCCTCAAGATGGGTACCAAACTCTTCTAGGTATCCTTCGTGCATTCATGAGTTTCCCTTTGGGTCATCAGGGTTTAGGGTTTAGAGGGTTTAGGGTTTAGGGTTTAGGGTTTAGAGGGTTTAGGGTTTGGGGTTTAGGGTTTAGGGTTTAGGGGTTTAGGGTTTAGGGTTTAGGGTTTAGGGTTTAGGGTTTAGGGTTTAGGGTTTAGGGTTTAGTGTTTAGGGTTTAGGGTTTAGGGTTTAGGGTTTAGGGTTTTAGGGTTTAGGGTTTAGGGTTTAGGGTTTAGGGTTTAGGGTTTAGGGTTTAGGGTCTAGGGTTTAGGGTTTAGGGTTTAGGGTTTAGGGTTTAGGGTTTAGGGTTTAGGGTTTAG